>NW_019167838.1:12255294-12473959 GCF_002303985.1 Durio zibethinus
AAACCAACCTTAAACTCAAACCTATTAAAAGGACATGTCATGAGAACATACATGATACTTTGACTCCACTAAAGATAAAAAAAAAGATAGTATTGAGGAACATTGCAAAATCATTCCCTCTATAGCAACTTTTCTTGACACGTCTAGAAAACAGCATAACAAATTGATATTCTCCATAAGCCTCATTATGCAACCTCCCAACATCCCAATATCCATTTCGCTAGATAGCACTCAAAATGATCCACATGTTGATCCAGAAAACAAGGGTCGCAGCAAACTTCAAGAAGAAATTAAATACAAGTGCCTTATAAGTTTATCATTTTCCATCATCCAAACCAAAGTTCACTTCCATCCCAAGGTCATCATGAAAATTCTTTTCCACTCAATTTGTCGTCTGCAAAATTAGCTAACTCAATCACCTATCAAATTTATCACAATTATTGAAATGAAACATCACCACCTAGAGCAAACCTAAATTTGCTTTACAGCTTCAAATTCCAAAAATCCACCCCATAACATCAATTAATTATCAACCAAATCTCATGAAACCAAAAATTTACCACAAAGTAATAAAATACATATAAGATCCATTCCCTTAATAAAAGCAAATCAATCATAGACCATAATTGATCACACCTAAACTCTTACTAAAAGAATCATTTTTTCCTATTGATAAAAACACTTTCGATCTTTCGCTAGCTAAAATTGAAACCCAATTACCATTATTAGAGTCTTATATCCTCTCAATTCTCTTATTATTGCATTAATCCAGTTTAGTCTCCTAAATAAATATGGGTTTCTATTCCACCTTAATTTAGTGCTTAGAGCTTTAGGATCTTAAAATTGATTTCTCTTTTAAAATTTCAAAAAATTGATCTTTGTTAATAATAGAGAAGAAGAGTAAATCCTTTCTAATTGAATTTTGAGAGGATTATACTTAAGTATTTTTTGTTTTTTATCTGAGGTGGAATCCACGTATACATACTACCTCAATTTAGAATTATGTTTAAAACAATTCTAACTTAGTAAATTAGGTTAATGAGTGCTTTAGTTGAGGAAAAACTCGACTATTTCTAGTATAAGTTCATATTTATAATGGCGGTGGCAGCAATTGAGATTTTATTTGGATTTTGTCTAGGTTTTTAAAGGGACATTTTTTCTTTTGAAAATCATTGGGTGTGGACTACGTCATCTTTTAAAAAATAAATATAAATTTTATGTTAAAATTTTATTTTTAAAAGAAAATCAACAAATATTTTTCTTAAATTTTTTTAGTTTCTTAGAAGTTTAAAAATATTCAAAACAATAAAAAAAAATCTTTACTTTTTTCAATTTTTATTTTACAAATTTGTATTTTGTAATTTCAAAAATAAAAAATTTAATAAAAATAGTTTTTTTTTAAAAAAAATTTTAACATAAAATTTAGATTTTTAATATATGAAAAATTTTAATCTCTTTTCGATTTTCTTTTCTTTTTTACTTTTTTAATTTTTTAGAATAAAAATAAAAATTTAAAAATATAATATAAGATAAAATGTTCATATCCATTTTGTGTAAAAGATTAAGGAAGTATTTGCATATTAATCTTTTTTACAACCAAAAATGACAAATTATAATCCATGTAAACATCATTTTACACATTATTTTTCATTTAAGATGTCAATTGTGCAATACAAATTGCTATTAGCATCATTTAACGGAATTAATTCAATTATGTAACTTTGATAGTTTATGATTTTATTTACAGTAAAATAAAAAGATTATAAACTTATTAGAGAATGATATCCATTTTTTGATGACACATTAGGTATTAAGTCTTTTTATAAATTTCCCTTTCCATAATTTTTCATCTATTTTGTACAATAACTAACGAGAGAGAGCATGGACATTACCTAAATATACTAGAAAATCAACTGTTTTTTATGAATTACATGAATAAATACAAACATTAATTTAGATAAATAAAAAATTAATATATAATTAAACGAGATTTGAACTTAAAATAAGAGATTTTACATCTTCTTGACTCGTCTTTGTCATTGAGAGTTGAGACGGATAAAAAGATTTCTTTAGGAACAAAATTAATTTTTTGTACAATAACAGTCACTTATTTATCATTTTTTTTTTTTACTTTCTTTTTCATTACATTAACTTTAATTGTTACTATTTTGTTACGTCAACTTTAATGATTACCAGAATGTTGACCACGTCTTCTACGAAATTTAAAAAAAAAAAAAAAATTGAAATTGGTGAATTTTTTTAATTTTAAAAAATATTTAAACTTTTTTTTGTATTTTTAATGATTGTGAAAAAAAAAAAAAACTAATGTTTAAGACGTCTCGGTGATTTTATAAAAAACATTTTTTTGCTAACGAATACTTTTGAAAAATTCTTTAAAATAGGTTAAATTATTGAGTTAATAGTAACAATACTCCTTAAATTTTGAGTTAAAGTTTTATTTTAATCTATAATTTTTTTAAAATTTTAATAGGATCCTTATTTATTCAAAATTATTTTAATTTTATTCTTTTATTTATAAAAGAGTCTAAATTAACAGTGACTATTAACTGATACCGTATGAATAATGTTAGTTAATATCGTACATTTACTTGATAGAAGGAGATCACAATAGACTTTTGCTCAAAATATTATCTTAATTTTTATTTTAAATATACTTTTATAAAATACTAGATTTTTCATAAATATTTTATAAAATATTATAATTTAAAACATTTTATTTTTTATTATGATATTATTTATTACTAAAATACTATTTTTAATAGAAAAATATTTTTTTAAAAATTAAATTTTAGTTAAAATTTGGAATCCCTTTCAAAAAATTCTATATCATTTTGAAAAATTAAATAAAAATTTTTATATGGATTTAAAAAATTAAATAGAAAACTTCATATCAGTTTAAAATATTAAGTAAATAGTTCCATATCATTTTTTAAAAATAGATTTATTAATCTATCCAAAAATTTATTTTTCTATCAAAAAAGTCTATTTAAAACATATTTTTTATTAAAATTTTATATTTATAAAATAAAAAAATATTATTTTTAATAACTCGATTTCTTCTCCTTGCTAGATCAGAGCCTAAAAGACCATTTTGATTTTCCATTTATTAAATTTTTTATAAATATAAAATGATTTGAAATTTTTTACTTAACATTTTAAAAAGATATGAAGTTTTTATTTATTTTTTAAATTGATATAAAATTTTTACTTAATTTTTTAAAATGATAAGAAATTTTTTTTCAAAAGAATTTTGAAAATTTTAACTTAATTTTTTTTTAAAATTTAATAAAAACAACAAATTTAACTAATAAAATATATTATAATTAAAGAATATAAAAATATTATTTTAAATTAAATATTTATAAAATATAAAAAATATAAAAAATTTCAAAATAGTAGCATTTGTAATTGCTAAATTTTAAGCAAAATTTTATTTTGATCCCTCCATCAGTCCATCTACCATGAGAGACGCCGACTACGCCATTCACGTAGCATCGACTTTTACAATTAATTTAAATAGTTCCATAAACGAAAGAATTAAAAAAAAATGATAACTATGAGCAATTAAGAACCAATTAGAATTTTAAAGATTAGAGACAAACATAAAAATTATCTCAAAATTTAAGAACTAAGAATGCTATTAACAATTATTATTTATAATAATGTTTTTATACTAAATATAATAATTGGTAACTATCTAATAAATTTCAATGCATTGAAATAATTTATTATCTAATATAGTTGTCTTAAAAATGTCCCCATTAAAGACACTCGTGATTCACAAAATCCTTTTATAAATGGGTTACTAGGTTTTTTAATACGTGCATGGCACGATTAATTTTTAATATATTATTTGAAATTAAAAGTTAAATAACTAACTTTTTCAGTGTATTTATTCTTACAGAATTTTTAATATCATAAACTAATTAAACTATTATGGAGAAATTTATATTTAAAAAACTCTTGTAACTAATTTAAACATCTCTCTGTGTCAATTAGAAAGTGTTATAAGAAAATTTTTGGAAGAATAACAGATAATATTTCATTCATTAGTTAAGATTGCATCAGCAGATACAATATTTTGAAAGAAAATCAGGACATTCCTCAACCTAGTACAATCCATCTTGAATCTGCAACCTAAACTTAGCCAAGCAATGAGCTGCTTCATTCCCTGATCGTCTGATATGAGCTGTGCTATAGGAATTGAAGTGTGTTGCTTTTATTCTTGCTTCTTCTATAATTGTCCCTATTGAACAGTAATCGGGATCTATTGTTCTGAGTTTGCTCAACACTGTTAAGCTATCTCTTTCTAACACCACATCTCTGAAACCCAAATCCCTGGCCAATTCCACAGCACGAACTACAGTTAGGGCCTCTATAGTGAAGGGGTCTATTATCCATGGCCCACTAAAGCTGTGCACTCCCATGAGTAGTCCATCAGAATTTCTTTATTAACACTACTATTCCACCCGTCTTTCATTCAACATTCACAGCTCCATCAAAATTAACTTCATATACAGGGGGTTGCCATCTTTGCTGACTCAACATTTGCATTCTTGGTTGTTGCTGTTGGGTTTTGTTAAATTCCAACTGGTAGTTCTTTGCAAGCATTGCCGAAACATTTGGATTCCTCCTCGGTTCACCATTTAGCTCACTATTTCGATCATTCGATATCATCCAAGCAATAGTCATTAACTGAATTTGGTCGTTAGGTAGTTTTTCCAGTGCTTGGTGGAGCCACCGTCTTATCTCTATATGTTGGTCATTCGCTGCTCCGCAATGAAAGTTTAGAGATCTCCACACCTCCAGCCCAATGGCATTCTTTAATGGCATGATACGCTGTCTCGTTATTATCTCCACATCGATAGCACACAGTGTTAACCGGGATTTTCCTCCTAAACAGGTTGGTCGTTACAGGAAGAATTTCATGGCATACAAAACCATAATAATTCTGATCTTAGGTGGTACCTGAATTGACCATAAGCTGTTCCAAACATTTTAAGTGTTCCTCGACACCTAGTTCATTGCTTCATCTTTAGCATTCACATGCAGTGATTAACATAGCATTCTATATCCACTGTTAAATGTGTACACACCTTTGCAATCAAAGTGCCGAATCAATCTGTCAGGTAATCCTATTTTGTGATTAGTAGCGTACAAATTGCCTCTGCTTCATCTGGTGAAAATCTGTCGTGAAGGGCTGTCCACTTCTACCATCGTGTCTGTTCATCAAACAGTACAGTCATTACCTCATTTTTATCCCAGCTTCCCCTTGACGTTTGCGGCCTAAAGGACTCCGTGAAAGGCAGCCACTTATCCTTCCATATGCGAACTGTTTTGCCATCACCCATCCTCCATCCCACTCCCTGTTGAATGATTGCCTTGGCTGCCCAAATACTCCTCCAAGTTAAAGAAGGAAAGTTGCCCAATCTAGAATCCACGAAAAAGCCTCTTGAGAAGTATTTAGCTTTTTACACTAGATGCAGTAAACTGTCGGTGTTGATTAGTATCCCCCATCCTTGCTTTACCATTAGTGTTTTTTTTTAAATTCCCATGTCCCTGAATCCCATTCCATCCTTACCTTTAGGTAAACACAATTTCTTCCAACTTATTCAGTGTATGCCCCTTTTCTCCTTTTAATGCCTCCACCAATAGTTGCTAATTAGGCTATTCATCTCATCACACAGATGGCAAGAGAAAATAGCTCATGGTATAAGTAGGGATGGCTTGGATCATGGACTTTATGAAGACTTCTTTCCCCTTTGCGAGAGTACTTTTTGGCCCCGTCCATTCAATCTTGAGTCAACTCTATCTTTTAGTTTCCAATCCTTCCCAACCATGGAGGGTAGTCCCGAATATCTCTCCAAGTTTTTGGTAGCTTGGATTCCAAACAAATCTTCTATTGTAGTATGTTGCACCTTTGCCATCTTTTTACTAAAGAACAAGGTTGACTTCTCAAAAGTAATCTTTGGTCCTGAGCTTTCTTCGTATCTCTACAGCATGTGCTTTACCCTGTTGCTTTCACTTCTATTTGCCATTATAAATAGCAAGCTATCATCAACACAGAAAAAGTGATTAACTCTAGGGCCAACTATTAAACACTAAAGAATATGAAACAGTTGCAACGCTATTCATCAAAAGTGAAATCCAATTGGGATGAAACCCCAATTTCCTCATAATTGCCTCAAGAAAATTTCATTCAACACGATTATAGGCCTTGCTTCTGTCAAGTTTCAAAGCAAAGAAACCATTCTTCCCCTGTGTTTTAGTCTTCAAAGTATGTAAAAGTTCATAGGCTACTAACACATTATCAGAGATTAGTCTACCCGAAACAAAAGTGCTTTGGGATTCACTAATACAAACAAGTAAGATGGTTTCGAGTCTATTAACTAGCACTTTAGAGATAACCTTATAAAGGACATTGCAAAGACTTATAGGCCTATACTATGTTTTCCTTTTTTTTTATCTTTAATTTTGGGAATTAAGACAACATGAGTATGATTTATGTCAATCAAGTCCCTAGCCTCATTTAAGCAAGATAAGCAAAACTTTATCACATCATTACCGATGATATGCCAAAAGTTTGAACAAAAGAAAGCGAGCACACCATCAAGTTTTAGTGCTTTAGTAGGCTCCATTTGCTCAGTAGCATGATGAATTTCCTCTATTTTAAGTTTTGCAAGCAAGAGCTTATTCATCTCGTCTGATACTCGAGTCTCCACAACCTCAAGAATATCTTCAAAGTTGGAAGTTTTGGGAAACTAAACAACTATTTAGAGTAATCAGTGGCAATTCGCTCCATCTCCATTTCATCTTCACACTATACTCCATTTGTATCCTCTAACCCTCGGATAGTGTTGCTTTTTTTTTCCATATCTTTGATTGGGCATGGAAGAAAGCAGTGTTTTTATCGCCTTCCTTCAATTAGTTGACTCGTGACCGTTGCATCCAAAACACCTCTTCATTTTCAGGGCATAAATTTAGCTCTTCCCTTATTTTTTTATTCTTGCCTCAAAGATATGTCACTTGGCGACAATGATTGTAGCTTTTGCAGTTCCTCTTTTAGCTTTTTCATTTTCTCATGCACCGAACAGTAAGTTGTAGTATGCCACTGCCTTAAGTTATCTTCAATACGCCTCATTTCTCTTTCACTAAACCCATCTTCTTTTCTTCCCAAGCTTCTCTCTAATAATCCTTTCGCAGTCTTTCTTTCTTTACCCACATTGTTTCAAACCAAAATCGCTTTATTCTTTTCCAGTCTCTCTTTGTTCGCATGATCTTAGAAGTATTCACCATAATGGGTGCATGGTCAGAAGTTGAAGCCATTAGATGTTAAACTTCATAATCAGGGAACATGGCAATCCATTGTTTATTGCCTACTTCATGATCCAATCTCTCTCTCACATTATTAGCTTGTGTATTGCCCCTTTCGCATGTATGCCAACGTCCATAGAAACCAAAATCTTCCAACCCATTATTTGCTAATGCATCTCGAAAGGCTTCCATCTTACTTTCTTTCCTAAGAAGCTTCCTATCATTTCATGCTTCCGTAATATTTCATTAAAGTCTCCCACATGTAACCATGGTTTGTTAGATTCGTGCCAAATGTCTCAACAATGCCCATGATTCATTCCTCTTTGTTGTTTTTATCTCTCCATAGAACCCAGCTAGCCTCCAAATGATTTGCCCTTGACCTTCATCCACTATTATGTCTATTTGGATTTTTGAGAAACTAAGAAGTTGCAACGAGAAGTCCATCTTCCACATCATAGATAGCCCAACACTACTCCCTATCGCATCTACCCCAAAACAGGCATTAAAACCACATCTCTTTCTTATTCTTTCTACTTGGCTAACATGCAGTTTAGTTTCACTTAAAAATACTACATAGGTTTCTTTACTCTTCAATAGATCTCAAAGAGCACAAATCATACACGGGTTCCCAAGCCCACAGCAGTTCCATATTAAGCATCTTATTGTTCTCGACGAGACTAGAATCCAGTCTCTTCAGATATGCCAGTTGGTTGTGTATGCTCTTGATCTTTCTCCCTACTTTTCTTCCATTGATGGTCTGTTTCTATGAAGTCACTGTCTTGATCTCAAAACTTTCTTTTTCCAATGTTTTTTCTTGCCACATCATTCCTATTGCTTACTTCCTTTGCTTTCTTCTTCCACTTTTGTTTCCCGTCAGTTTATGCTTTGAAACATTCAATTGTACCGCTTTTATCTTTGAAAATATTTGTTTGCATGGCCACATCATCTTCTGAGACTGACACCTCATGCAAAATTGCCACATCATTTAGTAGAGTGGTAACTTCTCCTTTATTTTCACTATTGCCATACAAGATGGAATCTTTAGTCAACTCATCACAATTTGCCAGATTTTTTCCCTGTTTTTTCATCTATAACCATTGGCTGCTCATTAGTTGACCCACCATTTTAGCCCTAAAATTAATTGTAATCCTCCCATTTTCGCTTCCTTCCCTTTTCTCATGCATATCTTTTTATTAGTTCCAGAATTATTGGTCTTACCCCTGGATCGATTCTGGTTCAATTTTTCGTTGTCCGTTCCAATATTTTCCCACTTTGGTCCAGCCTATACCAAAGTGCTCTATTTCATGCCATTTTCATTCCTTCCCTTTGTATTATGAGGACTCATAACTATGACATCTTCCACGTTGAATACTTTGCTGTGTTTTTTAAAACCTCCTACAAGCGACATCCCTCATTTCTTAGTCGGTGAAGCTCTTAGACATTCATCATACTGTCTTACATCCTCTAGACCCCTCTTTGCAATTAGCTCAGATTCGCATTCGTTTTTGGTATGTCCTACCATGCCACATACATAATAGAAGTTTGACATCATTTCGTACTTTAGACACCCCCAAATATCCTTCCCACCCTTTCTGGCTAATGAGACAAACCTTCTTAAAGGTTTTGTAATGTCTATTCCACCTTAAGCGTAAAAAAACTTTCCCTTGTAGACTAGGATTTATTGTTATCCATTCTTTTTAGTAATATCAGTTTTATCCTTATCTTCTCCACCATGTCTGCACTCATCATTATTAGAGGTAGTCATATACCCGGATCCAAAATGTGGCTCTGTCAAAGATGTATTCTTCTAGTCGCTGATCACCGTCATAATCTCCGAACACCATAAGCTTTTTGTCAAATGACCAAAGCTATCCCTCCAAGACCCATTTTTCTATCATTTTTGGCCCCAAACTTGAATAAAAACGTATTTTCATCCAAAACTGTTATTGTCATCTCCCTTGACACCTTCCAAATTACATTTAAAGTCACAATCATGGCTTCTTTGTTGAAGGCACATGCGGTTAAGAGCTTTCCGACCATCCAATTTTGTTCTTTCAATAAATCTGTAATATCTGAGATTCCTTTTGTATCCCCACATTCCTTTTATCCATCTGTAAGTTTCAATTTGTGCCGTGCATTTTCTAGTTTGTCTACTATCGTTGATCCCCCTCGTCCTTTTCTAATGTGGATAAAAAATTAACCCCTCTTTATGATTTGCCATTGACTACTTAACAAACTGCTAATAACGCCCCAAAAAATCCTAAGAACGAAAACTCTTGTACCGGACAAGACTTCTCTTACAGAACCTAAAGTTTCTGAGACTAACTTTTGGACAAGTCATGACACTTGATTATTTTTGCACCCAAAAAGAGATGATAAAAGTTTAAAATTTATTAAACACAAATAAATGCAAATTATATGAAGATTTTATTACATAACTAAATATTTCCATATATATAAATTACTGTTTTCCTTTTTATGTAAAAATTATCTCATCCGTTAAACTCATAACTGAGAATAATTAAGAAAGAAAAACTCAATCGTGTGTAAACAAATAATTACATTGGTATATCACTTTTGCAACATTGTTTGAAACGTTTAGTTGCTAGTACATTGTGCAAACTATTAAGCATTAGTAAATTACAAAGTTTAAAGATTACAAAACAATGTGAACTTTGATGTTGAACTAGTGATTTTTTAGTAGCCTTCTATTTTGCACCTTGAGTAGAACAAAAATGAACCTTCAATGTAGAACGGAAATGGCTTCAAGGCATGTTGCTAATGCCACTGCCTTTAAGGCTTATTTCATTCTTGAATTTATATTTGATGCATTGTTAGTATATAATTGTTATATAATGTCAGTACATCATACAATAACATTTTATAAAAAATTAGTTTTAAAATTTTAAAAACCTAAAAAGAAAATACACTTAATCCTAAAAATATATTTAAATCTAATTTTTTGTGAGTGTCACTATGTGATTCACTAGCAATTATAATATCTATACACTAGCAATATATCAAGGTATAAATCATTTCACCTTTATCAATGATAGTATGCAAAAGAAGTTGAATCAAAAAGCCTCTAAGATACATGAAGTCTATGTTTGAATTGCTTGCACTGTTAAAATAAAAAAACTAAGAGTACCATGATGAGTGACAAAAATACCTTGTTGTAATAAAGTTTCTACTATAAACAATGCCTAAGAAATAAGTCTTTATTAATGAGAAGAATGAGAAAAAAAAAAGGAAGCAATCTAAATCACTAAATGTCTCAAATGAACCCTAACAATCTCTATTTATAAAGATTGAATTTTAAGGTGTGACTTTTATTATGTTGTTTCACTCATAGATCACTTCTTTTGATTAAAAAGATGTTCTTTTGAATAATTAAGGATAAATTGGTTCATTAAATTGATCAAATTTTTCATACCAAGAAAAATTATTTTTCATGTTTTTGAAAATTATAACCTTTCATACAAAGCAATTAACTCCATCAATATGGTAATCGATTGACCCTTTGTATTTTAATTTCAAGAATGCTATATGAAGTAGGGTAATCAAAAACTTTTTAGAGTAACCAACTCCTTTTATATAACTTAATATGATTTCTCTTTAATTAAATCTTTTACTTAATTATATTAAATTCATATTTTGAAAATATTTTAAACTTTAAATTTCTAATTACATGGTTTTTTTTTTTAATATGAGTTTGTTTTCCTTTATATATATTAATATAATCCAAAAGTTCTCAACATTTAACAAAAAAATTACGCTTTATAATTAAAAAAAAAGCAATTTAATGGCAAATCCTCATTTGATGCATGGAATTATCAAGGACAAGTACTTATCAAAGTCAAAGGTGAAAAATAATTAATCAAATAAATTAAAAATCCATATGCATAGTAAACATACTTCTTTTGAAAAAAAAAAAAAATGTTGCAATCAGTCATGATTAATATAACATCAAATTAAATGATAACCTTAAACCCTCTTAATTTTTAGAATTAAATGTAAATCACTAAAATAAAAACTATAAAAAAAAAGAAAACAAAAGAAAGAAAATAGAGGTTCACATGTATGTATTAATCAATTTTAGACAAATCAAACGTTCATTTATTAATCAATTTCCCTCATCCTTATATGATTACATTTTAAAAAAAAAAAAAAAAACCTCAAATGATAAATATAACAATGAAAACAAAAAAATTAAGCACCGTTTTGAAAATTGATATAAAAAAATTTTTGGAAGAATTTCTTATACCTTATATTCAACTATATTTTTGTGTTTTTATTTTACTTAACATCTTAATCTCTTGTTTCAAAGCCAATTTTTCTTTTTCTCTTTTCACATTAGTTGTAAATTAATCAATTTTTAATATATATGATAACAATCCGTGCTTTATTTTATAATTAGATATATATATTATATAAATAAATAAGAAATTTAGTTAGAAAATTATTGGCATTTGGTTCAAGGGAAAGTAAGATTTCTAGTCGAAATCTTACTCTTTTATTTGATTTTCTAGCTTGGTTCAAGAAATACGATTCTTGAGATTTTTTAAAATTCACAACAATCATGGGCTTCGATCTTAAGCCTAAGTTCCATAAGGCCTTAGACAGCAAATTAACTTTGTATGTCTAAGTTGGTGTACAAGTACTTAAGAAGAGTGAGCCACTCAAAAAACACCGAAAGGCAATAAGAACAAGAAAACAAGAACACAAAGAGATAAGTTGAAATGCTTTGATAACTTGATTGCACAAATGTGTGGATGGATACAAATGAAGGTGGGGTGAACCCCTATTTATACTTGAGACCCTCATACATCTATGGCTAATCCTAAATTCAAGGGATTACATTAAAAACATAAAATTACATCATATCTCTTTGATTCTATGGGTGTTTGGTTTGGGAGAAAGTAAGATTTCTAGTCAAAATGTTTATTTCATAATTTGATTTCTTAGTTTGGTTTAAGAAATGCAATTTCTGAGATTTTCTTAAATTTCCAACAATGTTAAAAAGAGGAAAGTAGGGAATAAAAAACTCTCATGCCTTAAGATTTTTTAGATTCTAGAAGGAAAGTACAAATTTTGCCTCATTTACCTTCACTTAATTGTATTTTTAAACTATACTATTCTTTCTAGTCTTTTAAAATTACAAAGTAAATATGATGTTTGTTATTTATAATTTCAATAAGTATTGCATTTGTAATACCCCATCCCAAATGAAAATTAGGCTAGATTATTACCCAAACTCATTAGTTTATTTAAGTAATTATTTACTAAAAAGAAAAAGGGTTGAGGATTTATATGAGAGAAAACCTCTTCATTTTTGTTTATCATGAAATAAAAAAGAAAATGAGAGTTCTTCTTCCTTATCTTTTTTAAGGTTAAAGAGTATGAAAAATCAAATTGAGGATCCAAAATTGAAAACTACAATCGAGTTAATCTCCTAAAAATGAGTATATGCCTTTTTTTTATTTAAGAAAACATATCATATTGGTTGCTATTATTTGGAATTGAAGTTATGAGAGAAAAATCAAGAAAAATTATGAAATCTTTCATTAATCTTCATGATCTATTTAGGTAAACTATTGGGCTTTATTTTTTTTCATTTTATTAAGATTTAATGATGAGTATTAAGTGGATTTAAAGGCTAAAAGTAGAGATTTGAGTTTTTAAAAATTAAATGAGAAATTATATTTTTGGATGAGATGTTATTATCTAAAACAATGAATTAAAATGAAATTCTATATTAATAAATAGGTTATTACTGTAAGTATTATATATCATTGAAAAGTTTATTTAATATCCTTTCCAACAAAACAAACAAAAATCAATTTTGAATTTTCTTCATGGTAGCTACACCAGTGATGAATTATGAAAATTGTCTTAAATTTTATACAAAGAATTACAAATTGAGCCTTATATGTTTAGAAAACTTATTAAATCTATTTCCTAATTAAATGAGTGAAACTAATTTTTGAGTCTCCTTTGAATGAATATTTAATTTTTACTAAAAGGTATACATATTATCTAGTACCAACATATGACGTGGATTGTAAAAATTATTACAATTAATCTACAAAAAATTACAAGGTGGATCATATATGGTTAGAAAGCTTATCAAGTATAGTTTCTGATGTACTATAAAGATCTTAATTTCTAGTTGGATGTCTTGAGATATGGTCATTTTAGTAAAGAAGCTTAGGCTATCAATATTAATTAGTTACCCTTGTGTAACTTTGTTGTTTTTAGTATAAATGATCTAAAAAAGGGTTAATTAATTTCGGATATGTTGAAATGATCTTGAAAAGGTCATCAATTATTTTGAGAAAAAAACTAATTGATGGAATTGAAATGAGGTAGAATCTTACACACTTTACTTGTTTTCAAACCTATGTATATATGTATGTTTCTAAATGAGTAAATATTTTATTTCTTTATTTTGGTATATGAAATATGATCAAGCATATGATTATGTTGTGTTTTGTTATGTAAATGATGGATCATGCTTATTAATAAAATGAGAAAAGGATTTATATCTAAATAATAATTTTATGATAGTTCTGAAATTATATCTCTAAGAAGTGAGATCATTAACACCAGATTTAGTTCTACAGTCTTAGCTAACGGATAATAGTAGTTAGCATAGATATGATTATATGACCTCGGGTAATGGGTTATAGTAGTTAGCATAAAGCTCTAGCAAGCGAGTTTAATAGTTAATAATGATCATGAGGATGAAATTATTGATACAGCCAATATCACGGGTTATAGTACTGACCGTAGAATGAACCAATGATTTATGATGATTTATAATGATTTTAAAGATTGATCCATGATTTGGTTTGATTATGATATTGAATGATGGCATATTTTGAAATGATTTATGAATTGATATGCTTGATATTATTTATGAGTTTACAAAATGTTTGATAGAATAATGATCTTTGAAATATTTCGACATTATGATTTGATAGTTATTTTTTAATGATTTATATGGTATATATGAAAATGATGTTTGATTTGATAAGGTGCAGGATCTTATACTTGCTGAGTTATGGTTTGCTAATTCCCTTTTACTTTCTCTTTACAAATAAATAAATGATAAGTTTGCTTAATCTTGTGAGAAACTAGAAGATTAAATTAGAAAGATTATTTAGGCATTAGAGACATTGTTGGCTAGTGAGATCTAACAAAATAATTTTGTATTTTTATTAGTTTACATTTGACTATATGAAGATTTATCATTAGTTGAATTAAAGTTATAGATTTTACTTGAATAGATTGTTTTATTGAAAAATTTTAAAATGATTAAAAAACAAAGCTTCTTATTACTTTGGAGTTTTACTTCAAAGTAATATGATTGTATTACATCTTGGTCTCAAGGTGTGATAGCATTTTTAAGATAAAAATATAATGGATACTGAAATTATATTTTAAAAATTTTAAAATTTTAACAAAGACCCCATTTTTAAGATAATAAAACATAGTAGATCTTGAAACTTTATTTTTTTTAATTTTGAAAATTTAACAAAAACTGTATTTTTAAGATAAAAAATATAGAGGATGTTGAAACTATATTTTTGAAATATTAGATTTTAACAAAGATTGCTTTTTTAATATAAAAAGTATAGTGGATATTGAAACTTTATTTTCGAGATTCTAGAATTTTAACAAAGAATGTGTTTTTAAGATAAAACCAAAGTAGATGTTAAAACTATATTTTTGAAATTTAAAAATTTTAACAAAAATCGTGTTTTTAAGATAAACAACATAGTGGATGTTGCTACTCATAACAAAATTAAAATAAAACGTAAAATATATTTATTGAAATTTAAAAATTTTAACAAAAATCATGTTTTTAAAATAAACAATATAATGGATATTGCTAGTCATAACAAAAGTAAAATAAAACGTAAAATATCTTACTGAATATTGTAAACACCCTATTTAGTCCAAATTTTTTATTAAAAATTTAATTAGGTTTAACTTTCTATTCATTTATTATTTTTGGTTATTTTATTTTATTGAGTCTCATTTTATTTTGGTTGTTGTTGTTAAAAAAAGAGAAAATGATAAATTTGGCTAAAACTACAAAAAGAAATAAGGAATTGGAGAAAGATTAAAATCCTTAAAAGGACTAGGGTTTGAAATTGTTATATTAAATAAAATTGAAATGCTTGGCTAATGCATTTAGCCTAATTATTGTGTAATACCAAATAAAGGTTGGATTTAAAGTTGAAGATTAAAACTTGGTGGAGTTAAATTGGGAATATAATTTGGAATTATATCTAAGCTAGGATTTAAATGCCTATTTAAAGACCTATAGATAAAGTATAATTAACAATCAATAATAATAATAAAAAAAAAGCTTAGCATTCAGCAAGCAAAAGAGAAATAGTAATTTTTTTCTAGTCGTGTACTTTTTGGTAGATTTTTGGGTAAAACAATTCTGGGATTGCTTGTAGGTAACCTCAATTTAGGAGACTAAATTCAAAGGAATAAGATAAAAGACATCAAAATCGAGTTTAGGGAGTTTTTTTGGGTAGTTTGAATATCTCGATTGAATTTTTCAATGACTTTAAATTTTTTGTTAAAATTTCCAATGATTTGTTGAAATTTTCGATAAGGGTTTAAAGATTCTGACACCAATTTTTTGGATTTTTGAAAGAGGTCAGAGGAATTTTAGTTTAAAGAGAAAAGGGAAAAACTAAAAAGTGAGGGAAAAAAAAAGGAAATTTTATACCAAGCAAGGAATAACATAGTTTTCACTTAAAGTTTCTTTGCAAACTCATGGCCTGACCCTACTAGAAGAAAAAAAAAGGAAATTTTATACCAAGCAAGGAATAACATAGTTTTCTCTTAAAGTTTCTTTGCAAACTCATGGCCTGACCCTACTAAATTTGTACGTTGACTTGAGGTATGGCCTAATCCATTTTGCATAGTTTTGCTTTCTTATTTTCATTTCATTTTCTATTTCTATATTTTATTCATTTTTATATATTATTTTCTTTGATTATTTTGGTTTTTAATTATTTTTTAGATAATTTATTTTCATTATTTATTTCAATTATTTATCTTTATTTTTTTATTTTTTATTATTTATACTTGGTTAATTATGTTTGACTTATTTATTTTGATTTGCTTGCTTTGATAATTATTTGTTTATTTAATTTGTAAAAATTAATTTGTTAATTATATAAAAAATAATTAGTAACAAATGAAAATTCGTCCAATGATGAAATTATAAAAAATTTACGATCATTTAATTTTTTTGAAAATTTCTAAATAAGGGAACTTTTCTAAATTTGATTTTAAATGATTTAAAAAATTATCTCAATATAAAAATTTTTATTTATTTCTAATTTGAAATAAAATATGGATTAATGAATAAATTATGGTATGATTAATTTTCTTTCGAGATTAATTATTGTGATTGTGTGTCATAAATTTTGTACTTTACCATATATTTTATCATGTATTTATATTTAATTCTCTTTCATAAAATATTTAATAAATCCAACAATAAAAACTTTTAAAGGAAACAGGCATGCTACTTTAATACTCTTAAGGGACATTTGGTTTATAGAATCTTAGATTTTGGAAGAGAAAGTGATCCCAAGATAAGTGTGGATTCTTGACAATAAGTGATTCATATGTTATGGCAATATTAGATATTGCCAAATTTTTTTATTAGAAATTTAATTAGGTTTAACTTTCTATTCATTTATTATTTTTGGTTATTTTATTTTATTGAGTCTCATTTTATTTTGGTTGTTGTTGTTAAAAAAAGAGAAAATGATAAATTTGGCTAAAACTACAAAAAGAAATAAGGAATTGGAGAAAGATTAAAATCCTTAAAAGGACTTGGGTTTGAAATTGTTATATTAAATAAAATTGAAATGCTTGGCTAATGCATTTAGCCTAATTATTGTGTAATACCAAATAAAGGTTGGATTTAAAGTTGAAGATTAAAACTTGGTGGAGTTAAATTGGGAATATAATTTGGAATTATATCTAAGCTAGGATTTAAATGCCTATTTAAAGACCTATAGATCAAGTATAATTAACAATCAATAATAATAATAAAAAAAAAGCTTAGCATTCAGCAAGCAAGAGAGAAATAGTAATTTTTTTCTAGCCGTGTACTTTTTGGTAGATTTTTAGGTAAAACAATTCTGGGATTGCTTGTAGGTAACCTCAATTTAGGAGACTAAATTCAAAGGAATAAGATAAAAGACAACAAAATCAAGTTTAGGGAATTTTTTTGGGTAGTTTGAATATCTCGATTGAATTTTTCAATGACTTTAAATTTTTTGTTAAAATTTCCAATGATTTGTTGAAATTTTCGATAAGGGTTTAAGGATTCTGACACCAATTTTTTGGGTTTTAGAAAGAGGTCAGAGGAATTGTATTTTAAAGAGAAATGGGAAAAACTAAAAAGTGAGGGAAAAAAAAAAGGAAATTTTATACCAAGCAAGGAATGACATAGTTTTCACTTAAAGTTTCTTTGCAAACTCATGGCCTGACCCTACTAGATTTGTACGTTGACTTGAGGTATGGCCTAATCCATTTTGCATAGTTTTGCTTTCTTATTTTCATTTCATTTTCTATTTCTATATTTTATTCATTTTATATATTATTTTCTTTGATTATTTTGGTTTTTAATTATTTTTTAGATAATTTATTTTCATTATTTATTTCAATTATTTATCTTTATTTTTTTATTTTTTATTATTTATACTTGGTTAATTATGTTTGACTTATTTATTTTGATTTGCTTGCTTTGATAATTATTTGTTTATTTAATTTGTAAAAATTAATTTGTTAATTATATAAAAATAATTAGTAACAAATGAAAATTCGTCCAATGATGAAATTATAAAAAATTTACGATCATTTAATTTTTTTTGAAAATTTCTAAATAAGGGAACTTTTCTAAATTTGATTTTAAATGATTTAAAAAATTATCTCAATATAAAAATTTTTATTTATTTCTAATTTGAAATAAAATATGGATTAATGAATAAATTATGGTATGATTAATTTTCTTTCGAGATTAATTATTGTGATTGTGTGTCATAAATTTTGTACTTTACCATATATTTTATCATGTATTTATATTTAATTCTCTTTCATAAAATATTTAATAAATCCAACAATAAAAACTTTTAAAGGAAACAGGCATGCTACTTTAATACTCTTAAGGGACATTTGGTTTATAGAATCTTAGATTTTGGAAGAGAAAGTGATCCCAAGATAAGTGTGGATTCTTGACAATAAGTGATTCATATGTTATGGCAATATTAGATATTGCCAAATTTTTTTATTAGAAATTTAATTAGGTTTAACTTTCTATTCATTTACTATTTTTGGTTATTTTATTTTATTGAGTCTCATTTTATTTTGGTTGTTGTTGTTAAAAAAAGAGAAAATGATAAATTTGGCTAAAACTACAAAAAGAAATAAGGAATTGGAGAAAGATTAAAATCCTTAAAAGGACTTGGGTTTGAAATTGTTATATTAAATAAAATTGAAATGCTTGGCTAATGCATTTAGCCTAATTATTGTGTAATACCAAATAAAGGTTGGATTTAAAGTTGAAGATTAAAACTTGGTGGAGTTAAATTGGGAATATAATTTGGAATTATGTCTAAGCTAGGATTTAAATGCCTATTTAAAAACCTATAGATCAAGTATAATTAACAATCAATAATAATAATAATAAAAAAAAAGCTTAGCATTCAGCAAGCAAGAGAGAAATAGTAATTTTTTTCTAGCCGTGTACTTTTTGGTAGATTTTTGGGTAAAACAATTCTGGGATTGCTTGTAGGTAACCTCAATTTAGGAGACTAAATTCAAAGGAATAAGATAAAAGACATTAAAATCGAGTTTAGGGAATTTTTCTGGGTAGTTTGAATATCTCGATTGAATTTTTCAATGACTTTAAATTTTTTGTTAAAATTTCCAATGATTTGTTGAAATTTTCGATAAGGGTTTAAAGATTCTGACACCAATTTTTTGGGTTTTAGAAAGAGGTCAGGGGAATTGTAGTTTAAAGAGAAAAGAGAAAAACTAAAAAGTGAGGGAAAAAAAAAAGGAAATTTTATACCAAGCAAGGAATGACATAGTTTTCACTTAAAGTTTCTTTGCAAACTCATGGCCTGACCCTACTAGATTTGTACGTTGACTTGAGGTATGGCCTAATCCATTTTGCATAGTTTTGCTTTCTTATTTTCATTTCATTTTCTATTTCTATATTTTATTCATTTTTATATATTATTTTCTTTGATTATTTTGGTTTTTAATTATTTTTTAGATAATTTATTTTCATTATTTATTTCAATTATTTATCTTTATTTTTTATTTTTTATTATTTATACTTGGTTAATTATGTTTGACTTATTTATTTTGATTTGCTTGCTTTGATAATTATTTGTTTATTTAATTTGTAAAAATTAATTTGTTAATTATATAAAAAATAATTAGTAACAAATGAAAATTCGTCCAATGATGAAATTATAAAAAATTTACGATCATTTAATTTTTTTGAAAATTTCTAAATAAGGGAACTTTTCTAAATTTGATTTTAAATGATTTAAAAAATTATCTCAATATAAAAATTTTTATTTATTTCTAATTTGAAATAAAATATGGATTAATGAATAAATTATGGTATGATTAATTTTCTTTCGAGATTAATTATTGTGATTGTGTGTCATAAATTTTGTACTTTACCATATATTTTATCATGTATTTATATTTAATTCTCTTTCATAAAATATTTAATAAATCCAACAATAAAAACTTTTAAAGGAAACAGGCATGCTACTTTAATACTCTTAAGGGACATTTGGTTTATAGAATCTTAGATTTTGGAAGAGAAAGTGATCCCAAGATAAGTGTGGATTCCTGACAATAAGTGATTCATATGTTATGGCAATATTAGATATTGCCAAATTTTTTTATTAGAAATTTAATTAGGTTTAACTTTCTATTCATTTATTATTTTTGGTTATTTTATTTTATTGAGTCTCATTTTATTTTGGTTGTTGTTGTTAAAAAAAGAGAAAATGATAAATTTGGCTAAAACTACAAAAAGAAATAAGGAATTGGAGAAAGATTAAAATCCTTAAAAGGACTTGTGTTTGAAATTGTTATATTAAATAAAATTGAAATGCTTGGCTAATGCATTTAGCCTAATTATTGTGTAATACCAAATAAAGGTTGGATTTAAAGTTGAAGATTAAAACTTGGTGGAGTTAAATTGGGAATATAATTTGGAATTATATCTAAGCTAGGATTTAAATGCCTATTTAAAGACCTATAGATCAAGTATAATTAACAATCAATAATAATAATAATAAAAAAAAGGTTAGCATTCAGCAAGCAAGAGAGAAATAGTAATTTTTTTCTACCCGTGTACTTTTTGGGTAAAACAATTCTGGGATTGCTTGTAGGTAACCTTAATTTAGGAGACTAAATTCAAAGGAATAAGATAAAAGACATCAAAATCGAGTTTAGGGAATTTTTCTGGGTAGTTTGAATATCTCGATTGAATTTTTCAATGACTTTAAATTTTTTGTTAAAATTTACAATGATTTGTTGAAATTTTCGATAAGGGTTTAAAGATTCTGACACCAATTTTTTGGGTTTTAGAAAGAGGTCAGAGGAATTGTAGTTTAAAGAGAAAAGGGAAAAACTAAAAAGTGAGGGAAAAAAAAAAGGAAATTTTATACCAAGCAAGGAATGACATAGTTTTCACTTAAAGTTTCTTTGCAAACTCATGGCCCGACCCTACTAGATTTGTACGTTGACTTAAGGTATGGCCTAATCCATTTTGCATAGTTTTGCTTTCTTATTTTCATTTCATTTTCTATTTCTATATTTTATTCATTTTTATATATTATTTTCTTTGATTATTTTGGTTTTTAATTATTTTTTAGATAATTTATTTTCATTATTTATTTCAATTATTTATCTTTATTTTTTTATTTTTTATTATTTATACTTGGTTAATTATGTTTGACTTATTTATTTTGATTTGCTTGCTTTGATAATTATTTGTTTATTTAATTTGTAAAAATTAATTTGTTAATTATATAAAAAATAATTAGTAACAAATGAAAATTCGTCCAATGATGAAATTATAAAAAATTTACGATCATTTAATTTTTTTGAAAATTTCTAAATAAGGGAACTTTTCTAAATTTGATTTTAAATGATTTAAAAAATTATCTCAATATAAAATTTTTATTTATTTCTAATTTGAAATAAAATATGGATTAATGAATAAATTATGGTATGATTAATTTTCTTTCGAGATTAATTATTGTGATTGTGTGTCATAAATTTTGTACTTTACCATATATTTTATCATGTATTTATATTTAATTTCTTTCATAAAATATTTAATAAATCCAACAATAAAAACTTTTAAAGGAAACAGGCATGCTACTTTAATACTCTTAAGGGACATTTGGTTTATAGAATCTTAGATTTTGGAAAAGAAAGTGATCCCAAGATAAGTGTGGATTCCTGACAATAAGTGATTCATATGTTATGGCAATATTAGATTTTTGTGTTTGGTTCGGAAGAAAGTTAGATTACATAATAAAAGCTTTTTACTATAATGATCTTCATTACATGTGAATTACACATGACCAACATTTCATCTACATATTATGTTATTAAAATTAAACCTATGACAACTATTAAAAAACCAAAAAAAAAAGTTTTCATTTTTATAATATTAAAAATAAGCAGGTTCATTTTTACAAGGACTATGTTTTTTAAATGGAAACATGGTTTTTAATTGACAAAAAAATTATTGTACAAAAACTATGTTTCTTAAAATGAAAACATGGTTTTTAATTGAAAAAAATAATTGTACAAAGACTACTTGTTTAAAGTACAAAACGTGGTTTTTAATTAAAATTTTGAAAAAAACATTATTATAGAAAAATTATTATACAAAGACTATAGATTTTAAATGGAAGTGTGCTCTTTAATTGAAAAAAAATTGTATAAAGACTGAGTTTTTTAAAGTTAAAACGTGGTCTTTAATTGAAAAAAATTACTATACAAAGATTACATTTTTTTAAAGTGGAAATGTAGTCTTTAATTGAAAGAAAATTGTACAAAGACTACATTTTTTAAAATGAAAATGTGGTCTTTAATTAAAAATATTATTATACAAAGACTACGTTTCTTAAAGTGAAAACATGGTCTTTAATTGAAAAAAAAAAGAGTTATTGTACAAAAACTACATTTCTTACTATTTTTCTTAAAATGAAAACAAGGTCTTTAATTCAAAAAATTATTGTACAAAAACTACGTTTTTTATTGTAGAAACGTAATCTTTGATGTTTTATAAACATCTTTTTCCCATCCACTTATCAGAACATAACACCACTCAACAATACTAACTTTATTTCTTTAAATCCAAAAGCAAAAACCCTACCACCTTTACTCGCGGCCACATTCGTTGTTGTCGTGGTTGTCACCTACATTGTTGCCATCATTGCCGTCGTTTCAAGTAACTAATTATTGGTTCATGATATGTTATTATGTTTAAAACCCATAAAAATCAATAGTATTTATGTTAGGAATCAATCCATGTTTTGATGCTTATTCATATTGCATTCGACTAAAGTAAGTTGTTCATTTCATTTTTTTTCCTTGCATTTGGCCTATGGTTGTTCATGTTGCATGGTTTTTCATCTTGGTTTAGGGTGTTCTTTTTGGTTTATTTTGGTTTATTTAAAGATTGTTAGAACACAAGTATATTTTGGTTGATAGAATAGAGCATTTTTTCCATGTTTTTAAACACATGTTTATTCTTTTTTTTTTCCATTCTATATTTATTTGTATATATTAGTTCATATAATGGATCCTAAAAATATGTCTTTCTCAACCGAACATGAAGAAGAACATTTGGTTGATACATCACATTCAAAAAAAAGAAAAAGTAAAGGACGATCAAAGTTGCTTCAAGCAACTGGGAAGAAAATACACTTTAAGTTCAATGTTGATGGCTAACTTATTTTAAATAGTGCATCAAAGATGGCTAGCCATATTGGATATCTTGTACAACAAACGAATCCATTAATACAACAATTGGAAGAATGTTCCAGCAGATAAAAAAGGTTATATATGGAAATCGGTTATGGTAAGTTATATTAATCAAATTGATTGATCTTTGATGTCTATCACTTATTGAATGCAATTACATTGCCTTGTTCAAATATTTTAATTTATTCTTTATAGGAACACTTTGACGTCCCAACTTAGTATAAAAAGATTGTATTGCAATCTGATAGGTTAAAATTCAGAGACTTTAAATACAGATTGACTCAAAAATATATATTACCTAATGTTGACAATTTTGAACTATTGGTTCATTTTCAACCACATTTTCAAATGTAATTATTGACGCAAAATGGATGAAGTTTGTTTCAATTTGGCTATGAAATGAATTCAGTGCATGCATAGCTATCTTTTTTTTTTGTGGATAATTATTGAAACTGGTTTGTTTGTTTCATGTGTTATTAAAATTGTTTGTTTCATATGTTCTTGAATTTGTTGGTCATAGAAAATATAAGCCTAAAAAATGTTTTACCATTGAGCATCAAGAAAAGGGTATGCAAATGCGAAGCAAGAACTTGTAAGTATTTTTTATTGTGTATTATACAAATTGTTTTAGGAATATGAAATTCAATTACTTTTAAGTTGCAAACTTATATTTTCATATGGATATAGGAAACATCTAAATCAAGCAATGAAATAGCAAGATGGAATGTTTGAAAAAAAAAGCAAATGCATTAAAAAATGGATAGTATATTGATGAAATAACAAAAGAAAATTACTAAAAAGATGGTAAGTTCATATTGGATTTATATATAATTTGCATTACCATTTATTTGTGCATTTAATATGTCATGTTTATTTACATAAGCCTTTTGTGTTTTAGGATGACATAGCTATTAGATGCACATCTAGTGAAATTCAAACTAGTGATGGCATAAATGTGTTAACCTTAGCATTCGATTCAATTGACAAACTTGATTGTGTTAGGGATGTTAGAAGCTTTGTTAGTTTAACAAATTATTTCAAAACAAGACTAAAACCCCACACATCCAAGATTGCTAAATATTTATCTATAATAGCTCAGCAAAATCAACAAATTACTGAATTGAAGGCTCAATTGGCAGTTATGACAACTAACATAATGAGTCAGTCATTTACTGAGAATGTAGGAAACGAATTCGTGGATGAAATTTTTGACCAATCTTCTTTTTCGATAATACACGTTATGAACTAATTAATTTGATTATTTGTTAAGTGTGATTTGATTTTATATGAATACACTTTTGTATATAACATGGTTTTTATACTAGAATTTTCCAAAATCCGCCTACAAAATCTAGTATGCAAGCACTTTAAAATTATGCAAACCAGAATTTACTTGGTGGATCATAAATAAATGTAAAAATCAAGGATGAACTATTTAATTATCCATCAGTGACATGGATTGAGCAAGAGGAGATTGTTAGATTTTGTTTAATGATGGAGATATCTGTTGTAGAAATATTAATGTACATGAGGTTAGCTTATATATTCATTTAAATATATTACCTAACATTTATATGTAGACATCCAATTTGGTCCAGGCTCGGATCAATTGGGCCTAGTCCAAATGGGTTGGTCCAATTTGTTTTTTTTAATTATTTAATTATTTTATATTTTATTTTATATTATATATATATATATTTCTTTATCTTTTATGTATTTATTATTTACTTATTTATTATTGCTATTTTTATTTTTATTTTTTTTCTTCTTTTCTTTTTCTTTCTTTTCTATTAATATTCATACATATATGTTTATTTATCTAGTTATATATTTATTATTGTTTATCTATTATTATTGTTAATTTATCTGCTAATTTTTTGGTTTATCTGATTATCTTCATTTAATTATATATTAATATTTTTTATTTAATTTTTATTTTTTGATTTTTTTCGGTTGAAAATTGGATTGGTTTTGGAAGAAATCCCACTATGAATTGGGATTCAATCAGAGTCCATATTAGATCAATGATTGAATCCCAATCCGAAGAGGAGTTGGGATTGATCAGAAACTCTTCTGATCAATCCCTATAAAAGGACCCACAGATCAAAGGAAAAATAGACAGAAAAAAAAGAGATACTGGTTGAGACGAAAAAAGGCAAGCACAGATAAGATCTAAAGGCTAAAAAGGTTTTGGTGCTTTGAGAACAGCTCTAGGAATTGGTAGGAATTTTTGGAGAATTTCTGCGAATTTTTTTTTCTGGAAAATTTTTAGATTCCGGTGGAATTTTTTGGAGAAAGTTGAATTTTTCGGTGACTATTCTGGCCAACTTTAAATTTTTTGGCCAGTTATCCAGTTTTTGACAAGAATTTCCAGAAACTGACTAACTTTTCGGTGAACTTTTGACGAAAAACCCAGATTCTGATGAAATTTTCATAATTCGATGAATATTCAACCGGAGTTCTTTGGGTATTTTAGAGAGAAAAAAGAGAAGAGGAAAGAAGAGAGAGAGAGGAAAGGCTCGGTCTGCTGAAAAAATGAAGGAATTAGCCTTTTATACCTGCTGAAAATGACATCGTTTTGACGTTACTGTGCCAATAAGATCCACACGTTTTGAAATCGGGCTACCCGACCCAAGCGTCAACTTGCTTTCAACCAGCTTCTCCGAGCCGTTAGTCGAGTCGAGTCGACACCCTTGAGCTGCTTCTCTGAGTCGTTTTTCTTCCTTAAGTCGAGCCGAGCAATTTCAGGTTTTTTTTAAATTTTTTTTAAATTTTTTTCTTTTATATATTTATATATATTTATTATTATTATTATTAATAAATTAGATTTGTTTAATATTCTTTGATTTTTATCTTCATTTTATTTTTATTTTCACTTTTATTTTGTTTTATTATTTTATTTTCTTTAAATAAAATCCAAAAAAAATATTTTTTTTGGGGAAAAGCTGAAAGTATCAATTTTCCTTGAAAATAAACTTTCTAAAAAATATTTTTGGAAAAAAGTTGAAAGTTCCTTAAAAATAAATTTTCAAAAAACGTTTTTGAGGAAGAGTTGAAAGTATCAATTTTTCTTGAAATTAAAGTTTCAAAAAAATATTTTTGAGGAAAAGTTGAAAGTATCAATTTTCCTTGAAAATAAACTTTCTAAAAAAAATATTTTTTGGGAAAAGTTAAAAGTATTAATTTTCCTCGAAATTAAAGTTTCAAAAAAATATTTTTGGAGAAATGTTGAAAGTATCAATTTTCCCCTATACAAAAGCAATCATTTTTTTTTATTTCTTTTGAATGTTCTTTAATGTCAAATAATTCGACGATGGAGCCTCTGCAAGTGAAACAATAGTTTCTTTGCATACTCTTGAGGTGAGGGAATTTTTTCAATTTTTTGCTAAAAGTGTTAGAGTCAATTGAGAATAATTTCCAATAACTAATTACTTGGTAAATTTTTAAGGCTTATTGGATAACACAAATTTAAGCTGGTACCATCTTTTGATGGGCATTGTGAGGGTGCTATAACCTTCCTCACATGTAACCGAACTCCCGAACCCTGTTTTGGTTAGTAGACCCGAACCTATTCTTTTAGGGACCCTTAAACTTAGGTGTTCCCTGAAAGGATAGATTCCTTAGGTGGCCAATCGAATCTAGATAAGAAAGATTGGTGGCGACTCCTTCAAGTCAATGTCTAGCGATAGATCCTCGGATCTAGACATTATAACAGCTTGGTGACTCCACTAAGGACACTTTGAGAGTTAGGCCAGTAAATAAATTTTGTATATATTTTATTTATTCATTCATGACTATTTACTTTATTAATTATGTCATTCATATGCATGTGCATAACATGAGCTCTATACCCGAGCTCCGTCCCTCTAGGAGGGAGTAAAGTACCTATTGCTTTCGTGAGGTCTAATGCCTCCGTAGTGGCTAGCGAAATACTCCCACTCAAATTGAACCTTTTTTGCTTGTAGCCTGTAATGGGTGAGGATTAGGGTGCTTTACTAGTCTGTGATGGACAAGGATGTAAGGAGCAATTTGGGAACTTTTAGACTTTGACCTTAAACCACATATAGTGAACCTTAAGAGTGCCTAACCTATAGATAGAGCCATCATTCTTCCTTTTTAGAATTGACCAAAAGCATAGGATTCATTCCTTTTACTCTATGTGATCTTTAAATTTACTTAGTTATTTATTCTTTTTTTTGGGCATACTAACCTTTTCTCTCATTCTTTTGCATTGCTTCATGCTCATATCATACAGTTGCATAAAGAACATTTGCTTAAAAGATGGTCTTCAACAAATTTTTTTTCATAGACTCCAATAAACGACTAGTTTGCTCTTCATCCGTATTAGCACCTTGTGAGACACCCAACGAAGTAAGGGCCTAGTCAGAAAAGATTCAACTGAAGATGGAAAGATTGTTTACCAATCGGATATGATTCTACTCTATCTTAAGAAACATCTATCCTCCTCAAATAGAACAATCTAGAGGATTTGGTTGATATCTGACAGAAGATGAGTCCGTCAAGATAAAAATAGTTTTACTAGAGACATGGGCATATAGCATACCTTCTAGCAGTAGTTGTTGATGATCAACTAATCAGAGCTACAGCATAATTTTGGGATCCTGCATATCAGAGTTTCATCTTCAATGAAGTTGATATGACTCTTACCATCGAAGAATATTCTATTTTACTGGGTTTGCACCTCAAGGCTCCTGATACGATATATGTCAAAAAATACAAGTTAGAATTTCGTAAAGGTCTGGCTCAACTCATGGGGATAGACAAGGAAGTTATGGATTCTTATACGAAGAAGAAACAAGAACAGGTTTGCCTACCTTGAAAGTTCTTTCATGAGTTTCTATTGCAACATATCAATGAAAAATTGGGGTTGGATATATTTGCCTTAGCCATATACGGAATGGTGATCTTCCTAAGGGTTTTAGGTTATATTGAGATAGCAGTGGTTGACTTCATCGAGAGTGTGATTAATGGCTGTAATCTTCCAACGGTAATATTAGCAGAGACTGTCAAATCTTTGAATTATTATCATCGAAATGGAGGATGCTTTATAGGTTGCATACAGTTATTGTACTTATGGATGAAAAGCTATTTTGAATGGGAAAATGGTGTTTTTTCAAAGTTTTATATCCGTAATCGAGCTCCGATCAAGGAATTTATGAAAGTGGATGGTTAGAACAAAAGTCTAAACAGGAATAGATAATTTTTCTATAAAAATTGAATAGCACTAAGGTGAGATGGTTGGCCCCATGGATGAATTGTAAGCATATGTTGTATCAATATGAGGGTAATACAGTGGTCCCACTTCTAGGTTTATAGGGAGCAACAAATTATTCACCACTCCTAGTGATAAGGCAATTTGGAGGAGAACAGTTCATTCTTATGACTTATGGGCTTCATCAGTTAGATTTCTCTTATAGTGAGCCTAAAACATTTCAGAGGATGAATGAGATAATTAAAGCATGAAAAAATCCCCGAAGAGTGAGTCCTGGACCGTTTACTGATAAAGTCACTCCAGGATACTTGGTTTGGAAAGTAAAATGAAGATAAAAAATGGTATTCACTTATGAAAGTTCTCAACCACCAACAGAAGAAAAACTTGAAGAGACACCATCAGAATTAGAGCTCGCAACAAAAGAATTTGAGTCTGAAAAGGGTAAGTTGAAGCAAAAAATCTAGAAGCTTCAAGAAGAAAAGGATCAATGGAAAGATAGAGCTGAAAGTCATGAAGTTAAAGTTCACAAGATTGCTAGAGAACGTGATACAGCTATTGAAGACCTAGCAAAGCTACACCAAGAGCATAAAAGGTTATGTGTGAGAGAAAGGGCTAAAGAGATAACCATTGTCGAGTTGACTGAAAAAAAATGCAAGATTAAAGCAAAAGTATGTTGAATTGGAAAAAGAAAGTACCCAAGTACAGACAGAGAGTAACATGCTAAACAATTATCTGAGTAGGCTAAGGTATAAGTTGAATGAACAAGAAGACCACATTGCTGCATTAGTTAGGGAGCATAAAGAATTATCATACCAAGTCTGATGTGGTAAAAGAGAGAAGTTAGGAAGACAAAAATACATTGAGCACCTAACGACCCAAATCTGTAAAGGGGTATGCAAGGCAAGAGAGATGGTGGAAGAGGTAGAGGCATTAAAATAAGTGGTGGCCCCAGTAGGAGAACATGGATAGCATCTGTTGAACTTTATCGAAAAGGCCAAGGCCCAATATGAATAGATTAAACAATTTTATGGTTATAATTCTAGGATGATAAACTCAATGTAAACAAAAGTTTTTTGGAACAAATGAAATCTTTAGTTGAATATCGTTTTTAAGGCAAATGTTCTTTGCATACATGCATTTTCCATTCATCGCATTCTCATTCATTACACTTAACAAAGTAACCATGTGATAGTCATACAAATTCACTAATTCTAAGATATGGTACTCAAGGTTCAAGGATAGCTCTATCTAGCGAGAACCCTGCCCATCGATACAACACAAGATCCAGGCTAGACAAATAGAGCAAAAAAATTTTCACAAATTTGAAAAGATAAAAAAAGTACAGAAAAGATTGAAAGTGAGTTGAGCAAGATTCTGAATGCTCTCAATAAGATGAATAAGGGAAAAGAAGTTGAAGAAAATACAAGCCAACAAGTTCCCTCATTGTAAGAAGTGGCTGATCTTTTGTATCTTCTAGGTTTTGGCCCACCTCAAGCCCAGTCTGCATAAGAGGTTCCACCACAACACTTTACATATACTAACATATCTTGGAATGCCATCAGCTTCTAACCCAGGCATTATCATAGCTATATAAATTCTGTCTTTACTGAAAAGACAGTAGAACCAATTCCTGATCTAGATGATTTGAAAGAGAAGAAGAAAGAAAAGATAAGAATGGAAACTTAGGAAAGCTCCAAAATTAGTATGCTAGAACAAAGGCTACAGGCTGTTGAAGGATTTGGTTTTTATGGTTCAGTTGATGCTGCTGGGCTTTGCTTAGTCCTTGATGTGGTCATTCTTCCTAAGTTTAAAGTATCAAAATTTCAAAAATATGATGGTACGAAATACCCCAAAATCCACATCACCATGCATTGTCGGAAGATGGTAGCCCATGCTCATGATGAAAAACTCTTGATGCATGTATTTTAGGATAACTTTATAGGCTCTACTGCCAGGTGGTATGTTCAACTGGATTGAACTCGCATTCGCTCTTGGAGCAATATGGCTCATGACTTCATCGGTCAATATCGACATATTATCGATTTGGCTTTTGATCATTTATCTTTATAAAATTTGAAGAAAGGTAACTGAGTCTTTTAAAGAGTATGCCCGGAGGTAAAAGGATATTACTTATCAAGTACAACCTCCTCTGACTGAGAAAGAAACCACAGTACTTTTTGTTAGCACTTTTAAACCTCTCTATTACGAAAAGATGATAGGGAATGCAACAAAAAATTTTACTGATATAGTAATTTTGAAAGAAATTATCGAGAGTGCCATCAAGAATGACAAGTTAGAAGGAAGTGAAGCATCTAGCAAGAGAGTCATGAAGAAGAAAAAGATTGAAGCTCAGGCTGTGAGCTTTGATAAACAGTAATTTGGAGGCTATCAACCCTACTTATCACCAGGATACCTGTCATATTATCCTACTATAAATAACACATCCCCTTACCCATACCAACCATTTGTATAGTCACATTACCCTCAAACATATCAAACCCCTCATAGGCCTCAAAATACCATATATAGTCCCAACACTCAGCCTACCCCAAGACCCCAAAATCGCCTAACTAAACCCATTGGTGGTTCACGAGAGCAACGAACTATCCGTGAGAAACTTGTGTTTGACCCAATTCTAATGACTTATATAGAATTATATAAGGAGCTTTACAACAGTCATTTGATTGCTCCTAGTAAATTAGAACCCCTTAAGCCACCTTACCTCAAGTGGTATGATCCCACAGCTCATTATGACTACCATTATGGGATCACTGGTCATTCCACCAAAAATTGCATTATCCTGAAACACAAAGTGTAACGGTTGATCAAGGATAGAATAATTTACTTTAATATGAGAGGGGTGACTACACTAAATGTTAGTGGTAATCCCTTGCCAAATCATAATGTGAATGCTATAAGTGAAAAACAGGAGTGCCATGTGAAGAAAAGAGTGGCAGATATTAAGACATCTTTTAGTCAGATGTTTGATATTTTATGAAAAGCTGACATGATACAACTAGTGAGTCCACACAGTTATCATGGAGTATATGTAGCCGGCACTAGTTGTAAATATCATAGTGGGGTAATAGACCATTCTATTGAAACCTATGAGTAGTTTCACCAAGAAGTACAAAAACTCTTGGATTCATACCAAATGAAGGTTTATGAAAGAAGAGAAGACTTAAGAAGTGTTGAGGTGTCCATGACTGATAAGCCTGCAAAGCTATTTCCAAAGCCAGTGACAATTCATTATGGGAACAAGCCAAAGTCTATCATAGACAAACTCATTCCTATGCCAGTAACTTTTAAAATTTTGACTCTTTTCCCATACAAGGATGACAAAACTGTACCCTAGAGATATGGCTGTGATACTGTAGTTCAGGGGCAAGAAGAGGATGTCTCTAAAGCTAATGCTTCCAATATAACTAGCGTAAGAAGCATTACCCGAAGTGAGAGGTGCTACTCACTAAAAATGTTAGAGAAAGCTATAAGAGAGAAGGCCAAAGAAAGAGAATGATGAAATAATCTTGAAGTAAAACCTGAAGAAGATCGTTCGAAATCGGTATCAAAAAGAGAGGTTTATGAATTCTTGAAGTTAGTAAAATATAATGAGTATTCGGTTGTTGAGCAGTTGAATAAAATGTCAGCTCGAATATCATTACTATCATTGCTGTTAAACTCAGAGCCACACCGAAATGCCCTACTGAAAGTGTTGAATCAGGTATACGTGACACATAATGTATATGTTGAATATATGAATCACCTTGCTGGAAATCTAGTCATGCCAAATCACGTTTCGTTCAGTGATGATGAGATTCCTTTGAAGAAAAAAGAAATGCCAAGGCTCTGCATGTCACAATCAAGTACAAAAGCCATATCATAGCCAAGGTCTTTATCGATAATAGCTCTACTATCAATGTTATGCCTATGTTAACTTTGGTGAGGCTACCCATTGAGTGCTTTCATATAAAGGACAGTCAGATGATTGTGAGAGCCTTTGATAGGACCAGGAGAGAAGTTCTGAGGGATATCAAGATGCCTTTACAAATTAGGCCATGCACTTTCAATGTGAAGTTTCAAGTGATAGATATCTCTCCATCCTACAGCTGTCTATTAGGAAGGCTGTGGATTCACATGATAGGAGTTGTGCCCTCTACTTTACACCAAAAGACCAAGTTTAATGTAGAAGGTCAATTAGTAGTGGTAGTTAGGGAAAAAGACATACTAGTGACCCAACCATTGAATGCTTCATATGTAGAGGCTGTCGAAGAAACATTAGAATGCTCCTATCGATCTTTTGAATTGGTTAATTCTATAGGTGAAAGACTTAAAAATTAGCCCTTTTCAAGGATAGTGATGAGCCAAGTCATCAACAAGGGCTGGTATCCAGGACTAGGGCTGAGCAAGAACTTACAAGGAATAAAAGAACCCCCGATGGTGATAAACAATAGTGATAGGTTAGGCCTAGGCTATAAGATGGCAGAATGGGAGATCAAGAGAAGGCCAACAGGAAAGACAGTAAGATTAATGATTATTCTACACCTGTATGAGACTTTCAGACCTGGAGGATTCATGTATCAAGATACAAGAAAAAGCATGGAAAATATTTTTACCCAGTTAACCATTGATGCTATTAAAGATGAACGAAAGATTAATCAAGAGGGGTGGATTCATCTTTGTTCGCCAGATTATGAGCTCAATAATTGGAGTGCCATCGAGATGCCCGTGATTTTTGAAACTAATACAATGTAATTGTAACATCCCAATTGCTATTGCCTAAGGCATTGGGGTGATATTTCTTATTTGGGTCATTTATCTTTTATTATTTTTAATAAAAATTAAGAAAGATGCATTTTCATTTATTTTTTCTTGTGTCTTCATTATTTCCATCTTTCCAAGCACTTCTTGCCAACATATCCCATTTCATTCAATTTCAGGTCTTTAAATGAACGTGAAGATAATCATGATAACAATCAAGAGGTTAGTTTTGAGAGTTCAATTAACACTGATGAACTTGACAATGAAGAGAATTTTGAAGAATATGTTATGCCTCCGGACCTAATGAGATTGATTGAATAAGAAAATAAGTCAATTGAGCCTCATCAAGAGATAGTTGACTTAGTGAATCTGAGAGATGAAGTGAATAAGAAAGATGTCAGAATTGGCACTTCACTTTCATCAGGAGATAGACAACGATTGGTAAACCTACTTCGAGAATTCATAGATGTATTTACTTGGTCTTACCAAGATATGCCAGGGCTGAGCATGGAGATAGTGGAGCAAAGATTACCTTTAAGGCCAAAATGTAAGCCAGTTCAGCAGAAACTAAGATAGATGAAGCTTGAAATGCTACTAAAGATAAAAAAAAAGGTGAAGAAACAATTTGATGCAGGTTTTCTACAAGTGGCCAAGTACCCAGAGTGGGTAGCCAATATAGTACCTGTTCTTAAGAAAGATCTTAAGAAAGATGGAAAAGTACGAATGTGTGTAAACTATCGAAACTTAAATAAGGCTAGTCTAAAAGATAACTTTTTTTTTGCCTCATATCGACACACTAGTAGATAATACGGCTAGGCATTCAATTTTCTCTTTTATGGATGGTTTCTCAGGGTATAATCAGATAAAAATGGCTGCAAATGATATGAAAAAAACCACTTTTGTGACTATGTGGGAAACCTTTTGTTACAAGGTCATGCTTTTTGGGTTAAAGAATGCTAGGGTAACATATCAAAGGGCCATGGTAACACTCTTCCATGACATGATACACAAAGAGATCGAAGTGTATGTAGACGATATGATTGCAAAGTCTTGTGAGGATGAAGATCATGTCACCAACCTCAGAAAGTTATTTGAAAGGTTAAAAAGATTTCAGCTCAAATTAAACCCAGCCAAGTGCACCTTTGGAGTAAAGTTAGAGAAGTTATTGGGCTTTGTGGTCAGTGAAAGATGAATTGAAGTCGATCCAGATAAGATACGGGCCATTCAGAATTTGTCACCTCCCAAAACACCAAAGGAAGTTCAAGGTTTTCTGGGAAAATTGAACTACATTTCTCAGTTTATCTCTCAGCTTACTTACAAATGTGATCCCATATTTAAGCTTTTCCGTAAAAATAATCCTAGAAAATGGAATGAAGAATGTCACGAGATGTTTGATAAAATTAAGCAATACTTGTCAAACCCTCCAGTATTTGGTGCCACTTGTTCTAGGGAAACTTTTAATTCTATACTTGACAGTATGTGAAAATTTAATGAGATGTGTACTGGGACAACAAGATGAGTTTAGCCGAAAAGAGAGAGCTATTTACTATCTGAGTAAGAAGTTCATAGAATACGAATCCAAGTATTCTTCATTGGAGAAAATGTGTTGTGCATTAGCATGGACTACCAAAAGACTCAAACAGTATATGCTCTATCATACCACATGGCTTATAGAAAAATTGGATCCAATTAAATATATCTTCGAGAAACTTTTTTTGTCTGAAAGAATTGCTAGATGGCAAGTAATGCTTTCGAAATATGATATTATATATGTGAGCCAAAAGGTAATAAAAGAGAGCGCTATAACGGAGTTTCTTACAGATCGTGCTACTGAAGAATATGAACCAATAAAGTCCAAATTCCCTGACAAAGACCTAATGACTATTTCCCAACTGAAGAAAGGGGAGCATGGAGAAAAATGTTAGAGAATGTACTTTGATGGAGCTGCTAATGCCTTGGGGCATGGAATTGAAGCAATTTTGATTTCTCTAGAAGAACAATATTGCCCTGTAACAGTAAGGTTAAATTTTAATTGCACAAATAACATCGTTGAATATGAGGCATGTGTCATGAAAGTGAGAGCATTAAAAGTGTTCGGAGACTCAACTCTAGTTATTTATCAATTGAAAGGAAAATGAGAGACAAGAGATTCAAAACTTGTTCCATATCATAAGTATATTCTAGAGTTGACAAAATAATTTGAAGATATCCAGTTTGACCACTTACCTCGAGAAGAGAATCTGATTGCTGATGCATTGTCTATTTTGGCTGTAATAATTTGAATTAATGACAATAATGACATTCAGCCCATCAGACTAGATGTTAAGGATATACCAGCTTATTACTCTAATGTAAAAGAAGAAGAAAAAGATGGGAAACCCTAGTATTATGATATCTTACAATATATTAGGGACCAGCAATACCCAGTTCAAGCAACAAAAAATGATAAAAGGGTCATCCGAAGATTGGCCATGAGCTTTTTCCTAGATGGAGATGTTCTGTATAAAAGAAGTCAGGATCAAGTATTATTGAGGTGCGTAAGTAAGGCTGAAGTGAGAAAAATCATTGAAGAGGTGTATGATAGAATATGTGGGGCACATACTAGTGGACATATGATGATGAGACAGATCATGAGAGTGAGATATTACTGGTTGACGATGGAGAGTGATTTATTGATTATGCTCGTAAATGCCGTAAATGCCGTAAATGCCGTAAATGCCATAAATGCCAGATATATGCTGATAAGATCCATGCTTCACCATCTATTTTACATGTTATGGCACCACCATGATCATTTTCAATGTGAGGTATAGATGTCATTGGTCTTATCACCCCAAAGGTTTTTAGTGGGCATAGATTCATTTTTGTGATGATATATTACTTCACAAAATGGGTAGAGGTAGCATCATATGCAAGTGTAACATGATCCGTCATTTACAAGTTCATAAAGAAAGAGAACATCTGTAGATATGGACTTTCGAAGAAAATTATTTCAGACAATGTTAAGAATCTAAATAGTAAGATGATGCAAGAAATATGTGCTCAATACAAGATCAAGCATCATAACTTGGCACCATATCGTTCAAAAATGAATCAAACAGTTGAGGCAGCTAATAAGAACATAAAAAAGATTCTAGAAAAGATGATCGAGACTTATAAAGATTGGCATGAGAAGTTATCATTTGAACTACATGCATAACGAATATCAGTTCGCACCTCTACTGGGGTAACCCCATTTTTTTTTGTTTATGGGATGGAAGCTGTACTACCAGTGGAAGTAGAGATCCCCTCTTTGAGAGTTCTAAAAATAGTTGAGTTAGAAGAAGCTGAATGGATTCGAGAACACTATGAACAGTTAAATTTCATAAAAGAAAAGAGATTGACTGCACTATGCCATGGTCAGCTATATCAAAGAAGAATGATGAAAGCTCATGATAAGAAGATTCGACTCCGTTGCTTTCAAGAAGGAGAGTTGGTCTTAAAGAGAATCCTCTCGATCCAACACGATAGTAGAGAAAAATAGACTTCGAATTGAGAAAGACCGTATGTGGTGAAACGAGCTTTTTCGGGTAAAATGCTAATACTGACTGAGATGGATGGAAATGATTTACCCCATCCTATAAATTCTGATGCTGTAAAAAATACTATGCTTGAAATAAAAAAAAATAAAAATGAAAAAAGAAAAAAAATGAATGAAAAAGGAAGACTCAAGGCGAAAACCCTAAAAGGACGGTTTGAGTCATAGGGGTTTGTCTAAGTTGAAAACCTGAAAAGGCAGCTTAGATAAGGAGAATATAGCAAATTCGTTGGCATGAAGGCTAGCAAATTCAGAGGAGCTCCAAGTTGTAAATACATCAGAGGGTTGGGTTTTCAAAAAACCTTGAAATATGTTATCATGATTATCCGATTGTTCATTTTTGGGCTTTGTCCCCATTCTTATCCTTGTAATTCTCCCTTGGCTAAAATTAGCCAATATTTTTGCTAATAAAAGATATTTTATTTCACTCTTTATGTTTTTTTTTTTCTGGTGACTGTTTCTCAACCATTCTTATTCTTTTCTTCTTAATGCCCTACAATAGAAGAAATGTGCAAATGCATTTGTACTTTTTGAGTTTGAAATAATGATTGACGAATGAATAATGGCATGAAAGATTTTTACATTACATTGAATAAGTCAAGAATGATAAAGGTCGGATTGAGATGTTCAATTCTTGATAAGGACATGAAATTTGGAAAGAGATTTCTTACAGAAAGAATGTAAGTGGAAGAGACGATTGAGAGCTACACTGGCTTGATCTTAGAAGAGTAGCGTAATTTGGTTTTGAAGAATCAAAGGGTTTGATGCCCAGGAAAAAAGTTCGAGAAACTTGAGTACCATAATTGAATAGGAGTTAATTAGCCAACATTTGCATAACATGCATTGAATTTCATATATATTGCATAGCATATACTACATAAATTCAAGAAGCAAGGGTATTCCAAAATCCCATATAAAGAAGATAGATGTGAAGACATTTTCAAATTTGAGAAAAAGCTTATCAGGTAAGTTCTTAATCCTTGAAATATGATATCTTTTGGTATCCGGGTTGATTTATAAGACCTTTGGACATAATCTCCTGAAATTCCTTCAAACACGATTTTCAACTCTTTTGGACATGATTGTCAAGGAGCTATTTACTTTTCAAAGTCGTTGAGCCTCTGATTAGAGGGAGCCATTTATTTTTCCAAAATCATTGAGCCTCTGCTTAGAGGAGCTTTGATAAAAAAAAAAAAAAACAAAAAAAAAAAAAAAAAAAAATTACCTCTGTTTAGAGGAGCTTTGTTTATTTTCAAAAGTCATTGAGCCTCTATTTAGAGGAGCTTTATTTATTTTTCAAAGTCATTGAGCCTCTTATTAGAGGAGCTTTATTCATTTTCAAAGTCGTTGAGCCTTTGATTAGAGGAGCATTGTTTATGTTTTTCAAAGTCGTTGAGCCTTTGCTTAGAGGAGCCTTGATTAAATCTTAAACACAAAAAAAATAAAAAAAAGATCGAGTTGAGTTTTGAATGGGTGTCTACGTCTTTGTGCAATTTCTGTTTCATAGAAAATATGCAAAGAGGGGTAGCTGTAGACACCCAATTTGGTCCAGGCCCGGATCAATTGGCCTAGTCCAAATGGGTTGGTCCACTTTTTTTTTTTGTATTTTATATTTTATATTTTATTTTATATTATATATATATTTTCTTTATCTTTTATGTATTTATTATTTACTTATTTATTATTACTATTTTTATTTTTATTATTATTTTTCTTTTTTTCTTTTTCTTTCTTTTCTGTTAATATTCATATATATGTTTATTTATCTAGTTATATATTTATTATTATTTATCTATTATTATTGTTAATTTATCTGTTAATTTTTTGGTTTATCTGATTATCTTCATTTAATTATATATTAATATTTTTTATTTAATTTTTAATTTTTTTGATTTTTTTCGGTTGAAGATTGGATTGGTTTTGGAAGAATCTCACTGTGAATTGGGATTCAATCAGAGTCCATATTGGATTCAATGATTGAATCACAATCGGAAGATGAGTTGGGATTGATCAGAAACTCTTCTGATCAATCCCTATAAAAGGACCTACGGATTAAAGGAAAAATAGATAGAAAAAAAAAAAGATACTGGTTGAGATGAAAAAAGGCAACCACAAAGAAGATTTAAAGGCTAAAAAGGTTTTGGTGCATTGAGAACAGCTCTAGGAATCGGTAAGAATTTTTGGAGAATTTTTTTGAATTTTTTTTTCTGGAAATTTCTGAAAATTTTCCAGATTTCGGTGGAATTTTTCGACAAAAGTTGAATTTTTTGACGACTATTCGGCCAACTTTGAATTTTTCAGCCAATTGTCCAGTTTTCGACAAGAATTTCCAGAAACGACCAACTTTTTGGTGAACTTCCGACAAAAAACCCAGACTTTCGATGAAATTTCTAGAATCTGGTGATATTCAACCGAAGTTCTTCAAGTTTTTTAGAGAGAAAAGAGAGAAGAGGAAGGAAGAGAGAGAGAGGGAAGGCTCGATCTGTTAAAAAACGAAGGAATTAGCCATTTATACCCATTGAAAATGACGTCGTTTTGGCGTTACTGTGCCAATAGGATCCACGCATTTTGAAATCGGGCGACCCGACCCGAGCGTCGACCCGCTTTCAACCCGCTTCTCTGAGCCGTTAGCCGAGCCGAGTCGACACCCTTGAGCCGCTTCTCCGAGCCATTTTTCTTCTTTAAGCCGAGCCGAGCCGAGTAGTTCCAAGTTTTTTTTTATTTTTTATTTTTATATATTTTTATATATTTATTTTTATTATTATTATTATTATTATTAGATTAGATTTGTTTAATATTCTTTTATTTTTATTTTACTTTTCTTTATTTTTATTTTCACTTTTATTTTGTTTTATTATTTTATTTTCTTTAAATAAAATCCAAAAAAAAATATTTTTGGGGAAAAGTTGAAAGTATCAATTTTCTCGAAATTAAAGTTTCAAAATAATATTTTTGAGAAAAAGTTAAAAGTATCAAAAAATATCTTTGAGAAAAAGTTGAAAGTATCAATTTTCCTTAAAAATAAATTTTCAAAAAAGGTTTATGAGGAAAAGTTGAAAGTATCGATTTTCCTCGAAATTAAAGTTTTAAAAAAATATTTTTGGGAAAAAATTGAAAATATCAATTTTCTTAAAAATAAATTTTCAAAAAGGTTTTTGAGGAAAAGTTGAAAGTATCGATTTTTTCCTGTACAAAAGCAATCATTTTTTTATTTCTTTTGAATTTTTTTAATGTCAAATAATCCGACGATGGAGCCTATGCAAGTGAAACAGTAGTTTCCTTGCATACTCTTAAAGTAAGGGAATTTTTTCAATTTTTTGCTTAAAAGTATTAGAGTCAATTGAGAATAATTTCTAACAAGTAATTACTTGATAATTTTTAATGCTTATAAATAACACAAAATTAAGCTGGTAGCATCTTTTGATGGGCGTTGTGAGGGTGCTATAACTTTCCTCACACGTAACCGAACTCCCGAACCCTGTTCTGGTTAGTAGACCCGAACATATTCTTTTAGAGACCCTTAAACTTAGGTGTTCCCTGAAAGGATAGATTCTTTAGGTGGCCAATCACACCTAGATAAAAAAGATTGGTGGTGACTCCTTCAAGTCAATGTTTAGTGATAGATCCTTGGATCTAGATGTTATGATATTATATATAGTGTATATTGGTATTATTATTGATTTGTATTTATCATGTAACATTTTTTACAAACAAGTGAGGAAGAGATAGATGACTGATGCCTATAGATTCATTAACCCAAATAGTACATCAAGTGGTGTGGGCAAAGTAACTAAGATACATTTGCTTTGGCATATGCAATGGAAAGACAAGTACAATACTTTATCACGCCTTATAATCCTATTACACATTCAGTGTTTACTTTATTATTCACTTTATATTGGTTTACTTTGTTATTTACTTTATATTCATTGACTCAAATAACATATCAAGTGGTATGAGCAAAGTAACTGAACATGCATTTGCTTTGGCATCTGTAATGGAAAGACAAGCGCAATACTTTATCGCACCTTATAATCTTATGTATGTGTTCATTATCACTTTGTTAGTTATTTTATATTGGTTTAGAAGGATCTAATAATTGTTAAAAGCATTATATTTGTACGTGGATCTCAATACTATTTATTCAGGGGTAATTGGTATTTGATTGCCATTGAATATGTAATTTATACAATTTACATTTTTGACTTAGGACAAAGTAACCCAAAACCATCAAGGAACTAATGAACATGATAATGAGGTACATATCCTAGTTATGTTAAATAATTTATGTTATGTTTACAATTTATTTATTAGTAAAATGTTAGGTTTACGGTGACTTTTTTTTTTGTTTCAAGGGATTGAATATTTGTAATAAAAATAAGAAAATAAAATGGGTTACATTTTTTATAAGTTTGTTTATTCTATTTTCTTCAATTGTTTAATATTTAGTTAAAAGCACTTGACAACCTAATAATTATTTTCATATTCCTCATCAACCAAGAACTTTAGAATGTGGAGATTATATCCTATGTTTCATGAAGAAAATAGTTTACAATGATCTTATGAGTATACCAGATAAGGTTAGCATAAATTTAAAATACAGATACATGTTTTTACACTAAACACAATAATGAAATGCATATTGATTGACATTCATTCAAATTTTTTTTCAATGAGTTGGAAAGGAATAATTCACACAAGATAATATAGATGAAGTGTGTAATGAATAATGTGACTATATATCCATATTTATATAGTGAGGACATGAGGACAAGCCCACTTTTCTCTTTGTTGGTTTATGTAAATTTGTATATTAATGTAAATAATTTGTATAGAAATCCAAATTTTTTCATTTATACAAATCCAAATTTTATGTTAAAAAAAGTCCAATTTTGTTATTCATATGTGGCTCATGTCCAAATTCAATATATGTTTGATATATGTTAGCTTTGAATTGATGATTATTTTGAAATGACAAAAAAATATTGTTATAACTTGGAAAAAGAAACTATAAACCATTACATTATGTAATTATAATATTTCAACTATAAACCATATCTATAAGTTAAAAAATATAGTTATAATATCTCAATAATACAAAACAAATATGATGTCAATATAACAAATTGGCTACATGCGTTTGAGAAGAGAAAAGTCAAATCATGATCGATAGGCATTACATTCATTTAATCACTTTCATATGTAATCCTTTCTAAATTCATGTGGCAGCATAAAGAAGAAATTAACTTTGTGGGTATCCTTCAATATATACTCACTAACATAAAGCATTTCATCTCGAGAGGAATCGTCTAGATGTATAATTTCAATAAAGAGTGACATCCATCTATCACTATTCTTTACTTCTTTCTCGAAGAAAGATGAAATGCACTTGATTTCTTACGTTGCCTCACAATATACAGCCCTGATATTGCCAATTTGCTTGACCAATTTAGCTAATCCATAATCACTTCTAGCACACTTCTTGCCTAACAACATTCTACTTATGCTTGAGGTTGTCGCACAAGCTGAACCTTCAACTTCTTCATCCTCTAATCTCTTCCCTCATTATATTGGCCTTATTTTCATTATAGGCAGATTCAGCATCATTATTAGCATTAAATTATTCAACTGCATCAACTTCTATTTTAGCTCTTTGACCAGTAGCTTTATTGATCCAAAAATAAGTTTGAAACAATCAAAGTAAGTGAAAAGTTTGTTCTTTAACCCTCTAGCATTGGGATGAGTCTACATAAAAGTTAAATTAAATATGTATAAAATATTTTGATAAGAAATCAACAATCAAAGTAACTATAAATCATATTCATGTTAACTACTTACCCGAACCTATTGATCAAAAAATCCTTGTCAACAATTACACATTTGTCCCTATCATTCCAATCAAATCCATTTGCATTGGCTACCATATCAAAAATAGCATGATGTTATCTTTTTAGCAATTTTACCCTTTGACTCTATGTTTGAGTTTGCTTTCAATTGTGCTTAGGGAATTTTGACTTCTAAAATCCTTTTCAGATGTCTTAGATAGCCAACTTTGAAAGTTCCATTATCAGCTTTCCATCTAGGATCATTAGCTAAACATATAAGCATTAGACAAGAATGGCATCCTCAGCCATTGTACAAGTATGATTACCTACTAATAAGGTTTGTTTTCTTTTGGTAAGTATGCTTCTTATGTTGGCACCAGATGATGACATTTTGATATCTTAATCATATAATTAGATATCATGCAACAAATGCATATCAAATCAAAAACTAATGAAAATGAACCAACAACTAGTTCAATAATAAAATTAATAGACATGGTAACAAAATAAATATTATTGCAAACAATAGTCAATTACGTAGTACACTAAAAAAAATAAATATAAAATGAATAGTACACTCAACCATATTGTATACACATCAATATCAGTAATCAAATAGAAAATAAAACAATGTCTCTAACCATTGGATTGCAACTAATTCATAAACATCTCTTCTACCATGTTTTCTTAAAACTCAGTCCAAGCATCACTTAGCTTAACGTGCATATTCAAATCTTGACGCTTATCTCCTTCTTCTTGACTATTACTTACTTCAGTGACATCACATTCAATAGAGTCAATTAGCATCTAAACCTAATAAAATTATGAAGAATGTAGCAAGCAAAAATGATTCTACATTGTGTTTTAATTGGATAAAATGATTTCTCCCTTAAAATTGTCCATCTAGCTTTCAATATACGAAAACATCTATCAATACAATTTCTTGCTTAAAAGTTTTCATATTGAAGTATTTCTAAGGTATCATAGATTGGTATCCTGACCTTTAATCATTCAAATGGTATCTTTGGCATCTATAAGGTACCAAAAAGCCTTCCTTATTTATGTATCTAGCATCACACAAATAGTAAAAACCTAATCCTATGTCACAATATTAATATACATTTTAAAATTTTGTTTTATGCAAAACTAAAATCAAAATATTAAAGCTAATACTTTTTGGGACCCTTAAACCATTTCTACATGTAATGACATTCTTAATCACTCTACCATCTGTTGCAGAACTTTCCCATCCTAGTAGAACATAATGATAGCAATTTTATTTTTCCTAGTCATGTACCTACACATATCAACTGAGTTTACATTTACCCTTATGTATGTTTCATTTAAAGCACTCAAACAACCTTAAACCTAACAACTCTGATTAATACATTATACAACATTGAGATATATTAATATTTATTAAGAGCAAGTAATGATTAATGCATTACCTTAAACCATTTTCATTTATTATCTATTGAATTCTTTGGTATTCATTCTAGTTTTTTAAACAATAGGGAATGCAATCTCAAAACAGAACTCAATACAGCATGAAATTACCTACTAATTATCTTTCTAGATCCGACAAATTGATGCTTCATAACCCTATTTTTTGTATGATGGGTAATAATGTGGAGGAAGCTAATAATCATTTCTTTGATTGGCATATGTCTAGATGCCTTTAATCCCTTTTGTGTTTGAAGTAATAGACATAATTTTGCAAAAACCCTCTTATCCATTCTATAATTATCTACATCTGTATATCATTCTCAAATATCATTTCGTTTAAGTTCAATAATCTAATATAAAGCTTATCATGAATTTCATCACCATAAGATATTTTACATTTTTTTTTAAGTTTCATTACAAGTAATAACACAATAACAATAAGCAACAGTTAAAACATATTCTCCATATGGTTCATTTGCAAAATACAGCTCTATTTGTTTTATAGAAAATGACTTTCAAAAAATAATTTCTACATTTTCAAGTGTTTTATTTAGCAGAAACTGATTAGTCAACAAAAAATGACTTATTGATCAATAGAAAATAAGCTTCTTTTTCTAAAAATTATCTTACTCTTTTAAAAAAGGAAGACAATTTTTGAAAAAAAAAAAAGCTATTATGAGTAAAACTACTTATCAATATGCTTGGGTATAATTTTACTAAAATGGGACCCTGCACATGATTTTTTTAAGCATAAATTTAATTTGACCTGACCCAAAATATTATTATATTAATAAATAATATTTTATTTATTTTTACTTAAAAAATTAAAATATTAATATTAAAAGTCTTTTAATATTTTAATTTTAAATATTTTTATACTTTTAGTCAATTAAGACTTTAAACATAATATTTTAAGCTCGAACTTAAATTGATTCAACTTAAAATATTATTATATTAATAAAAATATTTTATTTAATTTTAATTAAAATATTAAAATATTAATATTAAAAGTCTTTTGATATTTCAATTTTAAATATTTTTATTTTGTATATTATTAAACATAAATATTTTTAGCATTTCAATAATAAATAGTATTATATTAGTTTTTAATAATAAATAATAACATCTACAATAATATTTTATTATTTTAATAATTAATGTTAAATAATATAAAAATCTTATTTTCTTAATATGAATATGTTGAATAATTTCTTATTATTTTTTAGTTTAAAATATATAATTTATATTTTTATTTATTAAGGTATTTATGTTATTATTTTAAAATAAATATAAATAAAAAAGGATTCTTTCCTGATTTAATAATAGATACTTTCAATATAAAATATAAATATTTTAATATTATAAATATTTAAAATAATATTACTATTTTAATATTAATAAAAATAATATTGTAAGAATAATGATACTATTTTAAATATTTTTAAAATATTAATATAAAGAATAACAAATAGTTTATTTTAAGTATTTATATTAATATAATATTTTAATATTAAATATTGTTATTAAAATATAATTATTCTTGAATATTAATAATTTTAATAATAAATAGTGATAAATAATTTTTAATATTTTAATAGTTCCATTAATATTATTTGAAAAAAGAAACAGATTTTTCATAAAACAATCAAATAGTAGAAAATATTTTTCATTAACTTATCCAAATAACAGAAAATATCTACTTTTTAGAAAATGTAAATATTTTTCAAAAAACATTTTCTAAAAGTCAATTTCAACAAAACGAACTGGAGCCTAAACATTGTTACCAATTACATCTTCTTTATTGATAAATAAGCTAAAATTGTTTACAAGAATGATTTTGGTTAATGTTCAAAACATGTGTAGAAAGAAAAAATGTGCATTTGGTAGATGGAGATCTAAAGTCACATTCAACATAAAAGAAATAACAAAAACACAATTGATTAGAACAAGAAATAGTAACAAACATTTATGGATCAAGAACAAAAAACTAATAGATGTCAAGGATATGCCAGTACATTGTGCCAACCTGAATGAGGAAGAAGATGGCAATTCTTCATATCATGACATTATATGATATTTAAGGGATCAGTAGTACCCAGATCAAGCAACAAAAATTGATAAAAGGGTTCTGAGGAGATTGGCTATGAGATTCTTTTTGGACGGGGAAATTTTGTACAAAAGAGGCAAAGACCAAGTATTATTGCATTGTGTAGGCATTTTTTAGGCCAAGAAAATCATTAGTGAGGTGCATGATAGCGTATGTGGAGTACATGCTTATGGACATATAATGGCAAGACAAATTATACAAGCTAGATATTACTAGTTAACATTGAAAAAAACCTGCATTGATTATGCTTAAAAATGTCACAATGCCAGATTTATGCCGATAAGATTCATGCTTCACCTAGTGCCTTACAAGTTATGACACCACCTTGGCCGTTTGCTATGTAGGAAATGGATGTCATTGGATCGATTACCCTAAAAACATCAAATGGGAATAAGTTCACTTTTGTGATGATAGATTACTTTACCAAATGGATTGAGCAGGTTTATTCATAACTGTAACTCATTTAATAGTCTGCAAGTTCATCAAGAGAGAAATAATATGCAGATACAAACTCCCAAAAAGGATCATCTTAGATAATGTGAAAATTTTGAATAGTAAGATAATGCAAGAAGTATGTGCTTAGTTCAAGATTAAGTAAAATAATTTAGCTGACTACCACCCAAAAATGAATGGGGTAGTCAAAGTTGTAAATAAAAATGTCAAAAGGATCCTAGAAAAGATAACTGAGATGTAAAAAGACTGGCATAAAAAATCACCTTTTGCTCTGTATTTTACCAAACTTCCATACGCACCTCTATTGAGGCAACTCCTTTTTCTTGGGTTTATGGAATGGAAGCTATATTGCCAATGGAAGTAGAAATCTTGTCTTTAAAAGTCTTAAGGGAAATGGGATTAGAAAAGGTTGAATGGGTCCAAGAACATTATGAACAGTTAAATTTTATTGAAAAAAAAAGATTAACAGCACTCTGTCATGGTGAATTGTACCAAAAAAGAATGATGAGAGCTTATGACAAAAAGGTCTGACCTTATCAATTTCGAAGTGATATTGAAAAGAATTCTTTCAAGTCATTATAATGATAAGGGGAAATGGACTTCAAATTGGGAAAGACCATATGTTGTAAAAAGAACTTTTTCAAGAGGATCTTTAATTTTGTGAAAAATGGATGGGGATGAACTTCCTAATCCTATTAATTTAAATGCTGTGAAGAAATATTTTGCCTAAACAAAAAAAAAGGTTCAAGTTGAAAACCTGAAAAGATAGCTTGAGCAAGAAAAAAAAAGGTTTCAAACTGAAAACTCGAAAGGGCAACTTGAATTAAATGGGGTTATCCGAGTTGAAAACTTGCAAAGGTGACTTAGATAAGGAGGATATGGCACCATTTGATAGGCGCACCAAAATCAGTGAATTTTGAGGAACTCTAAAGTGTTGAGGCATCGTATGGCTAAGTTTTTTAAGAAATCCAAATTTTGTTATCATATTTATCTGATTATTCATTTTAGGGCAACGCTATCCTAAATAGCCATTCTTACGTACCTTGATCTATAAATTACTTATTCTCCAAATAAATAATATTCATCATATTTTTCTTCTTTCAATATCTATATTTTCTTCTTAGACCTTACCTTAAAGAGAAAAAGTGAGTAACTTGCATATCTTATTTTGAAATTGAAATAACGATTAATACTTGAGTAATGTCATAAGTGATTGTGTATTCCATTGACGGAATTGGAAAGGACAAAGGTCAAGGATGAAATCTTCAAAATAAAATAAAGTCATTGATTTTAAAGACTTCCCTAGGTACGAAGATAAGTGTTTATCATGAATAATGAAGAATGGTCGATAATCTTCTTACAAGATATATCTTGTATACAAAAGAAAGTTGCTGAAGCTTTGGTACCACAATTAATGGTTCATTTGCATCCTAGATTGAGCATACACTTGCATCATTACATTATCATTCATCACCTATTCTGATCTCGGCTCAGTTCAAATCATCTTTGTGACTCACGATTCAATCTTGATCATCTGACCTCGACTCAATCCGGGTCAATTTTTCCAAACTCGTGGTTTAATCCCAGTCATTCGACCTCGACTCGATCTAAGTCAAATTTTTTTAGACTTGTGGTTCAATTTTGGTCATTCAATTTCAGCTCCATCCAAATCATTGTCCCAAACTCACAATTCAATTTCGATCATTTGACCTCAACTTGGTCCAGGTCAATTTTCCCAGACTCGCAGTTAAATCTCGGTTGTTTGACCTGAACTTAGTCTAGATCAATTTTTCTAACTCGTGGTTTCATCCCGATCATTCACTTTCAACCTCAACTCAGTCCTGATCATTTTAACTCCTTGATTGGTGATTTTGTCCCATTCATTTAATCTTACCTCAATCCAAATCATTCTCCTGTCTTGTGACTCAATCCCGGTCAGTTATGCTTATTGACTTGATTTTTGGAACAGCATGGATGTCTAGATCTTTGCATCATCCTTGTCTAATAGAGATGTGTAAAGAAGGGCAGCTGTAGACACCCATCTGTGTCTGGGGCTAATCGAGATCAATTTTTCTTGTATATATTATTATTATAATAGTATAGTATAATATTGTGGCAGTATAATATTATGTTAGTATGGTATTATTATTACTATTAGCATTATTATATCATGTTATATAGTATAATATATTATATTGATATTATAATATACTAGTATTATCATTATATTTTATTATTATACCATATTATATTACTATTGTAATAATAATAATAATAATAATAATAATAATAATAATAATAATAACAATATTAATATTATTTTTTTTGGTTTTTTTTCCTTTTTTCCTTTTCGTTCCAATTTGCACTTGAATAAGGAAACTAGACTTTCAAATTAGCCAAATCAGAATCTCATTAATATAGTCAAAAAATTTTAATGCAAAATCGAATCAGTGTAACTGTTGAAATTAATTAGAACCTAAGATTACGCTCAAATAGAACCTAATCCTAATATTCAAACCTGAGATCGTTTTGTCCATTTCCTAAAGATGCTCCTAAAGGCTGCCTATAAATTGAGCTAAGAATTAGAGGTAGAGGACACGGTCAAAAGGTAGAAAATTACTGGTGAAAATAGTTTTGGGAAATTTTTGGCCATGGAGTTTTTATTTCGATTTTAAAAAGTTTTTGGAATTTTGGGTTGATATTTAGATTTCTAGAGTTTAAAGGGAAGTTTTAGGAGATTTTTGGAGCATTTTGAAAAATTTTGGGATTTTTTGGGAATTTCTGAGAAATTTAGGTTTTTTGAAGTACATACGAATTTTTCGATGGGAGTTTGAATTTTTCAACCAACTTACGATGGTTTTTCCAAAAATCGACAAGAATTTTTAGTTTTCGGTGGGTAAGCTGGGTCAAATTTAGAGAGAAAGGAGAAAAAATTAGAGGGTAGAGAGAAAGAGGACCAAGGCGTCTGAAGCAAAAGAGCTGAGGTTTGGCTTTTATACTGTGCCAGAACGATGTCATTTTGAAATGTCCTAACCTGTGCGTCTACCTGACGACTTGCATTTTGATCTGCGTGTTGACCTGACCTGATTGCAAGCTTTTCTTTTTTCATTTTTTTATTTTTTAATTTAAATTAATTTAATTTTTTTAAGTTTTTATTTTTATTTTATTTCCATTTTTATTTTATTGTTCTTTAATATTCATTTATTTTACTACGTGACTTATTTGTTTTGCAAAAAATCCTCACTTATTTCAAAAAAATATAAAAAATAAAACAAGAAAAAATCTTTTCAAAATAGATTCATGAATTCTACCAAACTATTGGAAAGTTTCATGACTTGCTTTTTTAAATGAAATCCACTAAACTATTGAAAAATTCCATAAATCATTTTTTAAAAACATATAAATAAAAAAATTTTCAAATAAAAATTCATGCAAAATAAACTCATGAATTCTACCAAACTATTGGAGAATTTTCATGGATTTAATTTTCTTAAATGGAGTCCACCAAACTATTGGGAAATTCCATGAATCATTTTTTAAGAAAAAATAAAAAATAAAAGTAAATAAAAATAAAAATAATTTTTATCCTCTAAACAGGATGGATTTTCTTCCAAATTAAGTCCAGCCAAACTATTGGCAGACTTAATGAAATTCTTAAATTTTTATAAGCATTTTTGAATAAAATCTCACCAAACTATTGGAAGATATGCCTCAAAGTAAGTCCTACCAAACTATTGGGAGACTTTACTAATTTTTTTGAATGAAATACATTAATAAATCTGATGATGAAGCCTCTTCAGGGTAGGACACTAATCCCCATAAATGCTCCTGAGGTGAGAGAATTATTTTAAATTGCTACTAAACTATCGGGATAATTTTAAAATTAATTTTCAATATTTAATATTTTGGTAAAAACATAAACATTTTTTAAGGCTTGGATAATTTGGAATCAAACTAATACCATCTTTTGATGAGCACTATGAGTGTGCTATAACCTTCCTCACGTGTAATCACATTCCCAAACCTAAAATATGGTTTCATGGATCAGATTTGATTAGGTGACCAATCACACCTTAACAAAAAAGATTGATGGCGACTTTAATTCATGTCTAGTGGTAGGTCCATGGATGTACATGTTATGACAGGTCACATAGTGTCTATGGATACATTCTCATGTAATGGTTGTATAAATGATCCTTTGACTTAAGAATACTTATGATCTTATATGATAAATGTTATATTTTGACTTTACTTTATTTATGGTTCTAACCAAGAATGCTCCAATCACGTATTGTTAGGTATAACATAAGACGTATAAAGATGCATAAAGTAATCAAGATGGGATTCATCACCTTGTGTGATCAAGAAAGTATCTCAATTAGTCTCGATTGAATTAACTTGAGAAATCTTTGGTCAAAGTGAAATAAGAGTTTAGAATTGTTCTAAAGCTTATTTGTAAGTTAATATCAAGAACAAGACTTAACATGATTGAACAAGATTGAGTAGACACTAAACCATACTTAAATTCAAACAGAGATACTATGTGATGAAATAATATTAATTATACATTAAGACTATTCACGGATAGATTGTTAAGTTATATGGACTTTTCTTTAGCAATTGGGGGTCTTGACAATAAAGCTAGCATTGATCATGATATATAAACATAAGATTGGCTAATTGGAGAATTATTCATCTATAACCAAATGAAAAGGCTTACAATACTTATATTTATTGCCAACATACTAAATAACCTAATGGGTCACACACAATAGGACAATTGTGAAAGATTAAAATTGAAACAAATTAAGTTGAACTTAATTTAATTTTAATATGACCAAAAATAGAGGAAATAAAACAAGAGAAAGAATTTCCCATGTTTGAAACATTTGGCTAGTATAGGGTTACTTATGAAAATATGCATTCCATGAATTAAACTTAATGAGGATGAATACTTCCCTTATAAAATGAACATCAAGTCGCCCCTTTATTGTACAAATATAGTACAATTCTTGTACTATTCATTTGAGGCAAAAATAAGCTAAGAGAATCTAAGTAAAAACTTTAAAGAATGCAAGAGATCTTAAAAACACTTACTAGCTAGAATGTGACTTTGAGTTCTATCAAAATTTAGATAAGGTTCTTTTACAAGAATTTATATGGATCACCAATAGAGGCTAAACACTTGGACAATTTCTTAGCATGAAAAACTATCTGGAAGGTTAAAAAATTCAATCAAATGAATTTCGGCATCCAGGTAACCACCTACATTGAAACCCTTGCATACTTGTGAAGTTTTATATTTGTATGATCTTGTTGATTAATCTTGGCCTTAAAGAATTAAAATTTTAAAAATTTCGCTGCTTTAACTCTGTATACTGATGCATAATTCCTTTTAAAAAGTTTATCTTCACAAAAGATAATATTGAAATATCTTTTTTTTGTTCCAAATTTTTTCCAAAAAAAAAAAACTATTGTTTATCATTTTTGAGCTTCTTCAAAATTTTCCTTTTTTTTATCTTTAATAAAGTAAATTAAAATAAAAGTAAAATAAAATAGTCAAAGATGAAGAAATAAAAAAAAATTAACTAGTTTTTTTAACCTAAAAAGTCATAAAACAAGTTAAAAGTAAATAAAAATCTAATGTCAAATGGGCTATCCTAAAACCCAACTAACATTATAAAACCAGTAACTCTATTATTAAACCAACAATAAACTCTTCAAAACTAAGAAAGACTTCAGATGAAATGGTGCACTACACTTATGCTATCAAATCACTAAACACCATTTGATGAAAACAAAAACATAAACCTTTAAATATTAATATTTTTATAGAAAGAATGTCAAAGTAACTTTACTTTATTTGTGAAAGAATGAGAAAAGAAAGATAGCTTCTATATTTTTCAATCTTGAACATGTTTTTGAACTACTTTAAATAAACACTAACAATCTCTATTTAAATATAAGGTTGCAACTTTTTGATTGTAATATTTCAATCAAAAATTAGTTCCTTTAATTAGAAAGATACCTTTCTAATCATTAAAATTATATTAGTTTATTTGAATTATTTCTCTTTTAATTCTAATAGAAATCATTTTTCACATTTCAAAAAATTGCTTTTCAACTAGAGTAGTTGGTTAATCCTAGAAGGTGGCGATTGCCTCTTTGTTGTTTTCATTTCTAGAACATTCTATGAAGTAAGGCAGTTGATTGCACTAAAATTTAGTTATTTATCATAGCTTTTTAGTGCATTTTATGATGAATACTTGCTTAATCCTTGAGAAAATATGGAAAAAATACTCTTAATTGCTTTAATGTTTGATGTGTAGGTAAAAATATGAAAAAAGAGGGAAAATGCAAGTTTAGAGTTATTTTGGATGCATTTTGGTGCAAAAATCCATCATTTGGCTAAACCTAGTTAAGCTTATGCAAATGCCATACTTGGGAGATTTTTTTTACCTTTATTTCATTATTTCTTTTGCTTATTTGAACTTTAAATAACATCAATTCAAGATTTAATCTTCATACTTTCCTAGTTTGAATTTTTTTTTAGTTCATTAGTACATTGTTATCTTTGTAGTAAAGTTGCATAAGCTAAAATGGACACAATGCATAGGTGCAATTTTGGGAGCTGGAATTAGAGCTTGAACTTTTTAGATTTCAACAAGGGTAATTTGGTAATTAAAAGACTTCTTATTGGCTATAATTTGAAGAATAAATGGAACTACAATTAGTGCCTAAAATAATAGGAAGGAAGCATTCCTAGCTATTGCATACATCATGTCTTGATCAAAGTGAAATTAGTGCCTTTTTTTGGATTCAATTGGAAAGATAATAATAGCTACTTATGTGGCATTTAGATGCTTCTTATTGGTCATAATTCTAAATTTTTAAAGCTCACAGGATCAAAGAAAGAGTTTAAAGAGAAGTGAAGTGAAAAGAAGCAAACTAGGAAGCTTATGAAGCAAGATTGGATGGCATGGAAATATTTAGCTTATGTGGCATCTTACTGGCTATTTTTTGTAATTTGATTAGTTAGAACACATCATGCTTGGCTTATAAATAGAATTATGTCCAACATAGGAAACAGAGAGATTAGAGGGAGATTAGAAGTAGATTTTAAGATTTACATTTCTTGCATTTACTTTTCTTGTGCATTTCTCTCAAGCAGTTTCCTCCGCGTTCTTTTAAAAGGTTGTTTGGGAGAAAATTTCTTTAATTTTTCAGTAAAAATTTACATTTTTTGCATTTAATTTTCATGCATTTTAAGATTAAAAAAATTCAATTTAATTTTCTTTAAGTTTTTTTGCACATTTAGAAGCTTTTCTATTACTTTTCTCAATGTTGTTTGGCTATTTTCAATACTACACCACATGTGGTTTTCACATCAGATATCATTCAATTCTTATTTGTTTTGTTTCATTTTTTTTTTTTTGCAAAGAATCAATTCATAGGACTTTAAATCCAAAAAATTTCCTTGTCAAATTTCTTCTGCATTAAAAAAAAAAATCAAAGTTTCGATTGGAAATTTGGCTACAAACGAGGCAGCATGTGGTGATAGCACTTGTGGTAGTTTTTCTCTATGGTAAGTAGCTGGTTAATTCTTGATCACTTCATCAATTGTTATTTTACTTGTTTACTTACTTTAGTTCAATTTCTTGTTTGATGTTTCCTTGGGCTATTTTACTAATTTTCTCTTAAATGCTCTATTTTTAAATTTTGCACTTGATTTTTATAAAAGTTGATTGAGATTGTTAATGCATTGATTTGATTGATTTCTTTGTTGGGTCTTATAGTTAACTCATAAATCTAAGCTATGTTAGCTCAATTTTGGTTCATTTGCACTATAGGATTGTAGATCTAATTTTCATTTTGAATCGGTTGCATTTTCAGATTTTGAAGTAGTTTCGATTTTGTTGTTTTTGAACCTTTTCTTGAGATTTTTCTTAAGTAATTTCAAAGTGATTATGATTTTATTGATGCTTCATTGTTGTTTTTACACCAAGATTCTGTTTAGATCAATTTCATGCAGAATTAGGATCACATTTTGCTTGGAAGTTGAAAGTTGTTAATAGTAGTTAATAGGTAGTTAGTTAGGTTATGTGAGAGCTTTTTGTTCTAAACTTTTACTTGATGTTTGTTTACATTTTTATCTTTCTAATTCATGTTCCCATAGCTTAGATTTACTTTTCAATAACATTAGAATTCAATTAATGCAATTTAGCTACTGTTTTTCTTAAGATTTCATGTATGCTTTCTTTACACTTACTAAGTATGTTTTCGGTTATAAGTACTTTACTTCTTTGTCTTTACTTTCTTGTTGAGACTAGCTTAGTAATGTTTCCTCTAATTGACTTAATTAACTTTAAATTAAGTGTGGAGATAATAGACACTTAGCCTGAACTTCTTAGCCAATCTTCATGGGAACGATATCTTGACTTAGGACACTATTATTACTTAAATGATCTGTGTGCTTGTAAAAAATCACCAATCAGCAATTGACTATTGTCTTAGGGTAATCAACTTCTCTCAATTCCAGAATACTTAAAACTTAAAGTTATTAATTGCAACCATAGCAATGGTTGCCTAAAGTAGGTAGTCGACTACTCATTTGTTAAGTTTTATACCGAGACCTTAGTTCATTTCTAGAATTTATAGTAGTCGATTCCTTTAATATAGGCAATTGACTATTTAGGCTAGTACATGGCAATCAATTGTTCTTAAAAAGGTAATCGAATGCTCCTATAGTAAGCCTTCTTGCATTAATTCTTTAAATCTTACAATCAATCCTCTTGATCATGGAATATTTCTTTAAGCTATTTAAATAACTTAATATGATTTCTTTTATGATTAAGTATTTACATAATCAAACTATTTTCATATTTTGAAAATTTTTCAACATTCCCCCACCTATTTTTAAAATAGGGTAAGTTTTGATATTTTCAAAAATCTTATGCATAGTTGAAGATATCATATTTACATGATTTCAAATTCTCCACTCTAATAATAAAATATTGTTGAGCTAATCAAAATTGTATGATAGATCTTAGATCTTTGAACCAATGATTTTATGCAATTAGTCATGCACTAAATCACACACAAGACTCCAAATTTCATCAAAAGATTATTTAGCCATGCTTTGACACAATTTCAATGGTCATGTGTCATGTATATTCATGAGTAATTTAGAATTGAGCTCATTGCTTCTAGAAGTGGCACTGCTCCCACTCATATAGGTGGACTTTATTAAGAATGAAAACCATATAAACATTCTAACACTATATTGATATGTTATGGATCCATTAAAAGTTTAATATCAACCTTCCTTTATAATATATGGTTTAAGTACTTATCTACCTTGGGATGATTTTAATTTAAGTTCTTGTAGTCACATACAAATAATGTATTTTACTCATTAAAACTCAAGACTTAATGCGCAATCAAGCATTAAGTTAAGGTTTCATCATGTGTGACTTAATAAATGAGCTTATTACCTATCCTTAATAAATGTCTAGACCTTAATACAATTCTTTTATTAAAAAAATTGTTTCCTTGACTTTGATAAAGTATCTATATTGCGCACATCTTTTGTCAATTTTCACATAGTTATGTTTTAACCAATATGTCTAAATTTCATTTAATTGGCTTTTAGCCTCTATCAACTTATAGTACATTAGCTTAGGTCCTAAATGAATTATAAATCTAAAGGAATTTTAAATGTAATTATTCCTTTACTTGCCTTTTTCAATGCTTATAAATCTTGCAAATTTTTGTAGATCATTTTAATGTAATGTTTTTTTTAATTTCAAGAAACATTACCCCACCATTCATGTATACCAATCCAAATCCGGATTTACATGTTGGTCTTTTTAACTTGTGTTGGTCTATCTTTTAATATCAAATAATTAATTTATTATATCTATTACATTATCTTTAAAAACTATTCCAATGCAACTTTGGGTCATATATCTACCAATCTTTTTGTCAACTACAAAAGTGATGTCTTTTTTATGCATGTCTTAAAATACATCAAACAAGTAATTACTTTTGCATATTGCATTGTGTAATCCTTTTCTTTTACTAATGTCATTTTCATTACACAATAATTGATTCATTTAAGAATCATTCTATTATAGTGAGATTTGAAATTCAATTGGCATCTTGTAGAAACTTTTTTTCCAAAATCATTTCCATAACATTGTGTTTTGTATAAAGAAACCTTTTGGTATTTAATAAATTCTTGGTCTATATTAAAATTATCATGTCATCTTCATAATTTAAAATGATGACATCTTGTTAAAATTACTATGAAAACATTTAAACATATCATATATTATATGATATCATAAACCAAAATTTTCTTTCCCAATGATATTTATCATTTCTTGAGAGTTTACGTTCAATTAAGAACTTAACTAATTTACATATTCTTAGAATTCATAACCTTTGAGGTTATTCCATATACATCTTTTAATCCAATTCACCTAATTAGTATCATGTGATTTTCACATACTTTTTTTAATTATCATGAATGCACTAAACATCCTATTTGTATTTTTTTTATATACTTACAATGGTGTATATGTATCAAATTGTGTTTGTGTAAACTTCCTTAACAACTTTATTTTTATGAAATTTCATTTGCAACCTTTATTAGTTTGCATCATGGAGATTATGTTTGCTAACATACAAATGTGATTCACCATGATTATATATTAATCATTTATAACATCATTCTTGAATGTTACAAATTAAGACCTAATTTTGTCTTAATAATACTTAAAATTAGATTTCATAATATCAATATTGTATAGGTTTATATACAAAATTTTGTCTTAATAATATTTATAATTAGATTTCATAATTATCAGTATTGTATAGATTTATATACAACCTATCATGTTCTTTAAACAAGAATCTTTATGAAATTTAAGTCATATTTTTTCTTTATTCTTTTATTAAGAAATTTGAATCATATTTCACTTTCTAACTCTTTATTACAAATTCTTTATATTCTTTTATTTTGAAAAATTCTTACCAAGTTCATTGAAATTATTTAAGCAATTTAATTTGATGAATGGCTTTAAATGTTTTACATTATTTCAAACTGGCATCTTTAATTCAATTACATTGTTGATTATAATTAAACCTTTTATATTAAATTAATTAAATCTATACGCCTTATTACATGCATAATCAAAAGCACTTTAATTCCATTTTAATTTCTTTAAATCATAAGTTTTTGAAAACTTTACAATTGCTTCATGTTTTCAAACCTTAGTTCAAGAAAACAACCTTGTTCCTTTTGATTTGAAACTATATCTAATCATGACATAATATTATAAATGCCTTTGTTTTATGAACTTGTCTTTGACCAAGAGTTTAGCATTAACCTTTTAGGTTAATTTTTTAAGAAACATTATACCACACAAAAAATAGTGTCATTTTAGTAGACTCCAAATTATAGAATCTCTTTCTTACATATCAAAGTTAAAACAATTGAACAATTCAGTTCATTGCAAATCATGCATAAAATAATTATAGAAACACTTAAGATTATCGCAAATAAAAGCTTTATAACATTTTTCTTTTTACTAATCTTAAGCTACATGTGCAATCAATCTTATGATTCAAAATCAAATATATTCAACATTAATCATATCATATATATTTCCATAATAGTAATTATAAAATCTTTTCCAACTATTAACAAAATTAGTTATGCATATTTTATCATTTCAAGCATTTCAATGATTCTCCTTTAAGAAAATAATTTCTTAATTTCTTTATTAAAACATATAATAAATCAAATATGTGAATTACATGTTTAATCTTAAAATGATTCAAACATGCTATATACTTGTTTATATCATAGCCAACAATAAAATCATACTTTGACAAAACCATAGCATAATCATAACAAACATCCTTTTATTTTATTAATTGTTATGAAAATCATTATTATGAAACAATTAATATATATTAGAAAATGATTCTATTTTAAGAAAATAAAAACTTAAAAATCTTTTTATTAAGCATGTAATTCGTTAAAAATATCAATTAATTATGCTTAGTCATAGAATCATTATAATTTGCTTCATAAATTCATACATCATAATAATAAATACTAAATTATTTGACAAAATATAATAGCAAACAAGGTTTTTAGCCATATCCTTTTCATAAATAGTCATAGTTAAAGCATATTCCATTTAAAATTATATTCATATTTAAACAAAGCAAATTTTGTATTGCTAAAAAATAAACTTGAAACTAACCTCATAAAGCATATTATAAATTATAAATTTATATTGCTTTAACTTTAGTTTCAATATGAAAGAATTCCATGTTTGTCACATTTCCTTCCATATAATTGAAACGCTTTACATTTTCTTACTATCATATATTGTAGTACTAGACTTTACTTACCACACCTTATATATCATTTAGATATTGTAAATTCTGCTTTCCAAAAGGTTTTCAATGAAGGGTAGTCAATTTTTTTGACCAAGCAATCAGCTGCCTTCATTCCAGAAGTCGATCATCCATCATTTTGAAGTAGGGTAGTCGATTGCCTAGTATAGAGCAATTGGCTCCTTTTCAAACAAAAAGCCAACATTCTCTTTGAAAGCTATAAGCAGTTGATTCTTTTGTTGGGCAATTGACTGCTCCTATCAAACGTTTGAAATAAGTTAAAACTTGTTGTTACTGATAAACTTTTCTTCCTATAAGAAGATGTCATAGTCATTTTAATGACTTTATTTCCATAAACCATGCACTTTTATGGCATTAACTTAAAGTTTTTTCTTTGAATACGTAACTCCATCTTATGAACAATATATTATAACAGTCTTTATTTTTCTTTTTTATGGTCCTTATGTTACTAATCTTTTTCTTTGAAGATTATACATAATCATTTCAAGAATTATCTTTCATTTTGTAAAAATGATCTTCTTGAAAATTCAACTTTATGTGATGAAAATAAATGAATTATGAGAACAGCAAAGCATTTAAGAAAATCCAACTTACATAACTATTTAAAATTGTTACAATTCAAATATTTCAATTGTTGATAAATCTATTGGGTTTATTAGATCGTTAAATGGGTTGAACTATAATTAATTTCAATTTTTAAAGATTTGGGCTTGGACTTGAAATCACATTATCCAAGATATTTGGGCTTGAGAGCCCAATGAAATTTTTGAGCCCAAAAATGTTTTATAATTCATCAATTCCAATTTTTATTTTATTTATTTCACTTGGTTTTAGTCCAAAAAAATAAAAAATAAAAACCTTTGAAAAACTTTAAACAATTTAATTCAAACAATTCAACTGTTGAATTTTTTCAGATCGCTTACCCTACCACTACTTAACTTGGCAACACAAAAATCAATCTTAAAATCTTCTCCAAATCTCAGGAAATCTAGGATTTTATCCTAGATTGGCTATTTAAAATTGAGCCCAAAAAATCATTTGAGGAAGGCAACTTAGAGGCCATTTTTTAGGACAAAAACACACTACGTAAATCATTCACATACACAGCCAACAACATCTCCATCACTATGCCAGAACACAAAAACAACCTAAACAACACTGCCAGGCCCTTTCTTCATGACCTTTTACCCAGCTCCCACCAAACTTGAGCCTTATTGGCCACAACACTAACCTTATTAGCCAGCACACCATTATTTAAGCCTTTACCCAACGTCGGACACACCAAAACCCAGTCACCTCTACTTAAGCTTCACTAGACCCCTTCCTACATACACATACAATAACACTAACATCATAAGATGGAATCTCACTTGGATAGCCCCTCACCAAACAAATAAAAACTTTAGCAAAAAAAAAAAAATCAACACATCCTAAGAAAATGTCGGAAAATAAAAAAAGGTCATTTTTTACCAAAACTTTGGGTTTTGATCTTTCATGTTTAAGGTCATTTTTCGTAAAACGAAGGCTGAATTGGTGTTTAGGGGAAGAAAAAAAGTTAACAAGGATTTTTTTAGAGTTTTTCAACCACCCTTGTTGATGGCTAGTTGTGGCATTGGTACCGAAATAGTGGTAGACAGTAGGAAACTATCGAATTTTGGGTTTTTTTAGAGAGAAAAAAAAACATCTAAGAGGGAGAAAGAGGGGAAAGAGAGAGAAAAAAGAAAAAAAAAATTGATTTGGCTTTTAAATAAGTCTTCAAAATGGCACAATTTCAACTGAACAAAAAATGACATCATTTCAATAAGTGAGGGTCTATTTGTCGACTCGTGATCCGAATTTGGGGTCCATGCAACTGACTCAAAAACCCACATTTCTTTAAGACAAACCACCTTGAATCGATTTGAATTGCATTGGACCACTGATTCATCTACAAATCACTTTAAGCTGCCTAAACCATTTTAATTCGGTTGAAATACATTGAACCAATTGGACTGCCTTTGAACCATTTGATTAAGGGCATTTTGGGTTTTTTTTTTATTTTTGTTCTCTATTTTATTTATATTTTTGTTATTTTATTTTTGATTTTTGTGATATTTTTATTTTATTTTTGCATGGACTTTTGGTGTAAGAATAAAATAAATGTTAGAAAAAATTTAGGAAAAATAAAATAACTTTTAGTTGAAATTTAGTAAAAATAATTTTAAAAAATAAATAAATATATATAACAAATTTAAGGAAATATCTATTTTCTTAAACACTTTTAAGATAAGGGAATAAAAACAGAAATAAAATAATAAAAATAAAACTTATGAACAAAAAGTAAACAATGATAAATAAAAATAGCAATAAGTAAAATCACAAGTGGTGATTTTACTAATACTCTTAAATTAAGAAATTTTTTCAAAAATTTACCAAAAGTGTTGAGAATATTTTGAGAATTTTTCTAATAAAACTCTTATAAAAATATTTTTAACTATTAAAATAAAATCACAAGTTGTGATTTTATTAAAAAAAATTCACACAAAGAAATTTTTTAAAATATTCTAAAAGTGTTAGAAACATTTAAAAAATTTTCAAGTATAAAAAAAAATATTAATAAAAAATAAAGTCATAAGTAATGATTTTATCTAAGGATTTTCTAAAAAAGATTTACTAAAAGTGTTGCGAATATTTTTAGAGATTTTCTAAAAAAACATGAATAAAAAAATAAAAATAAAGTCACAAGCGATGATTTTATTGAAAATATTCATTCAAAAAAATTTTCTAAAATATTCTAAAAATGTTAGAAATATTGTAGAATTTTTCAAACACAAAAGAAATATTATTAATGGAATAATAAAAAAATCACAAGTGGTAATTTTATTGAAATTCCTAGACAAGAGATTTTCTCGAAATAATCTAAAAGTGTTGAAAATATTTTAAAAATTTAACTAATAAAATTTTTGCTTATCTCAATAATAATATAAATAATAAATAAACATTTCAAAGTTAATTAAAATTCTCATCAATAATAAAATTAAAAGAAAGTCAAAGCAATGATTTTCCTCCAACTTTTTAAGAATCATACCAAAAATGTTGGTATAAGAGAATTATGATTTACTATAAAAATATTAAAATGAATATGAAAGACAAAACTTTTTCAATAAAATAAGTTATTTTTTTTAACACTCGTGAGGTAAAGAGATTTCTTAAGTTATATTGAAAGTATCAAGAATAGCTTAAAAAATTTTCAATAATAAAAATATAATATATAAAATGAAATATTAAGTAAAAAATTATTCAAACAAGACAATTTTAGGATTTTATAAAATTAATTGATACTGTCTTCAGATGGACGCTATAAAGATGCTATAATTTTTTTCACGTGTAACCGTACTCTAAAACTCAATTTTAAATTCATAGATCAAAAGATAAGATTGGTTGCTAATCGCACTTCAATAAAAAAAATTGATGGTGACTCTTTACTTTTTACGTCTAACAATCGAGTTTTCAAACCGATACATTATGATAACTTAACGACTCCACTGATGACGTACGAAAGTCAAACCAAAAATTAATTTTATATGATCCTAAAGTCTTGGTTGAATGGTCTAATTTTCTTTATTTATTTATTTTATTGATTTATCTTAAAGCTCATAAAAGTCTTTAGGCTTTCTTGAAAAAAAAAAAATTCTCACCTTAAAATTATTCAAAATAAATTCGTTGGTTATTTGAAAAGAATCCGTTGTTGAATTTATTAAATATTAAAAAATTTATTTACATTATTTATAAATATTAATTTCAAAATAAATCATACAAAAATATTATAAATATATATATATATATATACAATTTCTAAATTCATGCTATCAACTCTTACGTCAAAAATTCTTTTTTATTTGTTATTATTTTTTATATATTAATAAAAAAATAATAAAATTAAGAATAAAAAATGTATTTACAAATAAATAGAAAGAATAAATAAATATGTATGGAATTGAACATTTTCAGAGAAATGTACCTCAGTTGTGTTGGATTTTAGCACAGCCCCAAAGAAGTTGGCTGTTGTAAGTAGGAATATGCTACGGGCCACAAATCTATAAACCTTGGTTATGCCTTAACTTCTAATCAGCTCCTTTTTTTTCTCTATTCCAACACTTACACGACACCATTTGCATCCATCAAAAGCACAGTCATCACTTTCCTTCTTTTATCCTCCCTTCTACCCACTCCTTTTTCCAAAACTAGCAAAGCTCCACCTCCCAGTTTCCTTACTAGTGGCATTTTTGTCGATCGCCTGTAATTAATTTGTTTTCTTTTCCTTCTCCCTTTGCTCCCCCTCAAAACTCAAAATTTGGTGTGTTGTTCTATTTACTGCGTCAAATTATTTGATGATTGCTAATTATGTTATTTGTTTTTTTTTTTTTTTTTTTAAGTTTGGAATTGAGCCTTTTATATAAGAATTGAATCTTTTTTAATTTAAAAAAATTTTAATGTTAACTGTATCTATTAAGATCGTATCAAAAAAAATTTTTTTTTATAAAAATTGATTTTCAAGAATTATAAAAATCAAATTTAACCTGTAAATTTTAAAGCTAAATAAAATCACAATTTAAAAAAAAATCAAAATTTATGTTTATTTTTCACCAAATAATAGAACTGAAATAAAAATAAGTAAAGAATGAAAATAATATAAATAAATTAAAAAGCACTTTAAGCCTTTTAATTTGAGCTTAAATTCCAATTTCAAAAATTAAAATATGATTGAACAATTTCACAATTTATTATCAAAATAAAATTTGAAGCTCATTACGTATAAAATAAAGTGTCTATATCAATTATCAATAATTTATAAAATTTGATTATATCAATAATTTTTTATTAGAAACTTTCAATATTTTATTAAAAAATTATATCTAATTAGTTTGTCTTATAAAAAAATATTTAGCTAATTAACAAGTTAACTTAACTAGTTATGTTGAATTGGTAAATAAAGTAATAATAAGAACAAATAACATGAATCGATAAAAATAGACTTCTAACTAAATATTTGCTTTCAATATATATATTTTATTCTTAATTATATATATAAAATATATCCATAATATAATGTGTATCTAAATGATTATATAGTCGCATATCTGTTTGATCCCTTTGATAAAATTCAGGTTCCATGACTTTACGTACGGTAGCTAGTTGGAGTTTGGTTTTGTCGAGGTTTGATTCATCATCATCAATTGTCTAAATTTTGTTTGTGTGGGGTTTAGGATCTATTTAGATGGCAATGAGATTAGTTTTAATGAATTTGAAAATAATAATAAAAGTTATTAAAAAAAAGTTACTATAATTGTAATTAAAAAAAATTTTAATAAAAAATTTATATTAATTAAACCTCATTAAAATTTATATTTCAATTCAATTGATAATGTGATGAGTTTACTTGCATTGTACTAAAGATATGATAAAACTCAAATCTAAACTTAATCTAATATCAGATATGGATTAATCATGCGCTATTATTGAGATAAAATGAAAATTTTTTTCAATGATTTAACATTTTTTTTAAATATTTAGATTATTAAAATTTAAATTTACTCAATAAAATAAATTTTAAAAATTCAAAATTCAACCTACATAATATATTATTATTTAACAATTCTTTCTTTTTAGAATAAAACTTCAACTTCTCTAACAAAATTTACTACTATTCTCACTTTGACCGCATCAAGGCTTCAAGCCTTCAACTTAAACTATCAATAAGAAAAACAAAAGGAGAAAAGAGGATAACAATGAAGATGAATGGCCATTGGGGAATGCCAAATGTGGACTGTAGAGTTATTTGCACGGTAAGACCTCTCGCAAAAAGAAAGAAAAATCAAACAAAGACAAAGTGAAAGCAAACTCTTTTTGATTGCAAAAAAAGGGGTTAAACCACCCTTCTGCTCATTAATAATAACTAAAATATATATTTGAATCTAAATATAGTAGTAATTAGATTTTTTTTATCAACTTAAGTTTATAGAATAATTAGGCATTTAGCTTAACATGATTTTAGAATTCTCAAGCTAGAACAGTGAAAAACATAAAAAGAAACTTATCTGATCAATCTAATAATAATAATAATAATAATAATAATACAACCACTAAAACAGATTTATAAAATTAATGAACAAATTAACCAAACAAATAAATTAAATAAAATTAATATAAAATTACACTAAATTCACACAAATCTAAAATAAAAAGTTTAAAGTTTTTTCTTTATCATTGAAACAATTTTTTTTTATAAATGAAATAAAAAATCATTCTATTTAAAATTTAATTCAATTAATTTATATAATTATTTTTTAATTATTATTAAAAAAATAATATCTAACCAATTTAATTAAAATCAACCTCAAAAAAAGATCATAACTGACAAAAAAAAAAGAGTAAATTTAACTGGCTGAAAAGTTGTCCAAGTGGCCAACTGGTTAGGGCACCATGCATGATAGGACAAGTAAAGAAAGAAGTATATGAAACTGTAATGGAGTTATCCTGATCCAAACTTTCTTTTTCTTCTCATCCAATAAGGATGAAAAAAGGGGCAGCAACTCATTTAAATTTGTTTAGTTTTTTAAGTGAACCACATGAAATATAAAGTTTGAACTAGTCCATGAATATGCTTTGTCATTGTCATATTTTGCTTTTGACAAGTTGGTACATTCATGCTAGGACCAATAACTTTGTAGTCTGTAGTCAAACGTATAAAATTCCTTTTTTTCTTTTTTATGTATATAAAACAATATATAAAATTCAATTACTTGTGAGGCCAACGAGCTTTGGTTGGCTACTCTCAAAACTTTCTCTTACTCAAAGTCCACTTTGCTTCACGACCAAGACCAAGAAAAAAAAAGCGCAACATTACATTTTGCATGAGACAGGCTTCAATTCTTATAAAAAAAACTAAACAATCCTTCTATTAGTCTTATACTTTAAAGAAACTTTATCTCATACATTAATTACGGTAAAAATTTTAGATTTACTGATGACATTAGAAAATTATTATTAGTTTATGGTATGCATTGAAAAGAAAATAAAAATTAATATAATAAAAAAATACATGACACAAATATAATTTCATCTATGAAACTTAAAAACGTTAACGATGTGAATAAAAAAATAATTTATATCATTGTGATGAGCTTGTAATTTTTATGCTTATTTTAGAAAATTTCCCTGCAAAACAAAACAATGGGATAGAACTCATAGAAGGATGGGATTTTAATTTAGAGATTAATTCATATTCGAGATTTTCGAATTGAAAATTTAAATGTTAACTGATGGAAACATTTTTTAAATCAAGATTTACTTAAAACAAGTCCAATGTTGATAAAAAATGCTTTTACAAATAAATTTTATACTTTTGGCCCCTTAAAGAAAAGTATAACAATAAGATGAGAAAAACACTCAAGCAAAGTGACCTTCATCCAATGAAAATTTCGCAATAACATGCAGAGATCATAAGTCAAACTTTAAATGATGTATACGAAAACAAATTTGATTTGGTATTATATTATATAAAATTATGTTATATTTTGATGATCACCTTAATAATGTTTTATCTGTCACATGATTAATGTTGATATATAATTATTTATCCAATTAATTTAGTCATCAATGTTCTTTTGCTACCTTTGCTCTCCCTTATTTCTCCTGTACTTATATACTTAATTAATATTTTGTTTTATAACAAATTTGACATGCTTTTTATCTCAACTTGGACAAGAAATACATCATGATATATATTCCAAAGTTAAATATCTACATGTGGATTTTAAGCAACAAAGTTTGATTCTAAAGATATGCACGTGAGCGTGCACAGCTTTTCTTCCTCTCTATTGTAAGAGTTTCTCTAATTTAAGCAGTAAAAGACGAAAAAAAGTGGGAGTTGAAGAACTTAGATATCTAAAAACAACCAAAAACAGAAGACTTCGTAGTGAAAGAAAGCAGTGCTCTAAAGAATAACAGTTTCTTACATGTAGCAGTTAAAACGGCTTTTGTCATTAAGCTTAGTATTAATCAAAAGCTGACAAAAACAAATTGATATAGAAATAGCCAAAACCCAAACCTTTCTTTGGTTGATAAGATAAAGAAATGAAGATGTAAAATAATTAAATTATTAATAAATCTTAATTATTAAATTATCAAAATTTTCATAATTCATCTCTTTTCATTCTTTCTGTTAAAGAAAACAAAATCTTAAAAAAAGCAATAAAGAAAGAAAGTGTAGTATTTTCCTTTTCATGTTCTGTGTTTCAAATTGCTCATTCAATATATATCCCATTTACTGTGCAGTTCACCACAAATTTCCAACTCATCCCACCACCTCCCAGTTGTAAGCAGAGTTTGGGGACTCCAAGAATATAGAGAGAGACAGTGAAACGTTTAGAAAGAGAAAGGAGACATTGAGGAGTTTTGGACTATTTAAGTGAGAGAAAGAGAGGTTTTTGCCACCAAAAACTCAACTTTGTTTTTGGGACCTGGAAAATCCTTGTTGGCTCTATAACTCAAGTGGGTCATGCTTTGTTGTTTTCTTGGGAGGTCCTATTATCCCACTTGTTGGTCTTTGCTGCTTCTCTCTCTGCCCTCTCTCTAGTGTTTACCTTAACTTCTTTTTAATATACTATATAATATATATTGATTTATATTTCCAAGCTAATACCTTGTCTGTGCTTTCTTCTCTAATATCTATATCCAAAAGAAAGATCCCTTTTTTTTCTTAATCTGGGTATTGAATTTTTGTTGTTTTGCTTGGCTGTTGAAGGTGAAAGAAAGTATGGTTTCTTGGTATGTTGAACTCTGTTTTTCTTGTGGATTTCTTCGTACGAGGAAAGGAGGGTGTTTTCTTTGAATTGAAGCATCTAGGTCCTTTTGATATTTGACAAACTTTACTGGGTTTTGATTTGAAATTATGGTTGTTTTGGCTTTTGGATTTGATGGGTTGATCTTAGTGGTAGCTTGACAGGTGGAAGGTAATTAGGTAAAAAGTTTCTTTTTTTTTCTTCAGTTTATATTTTGTTTTTGGATTAGTTTGAACTGAGATTTCATGCTTGGTCCAAGACAATGGAGATGTTTATGGCCAGATTTTTATTTCTTTAGCATTGGATGCTATAGCTTGGTGAAAATAATATGAAGAACCTTCTCAAGAAACTCCATATGATGTCTAATCAATCGGAGGATGTAGAAGGGTCAACTTCATCAAGAGGCAACAACAAGTGCAGTGATGTGTCATCATCCAATGATAGGCCTTTGCAGTCAAGGTCTAATCATAATTCTGAGAATAATAAACCATTTTCTGTTCTTTCCAATTGGTTAAATTCAGTTGCTAATAGAAAAAGTCCTAGTCCGCCATCCTCTTCTAATGTGAAAAGGGAGGAAACTATGGAACCTATTGATTCAGTTAGTACTAGTGGTTTAGAGGCTGCTTTGGATGCGGTAAGGCGTGATTCAGGGTCTAGTAACTCAAGGGATCCTGATATAGAAGAGGAGTATCAGATACAATTGGCTCTGGAGTTGAGTGCTAGGGAGGATCCTGAGGCAGCTCAGATTGAGGTTGTTAAGCAAATTAGTTTAGGCTCTTGTTCTCCGGAGTATACTCCAGCTGAAGTTGTTGCATATAGATATTGGGTATGTGTCTCTCTTCATTCTCCTGTTTAATCCATTTAGCAATTTTGTTCTTCTCCTTCTTAGTACTTACTAAAGTCTTATTTGGAAGCTTTTAATTTAATGCTTGATTTTCAACAATTCTTTTCTTGGTTGTGTTTTAGAAATTTATCCAGACTATGTACTATAGGTTGAGCTTTAGCCTACTGTTTTGCAGAAAAAACATTGCATGAATGGGGTCAATTATCTTTTTTCTTTTTCTCTGTTTCATCGTGAACTGCGTGTATACTTTGTTTCATGAATTGGAAAGGTTTAGCATATAAAACTAACATTGGCATGAGGTAATTTATCTTGAATGGGGGAAAGGCTTTCAAAACCAAATCCAATAATGTTCTAAGAAGGGGTCTCTCTTGCCCTTGTGGTCGTTGTAATCCTTTTCAATTGTCATTCTACCTTTATTTTGTAAAAGCATCAAACTATGAAGATTAGTAGCATCCTCAGCGCTTAAACAAAGTTTCCAGATTCCCTATTAATTCTGCTTTCCATTTATCATTCTTCCAGTTCAAAAGCAGTATTTTGGCTGGAATTACTGATGAGGATTGAGGACCTTTTGGCGGGGATGGTAAAATTTTGGTAGAAAGCTGACATTTAGACTAGTTATATACTGGCAAAATTCAAGGGGCACCTAGTTTCATAATCTTCGATTCTTAGTCTTTGTAAAGATGCCACTCTCTAGGAGGGTTTTTTTGTTATTGATCTTATTTCTTTTCTGTCATTGATCTTATTGGACTTGAATTTCTCCCTGTTAGATTTAGCCCTAATGTTTATTTGAATCATAGTCTGACATTCTATTCCTTTAAGTCTTAAGGTAGTAACTTCATCCAGTTATTTTTCATCTATCAGCTAACTTTGTTAGCAACTGAAAATTGTCCCATTAAATGTTCTATTGTATTTTCAACTTATAGCCTACGATATTTCTAAAATAGAAGTTTATCCTTGCAGTTTCTTAGTTGAATGGCCATTGTATATATCAAAATCATATGCCCCTGGATTCTTTCTATTCATTGAGAAAAACACATAAGCTTTGATGGCTTTCACTGGAATAATGTGGTTTATGGTTTACATTAAATTAATGAACTTGCTTATTTTGTGATTGTTCCTGATCTGCTTTCTTTCCAAAAATTAATTATCATGAAGGAAGTAGTTCATTATCTTAAAAGTTACTAGGTTTGAGTAGAGGTGACAATTGGGTGAGTTGAATGAAATTCAGGACATTTTGGTTTGGAGTTGTTTTAGATTTGGGTAATCTTGCAATAGGTATTTTGCATTTGACACTCAAGTTATTTGTGTCTGCTTTCAAGTTGTTGATTTTGAGTCAAATTGAATTAGATTTGGACAGATCATTCAAATCAAGTCAGATTTTATCAACCGAGGTTAAATTATTCCAAGTCATATTTTTGTGAACTTGTGGCATACCTCCAATTTTGATTTTTGATATTCATTGCTCTAAATATTATTAGTCATTCACTATGACTGTGGTTATAATTTACAACTTACAAGGTAAAATATAACTTCAAAAGTTAGAAGTGGTGTTAATTAGTTTTTAAAATATTTAGTATTTTATTTAGAGTTACAAATAAAAAACTATTTGAAAATTTGAATATAAATAAGATTTAGTTATCTCTTTAGCTACTTTTAGAGGTAAACATTATTATATGAACTTAAAGTTACATGTAATAATAACTTTTTTTTGGTGACACGAAGAAGAATTTTGTAATTAAGTGTCTTTCCTCTTGCATTTTGAGTCATTATTTCTTTATAACCATCAATGTCTAATACCTAGTGAAATACAATAAAATGTTTGAAATAGGTGTCACAATTAGCTTTGTTGAATTATTGTCAATTATTTTTCTTGTTTATGTATTACTTTTTGTTTTTAAAGTTATTATTTTTTCTATTATGATTGTGACTATTATTTTGTGAAAGTGAAAAAAAAAAAAACAAATGAAAAATGAAAAAGGAACTTTTTATTGTGATGCACAAATGTAGAAATTTTATTCAATTATAATAACAGGAATTTTTTTAATTTTTTCTAGTCATAATTAAAAAGGATAATATCGAAAGCTATATGAAATGCTATAAAGAGATGCCATTTTAGAGGGTAACTTAAAGCTATTATGTATTAATAAACTAAGAGTTTGTATTATTTTTATTATTTTTAATTAAACTAATAATTATAAAAAGTAATATTTTACTTTATTTAAGTTCAGGTCGTTTGGGATTGTGTAGTTTTGGGTTTGGTCATTCTGGGTAAAGTTGTGCCTAACATTGCTAATGTGTCTTTTCGGTCTTTTCGAATATTTGTTTCTTATTTGCATAATTCCTTCCCATTGCTAAGTAATCTTTCTGAGGTTTATTTGCTCTATGTTTATTCCTTGCTAACCCAGCTCATATCATAGATTTGTCCGTGCTTCACAGAAATATAATTCTCTAAATTACGATGACAAGATCCTTGATGGCTTTTATGACGTGTATGGAATTCTAATCCAATCCACTTCAGAAAGAATGCCTTCACTGCTTGATCTGCAAGGGACGTCAGTGTCAGACAATGTCTCTTGGGAAGTGGTTTTGGTCAATAGGGCTTTTGATGCAAATTTGTTGAAACTTGAACGAAAAGCACTACAGATTACTGCAAAGTTAAGATCAGAATCTTTGGCTTTTGTAAGCAGAAATCTGGTGCAAAAGCTTGCAGTTTTAGTTTCTGAATATATGGGTGGACCAGTTGTGGATCCTGACAATATGTCGCGAGCATGGCGAAGTCTTAGTTACAGTTTAAAAGCTACCCTTGGCAGCATTGTTTTGCCACTTGGTTCTTTAACAATTGGGTTGGCTCGTCATCGAGCATTGTTATTCAAGGTACTTTCCTTAGTTGTTCATTTTTTTTTCTTTTGATTTAGGTTTTGTTGCTTGACAACTGGATTTCTCAAGATTTACAAGAACAGTGAAAACAGGGAGGTTCCATACAGCCAATCCCATGTTGTTGGAATTAATAATTAGTTCAGTATAGTTGATAGTTTATTTGATATTTCTAGTACAACTAACTTTGGTTTTCTGTTATTGGTACAATTTGTAGCCATGGTTATGCAATATTATAATAGAGTTGGCCTGCTTGAGCAATTTGTGTATTTCTCTTCTAATGATTCACAAGCATTTGTCTTATCATCTGTGTTATTGTTAATATGCTAAGATATCTCAGGTCATCATACATCACAAAAATCTGGTATGCTCACTTGTTCATTATCTAGCGGCATTGAATGGTTTTAGGAATGGAGAAGAGTTGCTAGAAAGTTGAGGGAAAAAATATGTTGCTTTGGAAAAGGTTGGATTCATCTTAAGTTCTTAATCAATGCAAGCAATATTTAGGAGCAACAACTGCAAAAACAATGAACAAAGCCTTTCCCGCCAGGCATAGACGGATTGCCCCCACTAAAATCTTGAAATTTGAGTATTTCTATTAGTAAAAGACCCAAAATTTAAAGGATTCTTATATTTTACCCCACTAAAATTTCAAAATAACTAATAGGATTATTAGAAATAAACTCAAAATTTTTAATTTTTTGTTTTTTTACCCCACTAAATGTTTTTTTAAAAAAAAAAGAACTTAAAGTATGGATCTTTTATAATATTGAAATGTATATGAATGTATTAACAAAATAAAACAAAATAATTGAATAAATTAATGATTCAAAGTATAAATATAAAATTTATCTCTTCATTACACTAATTGATTTTTTTAGAATGAGTTTTTAAATGAGTTACAAAATAGGTCATGTCATGTCGTGTCATGTTTAATTCAACTTGTTCGATAAACTTGTTAATCATGTAGTATTATATAATCCGTTTAATAAATATATTTGTGTACGTGTTTAAATCTTTAATCTATCTATTCAATTGTCATGTTTATGTTTGCCTATAAAAAGATTAATATTCTTTCTAAATGTGACACAATTAAGACAAGTAAATGTGATTTTTCAGGTCTAATTTTTATATAAAATATATTTTTATATTTTATAATTTTTTTAATAAATATTTTTATTATTTTATATTTCTAGAAGTATTTGAGATTATATATTTTAATGAAAATCATTTTAAGTTACATTAGTTTGTAAATAAATATTTCCTAATAATTTGGCCCTACTTAATATAAATCCTAGATCCGTCCCTGTCACCAGGTGGTGTTGGCTATTTGGATTATTCCACCATTGTGCCCTATCTAAGACCATATCCAACATGGAGCAAAAGGAATAAAATTTCAAGGTGAAGCAACAATAATTAATGATGTCAAAATGACCCTCTGAGATGTCATTCTTTCTTATGTACTGCTTTAACTTTTTGTGGTTTGATGATCTTCATTGTTTCTTTTTTTCCCACATGTAAAACTTCTGTCTCATTTATTTTGCTTATTTATTTTAGCTCATGTACAATGTGTACCTACCTCTCATACACTTTGGCATTTTTCTTGACAGTTGCCTTTAGTTATAGGGAGAACTTTTTTTAGCAGTTTGATTCTATAGTTTGAACGTGATGATCATCAAGCAATTCTCCTCTGTCAGTCATGATTGTTTCTTTGTGGTTGCATAGGTTTTGGCTGATAGTGCTGACATTCCTTGCCGGTTGGTGAAGGGGCAACAATATGCAGGTTCTGATGACGTGGCAATAAACTTTGTAAAGATTGATGATGGAAGGTAATTTCTATTGTTGTGTACGTGTTTACTTTTTCCCTTACAAATAAGTCATTTAAATTATTTAGGTTCCATTTGCTTGGCAGTAGAATATATTTTATCTGTTAAGTATGCAAGAATTGACTTCTATTTTGTTTGATTCCTTTTATTTAATTCTATTCTGTGCTACCTTCTATACAAACCTAATCATTTTTCATCTATATTTTTGTTTTAGGATTTGCAGTGCTGTTTTTGCATTTTGCTTTCACAAATTGCTTGACAAGATTTGTTGTAGGCTAGTAGTGCTTTTAGGTTTGAAAATTATTGACATAGGTTGAACTATTGATCAAAAGTGGTCTATGGTTTTTTCAGGGAATACATTGTTGACCTGATGGCAGATCCTGGCACACTTATTCCTTCTGATGCAGCTGGATCTCACGTGGAATATGATGATTCTTTCTTTTCTACCAGTCCTTTGTCTAGAGACATTGATTCATCCCATATGGCCTCTTCTAGTAGTGGGGTTGGGAGTTCATTTGAAGACAATTCAGAATGTGGGACACTGGAGAAGCGATCTAGGTTCAAAAATTTTGCTGCCGGAGGAAACCAATGTGATGAAAGAGGTGATTTTAATGCTTTTGTAGATTTATCTGGGGCAACTAGAAGTGGGGAGCAATCCAAGGAACCCATGGATGACTTTAAAACCCCTTCCAACATGGAGAAGGCACTAGTGCAAGAACTTCCAATCAGACCTAATTATCCTTATGCACATGCGAGATCTCCTTCCTGGACAGAAGGCATTAGCTCCCCGGTTATGCGTAGGATGAAGGTGAAAGATGTCTCACAATACATGATTGACGCTGCCAAGGAGAATCCACAATTAGCTCAAAAACTTCATGATGTGTTACTTGAGAGTGGCGTTGTTGCTCCCTCTAACTTATTTACTGAGATTTATTCTGAGCAGTTAGATGCATCAACTATTGAAGTCAGGTTGCCAGCTGAAACTAAGGATGAAAATAGACAGGGCACTGGACCTTGTGAAAGTAAGAATCAAGATGATTTTGGGCCTTCTCATTGCTTGCCTCCTCTGCCCCATCGCAAAGTATATGCTAAAGCAAGCTCTCCTCATAACCAACCTGAGCATCTTAAACCTGTGGAAGGCCTAAGGGTCACTTATCCCTTTGATACAAGGGAAGTCGTTGGACCACCTTTGTCATCACAATCTGAAGCGGCTCCTATTCAATATGCCAGAAATGTTCCAGTTGCAGCAGCAGCTGCCGCTGCCGCTGCTGTTGTTGCATCTTCAATGGTAGTTGCTGTAACAAAGTTGTGTGCAGATTCAATTGTTGAACTTCCTGTAGCAGCTGCTGCTACTGCTACTGCTGCTGCTGCTGCTGCGATGGCAACTAATGCAGCTGTGACTAAGCATAATGAGCGTAGTGATAGAGATGCTGAGTCAGCTGGCTGTGAGCCACAAGGTAGCGGTGAAAGGGAGCGTGATGCCTTGGGGGTAAATTCTGAAGGTGAGACAATATCAGATAGATCAGCTGGTAATGATAGTTTGAAGTCTGATGCTGCCCTTGATGATGTTGCGGACTGTGAGATACCGTGGGAGGAAATCACCTTGGGTGAGCGCATTGGACTTGGTATCAACCTGTTCTTTAGCTACATATTTCAAACTTTGTCTTGGGTAGATAGTTTTATTCCAGGTTGTTTTCAATTAATTTGATCCATTATCATTATTTTGGCGCATCCTTTTTGTTGCAGGATCATATGGTGAGGTTTATCGTGGAGAATGGCATGGGACTGTGAGTTTTCTTATGCTTAGTCTTTTATGTCTAATGTCTTCTCTGGGTCTAAACAATTTACATTTTCCCTGTCATTGAGAAGCATTAATAATTTTCTATTGTCACTTAAACTATGATTTTCTATCGTGCTTACTAGCTGGCAAGTCAACTTGGGTGACTTGTAATAACCTGTTTGGGTGGTGGAAATGATTATAAGATACAAAATATTAGCTGCTAATGTGACTTAAAGGATTATGAGATACATTACTGAAAAAAGTGGCTTGAAGACAATGAGGACAATTCAAGGAAGACAATGGGGCCTCGATTAGCATTGTCAAGTTGATAGCTGCCTGATTGGAATATAATGATATTTCATGGTAACAAAGATTATGTATGGAGGGATATTCTAAGTCGAGTCAATTTGTCTTGATCCATCCCCTACCTTATTTGGATGATGTTAACAGAACTCAAACAAAGAAAATTATCATTGGATTTATTCCAATTGAGCATTGCATGTTGAGTCTGTTTAGCACTTGTTAAGTGTGTTATCTCACATTGGTTTAGAGTTTGTCCTGGGCTTGTATTGAGGTTGGCTTTTCTGCATGTTGCTAATTTGTTTTTGGTTGATAGCTTAACATGATATTAAAGCCAGAGTTGTTTGTTCTAATTTGTTATGCATATGCCATGGCCGTTTCCTTATAGTTGTAGTGTTGGGTTCCAACTTGAAGGGGTTGTTAACTTTGTTATCCCTCATCTTTTTATAGTTTGGCTTAGCCTCTTTACTGATTCCAATTGGTTTTAGGTTCGATCTTTTAAAGCACTGCCAGAAATCACTGGTTTTCATATGAACTTTGACTCCTGTTTCTGTTTCATTTATAGGGTTATCTAAATTAAACTTTTGGGTAAGCTACTACAACTAGGATATTTGCTGTTTGTTCCTTTTCTATCCTATGTAACTGGGCTGCATTCTTGGGGCTGGATGATGCATGCCATATTTGTTTCATGCACACAAATTGACTTGTTTGTACACAATGAATTTGGTTGTTAATCAATGTTGTAACATGAGTTTTCACTTTCCAACTTTTTGGATGGAAATTTTTTGTTACCTAAGTCGTATTTGGTAAACTTTGCCATATTATGTTCCTGTTCTTTGAAGGAGAACATTTGACCATTTTCTCACACTTCAATTTGATAGGAAGTTGCTGTGAAAAAGTTCCTGGATCAAGATATCTTTGGGGAATCACTTGAAGAATTCAAAACTGAGGTACAAGGCTTCCGTATCTCTCCTGTTGCTATTGTATACATGCAATTACCTTTTGCCAAAGCCTAAATGGGTGCATTGTTCATGTCATTGGAGATGTTTTGACCAAGTTACTAATTACCATATAATTAACTATGAAGCATCTTAGACACCTAAAACTGAGTCAATGTCGCCCCCACTTTGTGTCTATCTGTACTTCTCTGGTGGTCATTATGGCTAGTGTTGTCCATGGGCCAATCAGCCTTCCCGGTTCATTAGCTCTCTTTGTGTTTGGATGGGCTCTGGACATCCCTTTTAGATGTATTGAGCAGGCTATAAGATAAAAAAAGCCTGCTAAAGCATGGACAAATAATCCAGCAGCTTGGCACCAATAAATAGTTACAAAATTTTACTGTGTATTGTAGAAGAAATCTGTTATACTTATTCTTGAATATTAATCCATTTCTTTTAGGAAAACTATAAAATAATTAGGCTTAGTGAATGGTCGTGGTTTTCCAAGATCAAGTTCCATACAGGACTGGTTGAACTGCCCTTGGAAACCCCAAAAGTTAGTCTGTTTCATTGAGAAACTAAAGCATTTGTTTTCCCATTTATGTGAGTGCATAGCAGTGGTCTGTTTGAATCTCATTAATAGCCTTTCCTTTCTAAATGATTTCGTTTGACACTATCACAGTTCTTTGAAGTAAGCATTTCCCCTATGTCACATTGCATTTTCTCCATTGTCCCCTCCATTTGCTTGTCCAAACTACTTCCCTTGTAAATTACAGTTTTTAAATACTAATTTGTAGGTCCGAATCATGAAAAAACTCAGACATCCCAATGTCGTTCTCTTCATGGGAGCTGTAACCCGTCCTTTGAACCTTTCAATTGTAACAGAATTTCTTCCTAGGTATGTTATCACTCTATTGCTTTTCATAAATTTGTTGGAACTCTGTTTGCAGTTTGAAGAAACAGTCTCATTTTGCTGTTTCATGATATACGACAATGCAATATTTTTGAAGGCTTCTTGTGGTGACTTTCTAACATAGATAATAACAATTAGTTTTTTGCTGAGCAGCTTAGTAAAAATTAGGTATTCATAAATCCACATCATTGTGTCATCTGCCAGTATTTATCAGCCATTGAATTGTGACTAAAAAAACAAAGAGGGCAGAAAGCTGAATTTACCTTAATCAGAGGGTGTAGGTTGCCAAAAAAAAAAAACACTTTGGAAGAGTTACTGCAAAAAAAAAAAAAAACAATTTGGAAGAGTTACTGAAATTCTGCCCAAATGGATAAATAAACTGCTGCTCAAGGCATAGTTCTGGGTTCTGAACTTGCTTATGGCATTGTTGCCTCTTTTATTCTTATTCCTTTTGTTTTCGACTTTTTTATATATTCTTTCTGATATCCTAGTTACCAAGTGCTTAGCAATTCATTTATTCACTTTGTTATATATGTTCTTCTGTCTAAGTATTTTTGCATCTTGCTTTCCACAGAGGTAGTTTGTATAGGTTAATTCACCGGCCAAACAATCAATTAGATGAGCGGAGGCGTTTGAGGATGGCTCTTGATGCTGTATGATTCTGTCATTTCATTATTTCTAGTATTTGATGTCACCTAAGTTGCACACAAATATTTTTTTAATTTATTTTTAAAATAATTATCATATATTAAACACAGAATTGCATTTTTTTTAATTTTAAATTATAATTATATGTTGCATATAAAATTGAATATTGTACAAATAATTTAAACTAATAAAAGATATATTAATTGAAGTTCGTATTAACATGTAAAGTTCTCATATTTTCAAAATATATCATATTAACATAGAGTTTATTGCTTTTAACGTTAATATAAAATTAAAACTCTGTTTTCATCAATAAAATGTTTTACCCACATTTGAGCTTTTATATATATATATCATAGGGGATTTATATACTCAGCTCTTTCAGCTGGTAGTTGCATACACCAACTATTGAGCCAAATTCTTTTGTTCCAAATGATTATGTTGTACTTGCCTTGTATTTTATTTGGTTTGCTTAAAGTTCATTTGATGGCTTTGCTGGGTAATCTTTCTCTTTTGAATGCTTGAACTTTCAGGCTCGCGGAATGAATTATTTGCACAATTGCACTCCAGTGATAGTACACCGGGATTTGAAGTCCCCAAATCTTTTAGTCGATAAAAATTGGGTTGTAAAGGTTGCCTCTTTTCTCTTGTTTACTACTGCTGATCCCATTAGAAATTTCTTTTATAAATAACTTAGCCTGGCATGAAACTTCGACATAGGTTTGTGATTTCGGTTTATCACGAATGAAGCACAGCACGTATCTTTCATCAAGGTCAACTGCAGGGACGGTAATGAGAAACAGCTTGTTTTATCCTTGATTTTTTCTTTAACTACTTTATATTTTTCATTTATTTTCTGTTACATATAGCTGATCCTACCTACTTTAAGAGTTATAGCCTCTGTTATATAACTCAACATTTAAGGTCACTATAACAGTGTTGACACGACTTGATGCCTGTACTGGTATGATATATGTGTCTGACACTGCTTTGAACATACGGATGCATTCTTTTTCCCTTTCCTAGCTGCTGTTGTGATGGAAAGAAGAATAATGAGAAGGAGAAGATAAAAAAGAAGAAGAGGAGAGAAATGGGAGGGTGGGAGGAATTTCTGTGACTGTGTTCCACAGCTAAGAATAGTAGTGACACAGAAACAGAGCAAGAGGGGAGATTAGGCTCAATGCAAGGCTTTTTTTAAATAACAACTTGGGTTTATATAGATTTGTGTCTTAGTTTGATCAAAAAAAAAAATATGTATCATGTTTGAGTTTGAGATATCTTGGGCTCTTTCTTAGTTACATAATTAAATGGATTTGAGTTAAGATCATTAAAAGTATAATATTTTTTTTGCGGAACAAAACCATTTAAAATTAATGCTCATACTATAAAATTTAAAGAAAATATCTTAAAAGATAAACATCTTCTTTTGTTTTCTAATAAAAAGAAAACATAAAAAGAAATCTTATTTATATAAATTATTTCATATATATATATTTGGATATTCGATATCGAACACTTGTACCGAAATCCTTGTAGCATGTTTGGAATAAATGAAGTTCGTAAAAAAATTATGGAATTTGTTTGAAATCCATAGTTTTATTCGTTCAGAATTTTACAAATACTTTATTGTAATTCCAAACTTGATAATTCATTTATGAATGGATTTTATTGCAAAATTCATTCGTATATGTAATGAACCATCATTTCCTTTTAGTTGCAAACATGCATTACAGTTTAGTGTCATTTGATTTATTTTCTGTTTCATACCCTCACTCTCTTGTTTCTTGCTTCTCCTCTTGACAATTATGCAATGCTAATTTTGGGGAATGTTGGGTTTGACTAGTGTGGCGTGTCAATGAAAGTGAATTAGATACATTGTTGTCTGTATGCTAGGTTGGTAAGGTGGATGTATTGCTGAAATAGAATGTAGGATGGTAAAGTTAAGGCCACAAATTGAGGGTAGGTTTGGTTGAACAAATTGCTAAAAGAACATATTATGAATTTTTTTTTTTCTCAATGAAATACATTAATTTAAGAAAGATCATATTGAGGGTTCTTTTAGAGGACAGATGAGCTAGCATTGCCCTTGAGTATATAGGAAGAACTACTGGAGGAAAAAATGCAGATGGGGCAATCTTGATGCACCAAAATATGATGGTATGGCGAGGGAAGAGGAAGGTATTGGAGATTAAGTAGTAAAGGAAGGAACTAGGAAGTTTAAAATACTAGTAGGCGGGCATAAGTAGTATTTGGAAGCAAAGATTTAAATGTCACAATTGATGGATACACAAATAATGATATTAATTTGAGAAAAGGGTGGAAATTCAAATAAAAAGTTGAAAATCTTGATTGAAACTACTGTATATATTCATTTATATTTTAAAAGTATAATATGATAAATATGATATATATAAGCGTAATATATGGTTTGGAGTAATTTTCAGTGACATTGATATAGATAAAAAAATTAATTCTTCTATTATGAAACATGATACACCAAAAAAAAAAAATCACATTAGGTCGTAGTTTTGAATCTTTTTATGTCACTCATTTATGTCAAAAATAACCTTTTCAGTTACTTTAACTCATATTATTTCATGTTGCTTGTATCCACGTCTTTAATGGTCTACCTCTAGAAGTTTTGGTATCTCCCAAATCCAGAAGCTTATTTCTACTAATTGGTGCACAGAAAGACCAACATTTCATGTGTCCAAATTATCTCAAATGGTCATCTCTTATGTTTTCTTCAATTTAGACTACCCCTAATTTTCTTTGAATCTCTTCATTTCTTATTTTGTCTCTTCTAGTTTTATCACACATCTATCTAAGCATCCTCATCTCAATTATGCTCATTTTCTTCTCATGTGGTTTCTTAACGAGGCAACGCTCAGTCCCATATAAGAATGCAGGCTTTATAGTTATACAACTTTGCTTTTAACTTTAAAGGTATGTTGCAATAACACAACACACCCGATGTACTTTGCCACCTCACTTGTCTTGCTTTAATCTTATAATTTACATCTTTTTCTATCTCAGCTTCGTTCTGAATAATTGATCCCAAATATCGAAAATGACTATTCTTTGGTACTACCTCATCATCCAACTTAATCACACTAGCACTTGCCTCTCTATGACTACTAAACTTACATTCCATATATTCAATCTTAGGTCTACTCAATTTAAAGTCTTGAGACTTCAGCGTATGCCTCCATAATTCTAATTTTGCATTAATATCATCACTAATTTTAGCAACTAAGACTATATCATCGACAAATAACAGCATGACACCTTATCTTGGATATGTCCAGTGAGCTTGGCCATAACTAATGCAAAAAGAAATGAATTTAGTGCTAAGCCTTGATGCAATTTTGAGGTAATGGGAAAGCTATCAATCAAGTCACCAAATGTCCTCACATTCCTTACAACTCCTCCATTCATATCTTTTACTATGTTAATATATTTTAAAGGATCTCCTTTCTTCATTAAGGCCCATTCAAGCACTTTTTGAGCAACTTTATCGTATGCTTTCTCTAAGTCAATAAATACCATTTTCTCGTCCAAAAACCCTCCAACAACAGTCTTAATAGGTGAATTGTCTTTGATGTAGCATCCTAGCATAAACCCTTGGTTTTTAGAAATAGTGACCTCATGTCGCAACCTACATTTAATTACTCTCTTCCAAAGTTTCTATGACTTATAAGTTTTATTCTTTGATAATTTGAACAATTTTGTATATCATCTTTATTCTTTTATAAAGGCACTAAGGTACCCTTCCTCAATTTTTTTGGCATCTTTTGAGTTCATCAAATTTTTTTGAAAAGATCTATCAACCATGCTATTCCTATTTCACCCAAGCAGATTCCACCTGGTCCTATAACTTTCTTTGCTTTCGTCATTTGTAAAGCTTTTTCTAACCTCATACATTTTAATATTACGTTTAAACACATTACTTATATCCTTAGAAGGTATATTAAGCTCATCTATATCATGCTCAAAATTGCAATTAAAGAGTAATTTCTTAATCTGCTCATCCTTCCCTAAAATTCTTTTGTCACCACCTTTGATATATCTTACACCATTAAGATCCCTACTCTTCTTATCCTTCATCTTAGCAATTTTGAACAAATTTTTTTCCATCTCGTCTCTAGTTTTCTACATAATTCCTCATTGATCCTAGTTTTTAAATCTTGAATAACCTTTTTGGCTCTTTTTTTGTTGTCCTATACTTTAGATAACTCACCTCCTTCCTATTGCTCCTTAAATTCCTTTACACTCTTGCTTAGCTTTAACTGTCATTTTTACATCCTTATTCCCCCATCAAGATTCCTTTCCTAATAATGTATTACCCTTATATTTGCCAAGTGTCTCTTTAGTAACCCTTTGAATTCTGATAGAAAATTTTTCTCACATTACTTCTACATTTTCATGAGGCTTCCAATGAACCTTTTTTACCAGTCTATCCTTAAAGCTAACATTTCATCCCTTTCAAATTTCACTACTTAATATGTGGTTGTTGACTATGACGTATCCTCTTTGATCCTCGAAGGTGAAATATATCTATCACTAGTATTCTATGTTATGTTGTTATACTTTTACTCGGTATAACTTTGCAATCCTTATTGCTACTTTTATACTCTTTTCTTGTGAAAAAGAATTCAATTTGACTGGCGTTTGATCCATTCCTAAAGGTCACCAAATATGATTCTCTTTTCCTAAAACACATGTTTAATATAGTTAGATCAAATGCACTAGCAAACTTTAGAATGTTAATCCCATATCGTTTCTTTCTCCAAAGCCATATCCTATGTCCCTTTCAAAGTTACTACAATCCTTGCCTATGTGATCATTAATGTTTTCTCCAATAAATAACTTTTCTTTGTTTGGTATGGCTTGCACTACCTCGTCTAAATCTTCCCAAAATTTTTGCTTACTCTCTTGATACAAACCTATTTGTAAGGTGTAAGCACTAATGATATTACCAGTTTCCTCTCTTAATATGAGTTTAACATGTAAAATTCTATTTTCCTTTGTTTTAACATCAACTATATCAAATTCTTGTCTACAATTATCTTCACTTCATTCTACTTCTATCTTTACATGTGCACCAAAGCTTAGAGCCTCATGTTTCTATCTCATTTTCCCCTACCCATTTAGTTCTTGTAGACATATAATATTAATTTTTCTCCTAGTTATGACCATTTTTGTCTCTATTAGCTTACTAATTAACAATCCCATAGTCCAAGTAGCTAAGTGTAACTTACCCCTATGGATTAGCTTTTTTACTCGTATCCGTTCATTAAAACATGAGAACCTCTGCCTATTTGATACCACACCCTTGTGCATTTAACACTACACCCAGGCTTTGATGTAGCAAGTTGTTGGGAGGCGATGACCCAACGAAAATTCTTATTTGGCTCTCTCATTATGGTTTGACTATGTTTTACATTAGTAGTCGTCCTATTGCAACCCTCACTTTATCCAGGCTTGGGACCAATATTGTGTAATACATAGTTAGAGTTTGCTTGTAATTCTTTTCTATATGGTTTAAATTGAATCTATTGGTTTTTAACATCCTAAAAGGTAATCAGATTCCAACAAGTTAGATTTTCCTATCTTTTTTGTTATTAATTGATAATAGGTTGATATGTTATTTGCCTTGTTTTAATATCTTTGATTCAAACATGATATTATAAATTCATGTAGTAAAAAATAATTGCCGTATGAATTGACTTGTAATACTAGGACCAACAATCGAATCATTTGTGGTTGTAGATGGGGATACATGGTAGAAGGAATTACTTAAGTCTATTGCTAATGTGAGCTTTATGCAATTGATTGAATCATCTGGATGTCCTTTTAGCACAAGTAAGCAACATAGGTCATTGAAAGAATCATGTTTTCAACAAAGAATGAAAATTGCGAATTTCATTTATGTATTCTAATATCCTTGATATATCTTCAATATTATGGAAAGCATGTTAGATCATTTGATACTTTTACAAATAATATATTTATATATTTTTGTCGATATGCAAATATATCTATTGACATTTGTTTAAAATGGAAAAAAGAAAAAGAACTTATCAAGGGTCATGAAAATTGCACATTTTGAAAATATTTTAGATATTTACGGTCTATTTGAAAACAGTGGTGGTGGGAAGATTAGTCACTGTAATAATAGGATGGGTATTGTGATGGTGAGATATGTTTTGATGTGAATGCAACGATGATGATGAGGTGAAATGTAGTAAGAAGAGAAAATAACAATTAAGGATATTAGATTAAAATTTGTATATAATAAAAATTTTATATTATTTGAAATTTATGAAATTAATAAATAATTAAAAATTACTAAAATTATTTCTATTAATTGATAATTTTGTTAATAAATAATTGAAAATTAATAAAAATGATATTAACATATCAAATGAATTTTTTCAAAAAAAAAAAAATGATAATAATTTATTTACACAAATTGAAACTTAACAAAATAATATTCAATTATTTACATTTTGTAATTATTTATATGATCATTTTTATATCAAAATTATAATTGTTTCTTAAAAGATAATAAAGCATTTGCTCGTATAAAAAATGACTAATGTTTCTTTTAATCTAAAAGTGTATAAATAAAGAATTTTTATGTATATTTTAATGTTATTTGACATTTAAAATATTGAAAATTTTATTTAATAAAAATTTTGATGCATTATTTTATATTAGAATAATAATTAGAATTTTACATATTAAAAATTATAAAAATGCTTTGAAATATTTAATATTTAAAGAAATAATACTTAGAACAATTATAAACATTATTTAATAATAAGTTTAAACATATGAAATATAAAATATAAGAAAAAATAAACTAATTTAAATATACATACAAAATAAAAAAAAAAAAAAAGAAATAAAAGGTTTTAGGTTGAAGGTATTTAGGAACAAAAAAAGGAATGGTAGAGACACTATGGTCAAGGATCCAGTGTAGTCCAAAATCATGGGTATAGTGCAGTTGACAAGCCCCAACTGCAATGCACCATTGTTTCCCAAATGCATTGGAATGGAGAGATTGAACCAAAATGTGGTTCAATTGCACCTTACCGTGGGTTCAGTGGAATTCAGATGAAGCCTTAATTACCATGGTTGGATGCTTGGAGTAGTAACAGGGTGTGAAGAGTAGTAGTAGTGGAAGTTCTTGTTGCCAATGAGAAAATCCTCCTGAACTGCAGCATGCAGGGTTTATTCATGTTTAAGGGTAATTATTTATGTAGTTGACACCTTATCCTACAATGAAAGGGGAAAGATGTTGGTAATAGCATATGCATAAATGTTAGGCTGAAAGAGGAAAGATATTAGGGGGTGCCAACTGGTGTGTGTTAAGATGATATATTTTTAGATGAAAAAAATGCTATGTTTGGTGCATAGAAAATGTCAAAAAGAAATCAGTTTGAGGGGAAAGAAAGAAAAGTGAATAAATAGTTTTGCTTATGATAAATTTTATCCTTAAATGCAAACTATTTAAAGAATTTGGAAACTCATTTCTTGTGTTTCTTTATGTTTATTTACATTATCCTTCAAAATTCTGTGAAAAAATTAAAAAGGGGGAGGGGGGAGAGGGATTTCCCTTAATAGGCCACATTTTGAGATACTCACATAGCTTAGATTCCCAACTTGCTTGTAATGTTGTACTAAATAAACTATAAAGCTAAACATAAATAGATCATTTAGATGAAAAATGAAAAAATAACAACAGAATTCAATAATTTTAAAATTGCACATCCAGTTGAAGCACATGCCTTCAATTGTCCAGTGGAATGATCAATGCTGAGTAAGGCTTTTCTGTGGTGGCATAAAATTTTTTATAGGTGATGTCAGGGTCCAATACACTCATACTTCCATTTACGTGTAGTCCTAAAGGATATCTTGGTGCAATATTGCAACTATTATAATATCGGTAGCATAGATTCATTCCTGTTTTATTTTTTACATTACAATTGGATCTGTCTGTTAGATATCTAGGATAAATTATAATTTTATGTCATCAACCATGCTCTGCACTCATGTTTTTTAATTGTTTGCCAATGCTCTCCTAATTGTACCATGCATGATATAGCTTTGAATTTAACCAAGTCCATATATTGCTCTTCTCCAGGCTGAGTGGATGGCTCCAGAAGTACTACGAAATGAACCTTCAGATGAGAAGTAGGCTTTTCCCTTTCCCACTCTGTTATTTTGCATTACTGTTTCTGTCATCATCCTAGAATCATTTAATGGCCATATAAAATATGATCAATTTGCAGGTCTGATGTTTATAGCTTTGGAGTTATCTTATGGGAGCTCTCTACATTGCAACAACCCTGGGGAGGAATGAATCCAATGCAAGTTGTTGGTGCAGTAGGATTTCAGCACCGTCGTCTTGACATTCCAGATGACATGGATCCTGCCATTGCAGAAATTATTAGAGGGTGTTGGCAGACGTGAGTATATTTTTGATCATTGCCTTTATTTTTTGGTCTTGGATTAAATATTGTGATTTAATAGAGCCGAATCCCAATAAGCTCATGCGCACGCAGTTGCACTATATCGATTGAGTTATCTTGAACTAGATTTGGCATACTACTTATGTAGCCATAATAGCTATACTTCTAATTCTTAATCTGTGGCTTAAAAGGAGACTGCTGCAGATGCTCATGTTTTGATTCATGATGTATATTTTTAATCATTGTTGCTTTAAACTATTTTCTGTTGCTTTTTTGCTCAACCTTTTCTTTGGGCTGACTAATGCTTTATTTGAAACACTTTCAATAATCTAATTAACCTTTCTCTGATTTTAGCTTCATAGTTATTTTCAGTCTCGTGGACCTTGGTTTTACTTTTTAAATCTTGAAAGGCTGTTTAAGACCTTTGTCACATATGCCTGTGTATGTACCATGTATGTGTTTAAACCATTCATGACACCTTAATTGCAAGCTATGCTACAACTAGAAGAGTGTATGCATGTATGTATGTGCCATGTATGTATTAACTTGAAATTCAGAGAATGTTTTTCGTTCAAGTGAAGTGCAAATTAATAATCTAACTACCCTTTTTATTGTAAGAAGTTTGAAAAAGTTAAAGAGTCATTCTTACCTTCTATGAAGAATACTTGAGGGACTGAATTTTCAGAGGCATTTTTAAAGAAAGTATCTCACGCTGTTTCGTAGTTAATTAGCTGTATTGGTGAAGGGAGTCTGGAGAATATCCTGACCATGAAATAGGTTGGGCTCAGTGACAACTGATTTGAAGAAGCATTATGTTCTCTGCTGTTTTGCATACACATTTTCGTGAGTGTATGGGAATATATAGTTAAATAGGAGTAAAAGAGAGAAAAGAGAGAGAAAATTAAAGGTTATTCGGAACTGCACAATTTAATTTTTTTTCTAAGTATGAGAAATGAGAGTTGAGGATACAAATATAATTCAAATATGAAATGACTAATATGTCCAAACAGATATAACCTCTTATTGTCTTGTTTGACTAATTCCAAAATTTAGTTTGTTGCTACATACTTAGTCGAGACCAAATTAGACTCTCCTTTTATATTAGTTTAGATTCACAAAAGTGTCAGAGTAAACTTTGGATGGACTCAATGCTTCTGTCCACTGAACCTTACCGCAACGGAATCAAGATTTCTTACTTCAGACCCATTTTTATGTCTACTGTCAGAGATTGTCTTAACTGCTTTTGCATTGATTTTTATCATGTTCTTAAAAAAAAAAAAAAAAAATCTGTGACCTAGTATATATTTTACCAAAGATTTACGTAAATATTTTATTGAAGCTATTTATGCAACTTGAATTGGATTCTTTCTAAACAAGCTTTATTGCGGACTTGCCTACATATGCAGTTCCCTGAAGACCTGACCTAAATTTGAACCTTTAATGTACATGGTTAATTCGAATTTGTTCTGCTGTCTATTCAAGCCTTTTCATGTTGTGACTTCAGATGATTACATCTAATCCTCTATGTATCTGAAAGAATCCTAAACTATTAAAATGACACTATAAAAAATCAAGTCAATTTGACTATGAATTTGTATGCTTTTGCTAATCTTTTTGTTTGAAAATGAACTTACTTTAGAAGTTGATTAATTGATTGTCTTGGTGCATGTGCAGTTGACGATCTGGCTGGTATAACAGGCCAATCTTTTAAAAGCTCATGAGTTGAGCTAATTCTAAAACATCCCCACAAAATGGGGGACTAATGGGCTTAGGTCATGTTTGGTGCATAGGATGATGGATATGATAGGTTTGGATAGGATGATAATCATACTCTATCATGTTTGGTTTGTATCTAAAGAAAGGGATAGGATTGTAAAGAGGATTAATCATCCTCTTAGCATAGGATAATTCAATCTTCCCAAAGTGGAAAGGATTATTTTGTAACTTTTGGGATTGAACTTACATATTTTATTATACCATTAAAAATTACATTAATAATTTAAATTGTATAAACTTTGAGAAAGAATAATTTTGACAAATAAATTATCTTATCATAATCTTTGCATACATCAAACACAAGATAGGATGATATTTTTTAATATAATCTTATTCATAATGTCATCTTAGCATATCTTATCATAATGTTGTGCACCAAACACACCCTTAATCTATTATATGTTCCATTTGTTCTCCGCACAAATCTTGGCACCTTAGTTCTCTTAACCTGACCTTTTTACTTGTTAGTTTGAATTTTCTTTCCCTCATTTTATTGTTAGTATACTTAAACTTTTGATTTTGCATTACACGGACAATTATGCTTTTTAACTATGTAGAAGTTATGTGGAAGATTCTATTCCCTTGCAGCCACATTCTTCATTCCATGGGTAGCATAATTTAGTTTACCATACATTGATGGTCCTGGTTTCCTGTTATTTTAAATATTGAACTTTGATAAATGGTGGAGCTTGGAGATGAACTCTATAGTATCATGGTCATTGCAATCTATAGGATGTAGTTGTAGATGCATCTGAATGTGTGTTAAGGCTGACGTAGAATAACTGACCATTGTTTTTTAAAATTGTAGAGATCCAAAACTGAGGCCGACATTTGCAGAAATTATGGCTGCTTTGAAGCCACTGCAAAAGCCTGTAACAAGTGCACAGGTACCTAGATCAACTGCATCTTTAAGTAGTGCCCGTGAGAAGGGTCAGCCATGAAGTTTTGCAGAAGGCCTAGCATGTAAAGAGAGAAAGCTCAAGACAGAAGTGACTCCTGGCTTTATTGAATTGCCAGCAGTTGGCAGGGCAGGTCCTCAACTGTTTGGGACAAAGTATAAGTATACATGATTGAAGATTACACAACGTATACTCCAATTTGGGATGATCTGATTCTTTTTGCACATTTTCCTTTCTGTTTTTTTTTTTTTTACCCTTTTCGAGCATCAGCCATGCAGCCATTTTTTATGTTGTGCATTTGTTTGTAAAAAGAAAAAAAAACGGAAGATGTAACAAATGTTTTGCCTCATTTTGTGTTGAGAGGGGGGGGGGGGGGTTTCCAGGTGATAATGTGAACTGAAGAAAGATACGATAACTGAAAATTTCAATCTGTGTACAGTGATGGTAGGCAAGGGAGTAATAACTGTAGATATCAATCTGTTGTGGGAATCTGATGGTTGGGGTGGGATAACCTGAGTCATAGTAAACATTATTTTAAGGCGAAGATCTTGCGGGAAATTGTTCGAGGAAGAATATCGTGCCTTTCTTGCAAATAGTTCACGAAGGACTCTCCAGCAGCAAAATTTTGAAGGATGGTGCAACCCAAAACTTGCAGCTTCCACGATTTGCCATTTTCGCTAGATGGTTGTTTAAAAATTCAAACTTTTTTCTAGTGTTTGCCAGTCATACTTGGTCGAAAAACAAACTTTAAATCCCCTTTCATTAAGAAATCGCTCTTTTTTTCTTGTCCATCCCTTTCATGAATAAGTTCTCAATGACTCTGGACAAAAAAAAAAGCACATTAGGAAGGATAAGGTAGGACCAGCCACTCCTCGGAAAAGTGGAGGGGATATTTTTCTCTTCCTACTGCCTGGTGGCTTTGTCTCTCAACCAAGATTTTGTCAACCCCTCTAAATGGCGACCTTTTTTTAACCTCTCAACCATTTCTGTCTCACCCATTAACAATAACTCCTCTCTTCTCTTCATCATCAAAAACACCTCCTATTCTTCCTCCATCACCACCAAATCTACCTTCACAGCCACCACTTCCTACTCCGTCTCCACAACTAAGCACAACTTCATCCGAGCAGCAACCACCAGCCTTAGTAAAAGTGCAACAACAAAAGACCTTAAAACCTTCCACCACTATTGAAACCAGTGACTGGATAGTTTCCTCCATGACCTGGCGGTTTGGGCTCGGTGCAGGTCGTGTGTCACGAACTAAGCTTTCTCTCAACAAGCAATAGACTGTGCGGCACTTGAATGAGCGTTTTCAATCAAGTCAGCCTTCAATAGATCGATATCTGAACAAATAACCATAAGCCATGGTTAGTCCCAAGCATTCACAATAAGACACAATATATCGAGATCAATCTTAAGCACACACACAAGAAGGCATATTTGCATCGAGAAAAAGAAAAATACATCGAGGCAACAATCGGGACATTCAATCGGGGTGAATCTTATTATAATCGAGAATCATACATCGGGATCTTTCACCATCACCAAGGTCAGGGGGCAGCCCTTGTTGGGTGGCCTAGGCTCGCATAGCAATCGGTGAGACAGCCCAATACTACGTTGCCGGCCCACCCCCCCTAAAGAGCCTTAGAGATTTTAGAGCTATGCTATCAGTAACCATTACAATATTTGAAATGGGGATACTTTTTCTAGCACAAGGGATCTACCCGACCATGGCCCTATACATGGGTGGCTCATGGCAACCTAAGTCCCGGTCATGGCCCTACACAAGGTTGGCTCATGACATCCTCCCCCACCTATTCTATCGACGTCCTCGTCGACTTACTGGCTTGAAATTCTTCAATCTTCCTTTGAAATCTCAGAGGTCGTGTTCTCTTTCCCAGCTGGTTTCTTCTAGTCCTAATCCCTTCCACTTCACTAAGTACTCCCGAACTAGTTTTCGAGATATCTTGGTTTCCCTGTTAGCTAAGATCTCTTCGACTCGATGCTCTGAGGGTGGCTTCATGGTGATGACGGCTCTGGTTGGCTCCCTTCGACTAGTATTTGTAGGATCTGCATGGAAAGGTTTCAGGTTACTCAGATGAAATATTGGGTGTACCTTCATCCACTTTAGTGGGTCGATTTTGTAAGAAGCATTTCCTACCTTGGAAAGGACCTTTACTGAACCTTCATATTTACATACCAGTCTACGATCTCTCTTTCTCAAGAACCTGGTTTATTCAGGAACTAGTCGGACAAAAACCAAATCACCAACTTGAAATTGTTGAGCCCTACGACCCTTATCTGCCCATTTCTTCATCCGCTTTGATGCTTTCTCCAGGTAAGCTTGTGCAATCTCTGTGTTTTGTTTCCACTCCTTGCTGAGATTGAAGGCTCTCAGATTCTTTCCTCCATATTGTTCCAAAAATGTGTGGGGTAGCCTTGGTAATTGTCCGGTGACCACCTCAAATGGGCTCTTATTAGTGGAAGAGCTTTTGTTGAAATTAAAACAGAGTTGAACCACGTCCAATAATGAAGGCTAGTCTTTCTGATTGGCTTGAACAAAGTACCTCAAGTATTCCTCTAATAATCCGTTGAACTATTTCGTTTGACCATCGATTTGAGGGTGATAGCTTGAGGAAATGTTGAGTTGGGACCCCAATATTTGAAAAGTTCTCTCCAGAAGGATCTCGTGAATCTCGGATCTCTATCGCTGATAATGTTTTGAGGGAGGCCCCAGTATTTGACCACATGTTTGAACAATAGTTGAGCTGTGTCTTCCTTTGTGCAATACTTGTGAGCGAGAATGAATGTGGTGTACTTAGAGAACCGGTCAATCACCACCAAAATAGTTTCAAGGTCACCAACCTTGGATAGGCTCGAAATGAAATCGAGGGAGATGCTTTCCCACGATCTGGCGGGTACTGGTAGGGGTTCAAGCATGCCTGCAGGTTTCCTCTTTTCAACCTTATCTTGTTGGCAAATGAGGCAGTCCATCACATCTTGTCGCATATGAGGCCAATAGTATCTCTATTTCAATAACGTCAAAGTGCATTGCCAGCCCAGGTGTCTCGCCCATGGTGTGTCATGACATTCCCTCATCAGCATCTGTTTCAGACCTTCTGCTCTTGGCACAAACATTTGAGGCCCCTTGGTCCATAAAACCCCATTTTCTTGTCAGAAGTACTTGGACTTCCCTTCTTCCACTAGTTTCAAGATGGCACAAGCTTGCAGGTCTTTCCTTAAGTGATCTCCAATCAACTTGTGAATATCTATAATGGCTCTGTTAGCCATCATTGGGGCAATTCTTCTAAGGGCCACTAAATCTGCTCGCCTGCTCAATGCATCGGTCACTTGATTGGTCTTTCCAGCGGTGTGCTCAAAACAAAAGTCGAATTCCACTAAAAATTCCTGCCACCTAGCTTGTTTTGCCGTAAGCTTTGGTTGGGTGAGAAAATGGTTAATAGCCGCATTGTCTGTCTTCACGACAAAGTGTGAACCCAACAAGTAATGTCGCCAAGCCCTCAAGCTGTGAACCACCGCCAGGAGTTCTTTTTCCTAGGCCATGTATTTCCTTTCAGCTTCACTTAGCTTCATATTTTCAAATGCTACCGGGTGATGTTGTTGCAAAAGCACTCCTCCAATAGCAAAATCAGATGGATCCGTCTAAACTTCGAAAAGCTTTTCAATATCAGGGAGAGCTAAGATGGGATCCTTCATAATAGCATCTTTCAATCCCTCGAAGGCCTCTTGGCACTCACTCGTCCAACACCATTTATGCTCCTTCTTCAATAGCTCCGTGAGGGCCGTGGTCTTGCGAGAGTACCCTTCCACAAACCTTCTATAATAGTTGGCTAGTCCCAAAAATGAACAGAGCTCACTAACATTCTTCGGTGTTGTCCACTCCTTGATGGCCCTAACCTTTTCCATGTCCATTCGAATGTGGCCACGTTCGACAATTTGATCGAAAAAATAGATTTGGGTCTGAGCAAATGCACACTTCTCTCTTTTTAAGTATAACTGGTGGTCCTGTAATCTTTGAAGTACCTGGCATAGGTGTTTTTGATGTTCTTCCAAGGTGGAGCTATATACCACTATATCGTCTAAATAGATTACTACAAATTTGTCTAGGTAGTCATGGAACACCTGATTCATCAATGTACAAAATGTGACAGGAGCATTGGTCAGTCCAAAGGGCATAACAAGAAATTTAAATGCACCATACCGTGTCATACAAGTGGTCTTTGGCTCATCTCCCTCAACGATTTTGACCTGATGGTAGCCAGATCTCAGGTCTAATTTGGAGAAGTACTTAGTCCGACTCAATTGATCAAACAAGTCTGCTATAAGGGGGATGGGATATTTGTTTCTTACGGTGACTTTGTTCAGGGCCCTGTAGTCAACACATAATCGAAAACTTCCATCATGCTTCTTCTGAAATAGCACTAACGTTTCGAAAAGAGCCTTTGATGGTCTGATGAACCCGATTTGTAGCAGCTCATCTAACTATTTTCTTAGTTCGACCAACTCTGGCAGGGCCATGCGGTAAGGAGCTCTAACAAGGGGTTTCGCTCCTGAGAAGAGCTCAATTTCATGGTCCACTGCTCGTCGAGAGGGTAGAACCTTAGGCAACATCTCTGGCATCACCTCTTCAAATTCTTCCAACACTTTTTCTACACCATCAAGTATTGGTTCTACTTCCGACCCTTCTTTGTAGATCTGCACAGCCACAAAGGAGGGTTCCCCTCTCTTTACCCCTTTCTTGAACTGTAAAGCTGAAATCATTTTCTTCCCACTCTTTGGTAAGATATTGGCTAGCACCACACATGGGTGTTCCCCTAAGAACAACAAGCAGTTAGCGACGGGGATAGGGATGACTTGAGCCAACATCATGAAGTCCAATCCAAGAACCACATCAAAGTCATCCATGAGGGAAACTATAAAGTCTACCTTCCCTTTCCATGGCCCCAATAGGGTTGTCACACTCTTAGAGCTTCCACTGATCGTAAAGGCTGGTGAATTGATCGCCTTCATTTGTCCACAGTCTTTACTAATCTGAAGACCACACTTTTTTGTTTCTTCTGGTGTGATGAAAGTGTCGGTTGCACCCGTATCCATCATGACCTTAGTGGCCTTCTCATTGATCATCAAGTTCACATACATCAAGCCTCTACTCTGCTCCTTCTTTATAGTGTTCAATTGGGTGCGGAGGGCATTGAAGAACTTTATTGAACCCATCCTAGCTGGCTCCTCTTCAGCTTCTTCAACGTTCTTTTTGTAGACTCTTGAGATGAGGTTCTTAAGGCATTAAGGGCTCCCCTGTGCGGGTATTCAGCCACCCGATGCGGCCCCTTACAAAAAAAATAAGCTAGCGATTGCCTAGGCTTAAAAATCCCTGCGTTGCTTGTCTTGGGTTGGGTGCTATCTCGACCAAAGGACCTCCTGTCTGATCCTCCACTGAAGGGGCCGATCTAACCTGGTCATCTTTTCCTCACTCCTAAAGTTGAAGCTACTGCCAACTGATGGAGGATTTTTTCGTTTTGAGGAGCCATCATTATAATCATGGAGATGTTCAGCTGCAGCCATGGCCGTGGCCACGTCTTGCACTTTCTGTCTTTGTAGTTCTGTCCTAGCCCAAGGCTTGAGGCCTTCAAGAAAATAGAACATCTTGTCTTTTTCGGACATGTCCCGAATATCCAACATCAGGGTAGAAAAGCTCCTTACAAACTCTCGCACCGTTCCTATTTGCACCAATTCTCGAAGTCTCTTTCGAGCCATATACTCCACATTCTCAGGAAAAAATTGGTTTTTCAATTCTCGTTTCAGGTCCATTTAAGTCTTAATCGGGCACTCGTCATTGACAAACTTGGAGCGCCACCATAGCTTGGCATCTCCTGCGAGGTACATCGACGCCATTGCTACCTTGTCTTCCTCTGAATCCGTGTGTACAGTTCGAAAGTACTGTTCCATGTCAAACAAGAAATTTTCAAGTTCTTTAACATCCCTTGCCCTCTCATAGCATCGAGGCTCCGGCACCTTAGGCCTTTTTCCCCTTTCCATCGAGCTCGAACCTGATCTGGCCACAGCCATTTATAGGATGCTCACCTGTGCTCTGAGCTCCTCAAACTCCTTTTGGAGAATGTTCAAGGCATCTCTAGCCTCCTCGTTCACATTGTGGAGAGTATCAGATAACTCCCGTTGGGTTGTCTCGATCTCCCTCACTCGATCTTTAGTCGTCATATAAGTTTTCATTACGACCACCGCGGCCTCAAGTTCCTCAATTCTCTGTTGATGATTGGGTCCACCACTCGTGGCCATCTCATCCATTTTTTAGCACTTCTCAATCGTGCTCTGATATCACGTGTCACGGACTAAGCTTTCTCTCAACAAGCAATAGACTGTGCGGCACTTGAATGGGCACTCCCAACCAAGTTAGCCTTCAATAGATCGATATCTGAACAAATAACCATAAGCCATGGTTAGTCTCAAGCATTCACAATAAGACACAATATATCGAGATCAATCTCAAGCACACAAACAAGAAGGCATATTCGCATCGAGAAAAAGAAAAACACATCGAGGCAACAATCGAGACATTCAATCGGGGTGAATCTTATTATAATCGAAAATCATACATCGGGACCTCCCTCCATCACCAGGGCCAGGGGGCAGCCCTTGGTGGGTAGCCTAGGCTCGCATAGCAACCGGTGAGACAGCCCAACACTACGCTGCCGGCTCACCCCCCTAAAGAGCCTTAGAGATTTTAGAGCTATGCTACCAGTAACCATTACAATATTTGAAATGGAGACACTTTTCCTAGCACAAGGGATCTACCCAGCCATGGCCCTATACATGGGTGGCTCATGGCAACCTAAGTCCAGTCATGGCCCTATACAAGGTTGGCTCATGACACCGTGCATTGGCTATCTTATTTGCTATTGGAGTGATTCTGAACAGATCTGAACAAAAAGCAAACACAAGGTATCTAACTCTAAGCTCTCTCTCTCTCTCCACATCCATACATTCAAAACCAAACTCCATGTTTACCAATTACTAGTTTTTCCCGTGATGCCACGTTTTCTACATTTGCCTGCTGACTAGGAAGCCCTGAACGCTTTAGATAAACTGTATTCATATAGAATTTTTTGGCTTTGTATTTCTAGCCTTTGAAATAACTCATAATCAAATAGCCACTAGACTGGATGAACCCTTGAATCTTCACATTGAGGTCAAATCTCAAATGTTTTAAACTTGTTAAACCTGTAAGGACATTTGATGATTTGTGAAATTCTCACCTTCCACCATAACTTCACAAAGTTTCAGACCACTCCTTGGTAATATTTTATGCATAATTCTGCATTTTTTTTACTTGGCCAGGAAATCAAATTAAAGAGTTTACTCAATTACCACTCAAATGAATCAGCGGTTGAAATTTATATAAACCTGCTAACTATGTCTGAGTCCTAAAACTAGTTCTTCACTGACCACACTCGTTGTTTTGGACAGAGATGTTGAGAAGCAAGAGGAGTTTGTGCTCCCTAATGGTATAAAGTATATTCTCTTCATTGTCTATCGGTGAATCCATGATTTCTCTCTCTTTGTGTCTCTCTCTCTATCTATATATATATATATATATAAATAAAGAAATTGCAAACAAAAATTTGAAATAATATATTACTAATTATAACCATTGTTTAGGACGAGTTCTATCTTGGAAAAAAAAATATAATTGCATTATTTCTAATGCTGTCAAATATATCCTTCTTAATATATGTAACTAAACAATCATTCAATCAAAAAGTGTTCGTGAATTCACCAATTTTGTTAACGAAAAAGGTATAAAAAATTTTTTCTTCAAATTTTCTTGTATTTCAATTTCTAAAAATGTCCATGGACATCATACCTTGAGACATGAATCCGCTTAAGTTGTTTATTATTCGATACAAAATTAACTTCCTGAAAGATGTATATAATGCCAGCATTTTCTTAGGCTAAAAATATGCAATTTAAAAATAGGTACTATGAGTTGAGAGTTGGTGGAGGGGCTTCTCCAAGGAGTGGAGACTTGGTGGTGATTGATCTCAAGGGAAAAATTGGAAGGCAGTGGAGAAGTACTTGTTGATACATTTGATGGAGGCAAGAAGCCACTTGCTCTAGTAAGGGGGTTAAGGCCCTACAGTAAGGGAATGTGTGAAGGGTTAGAATATGTATTGAGATCAATGCAAGCAGGAGGCAAAAGGAGAGTCATAATTCCTCCCAATTTAGGGTTTGGAGAGAATGGTGCAGATTTAGGTTCAGGTGTCCAGATTCTGCCGTCTGCGACTCTTGAGTACATTGTTGACGTTGATAAAGTCTCCATTGTACCTGAATGATTTTTTTTTTTTAGGTTTTGAAGTATTTGTTGATATAATACTAAATTGAATATGTACCTTTTGGCCAAAAAAAAATTACATATGTACTAACTGTACTTTTTTTTAACGGTACTGACTGCACTTTTATAGTTTTACAAGTTGCATTTTTTGTCTCCCCATCAGATCATGGGTGCATACAAAATAAAAGAAAGTTTATCAATTAATTCAACTTTTAATTAATATTCCAAATTGGTCCTTCACCTAAAAAGATGATGTCACAGTATAATTATCTCATGTATATTAAGTATTGAATTTTATTTGATTTTATATTTAAATTGGATCCTTTATATATTGTCAATTTATTTTAAATTTGATATTTATCTAATATCAAAACTTTCAAAACTTAGGATCTAGTTTTATTTGTTATTTTTATTTGTTGTTTCTTTTAAATTTGTTATGTGATAAATGTTTTTGTTTATACATACATAATTTTATTTATTATCAATTGATTTTAAGGTAAATATTTTAAGATTTGAACTTGTTCTTGTATAATTGGAGTTAGGAATAGTAGTTTCCTTTTAAGGCTAGAATATCAATAACAACTCCAACAAACTCTGGTTTCTTTAATTGTTCAATTTGCGGAGAGCTCTATTTGAATTAGCACTTATTGGTTACTTTGATTGAGAACAAGGACAACCATCAATGTAAGCATTGTGGAATACTAATCTAGGCTGTTCGGTGGTGGTTGATTTTTTTTTTTAATTTTTGCTTTAAAAAGTGAAATGGCAAAAAGCCCATTAGCACATAAGGGGGAAAAAACCCATATCAAAGGATTATTGTATACAAAATACGTAAATTCTTTATATAAATTATTAGATGCATTTTATGATTGAAAGGATATAATATTTTTTTTCAACAAGAAAGTGATTCATCATCAATTTAGCGTTATTTTGGTCATTAGGTCCAAACTGATGTGTCAGATCAATCTTACTTCTCGAAGTTCACATCAATTCGGCCAGACTTATATCTCATCTGACAATATGTAAATATACTAACTTGAGAATAAATATCCATTCTTATCCTAAGTATGGACTATCAACTTTCTATACTTTCTCTAGATTTCTCTTTTTCTCTTTCTTTTGAGCATTGACTTGAGTATTAGCTGAAGTTGTAAATGAACCAAACATAAAAGAATGAATATATATCCATGGTTTATCCATTTATTTTTAGGATTGTTTGGAATTGGTTTGTGTTCGGTAAGAAAAATGAAAAGTTCATTCGAGCTTGATTTGTTTAATTAATAGGATTTTGGATTCCTTAAAGCTCTTTTCCTAGCCTCATCTTGGGATGCCAACCTTTTTTAACCATCTGTTTTACAACCATTTTATTAGTTACTGACAAATGCGGTGAATATAATCTAGATCCTTCACCAACATAAGTGGCATTAACAAGTTCAAATGACTTGTAAGAACATTCTAAGGCCTTAGCTATGACTTCCATATATGAGGTATTTATTGGCTGAGTCACAAGCAGATCGTCCTCCCTTGATATACATATCAATTTTCCTTCAATAATGAATTTTATCTTTTGATGCAAAAAAAATAAGACAATGCTTGCTGTGTAGATCTAAGGCCTACCCAACAAGCAACTATATGATAGCGAGATATCCATCACTTGAATCTTCACATTAAATCATATGGTCCAATCTGTAATAATATATCAATATCACATATTATTTCTTGTTTGGCTCCATTGAAAGTTTGACAATCTTGTAGCTAGTTTTCATGTAGAACATGTCCACAGGTAACCTAGTTGGAGTGGACACATGCATAATATTAGTTGTAAAGCTATTATTAATGAAGATCTTAGCCATTGTATGACTCTTGCATTTGGCAGTAACATGAAGAGCCTTAATGCTTCCTATTTCTTTTGAGGGAATCTCATCATTAAATGTAATGTAATTTGCAACCATAAGATTTTCGCAAGATTGTTTAAATAATCCACGAATAAATTGTGAGATATGTATGCCTAATTTAATTCCATTAGTAAGGCATTGTGATGAGGCTCTAAATTGAATAACAGTGACAGAAGTGAGATCCTAGCTAACATTTTATTCAATTGTTCCATCACATTATACTCATTATGTTTAATTAACTTTAAAGACTCACAAGCTTCTTTTTTCAAGATCAATTTTTGGTATTCTTGGTCTAGAACCACTAAAGAATCCTTCTTGATTCCTTTTTCCTTTTCAACTTTTGTTTTTCCTTTATAGTTTTCTCTACTATCTCTGGAGAGTAACACATTCTACTTTAAGTCATGCTATTAACAGCAATTATGTTTGCAGCATTGAGATTGTTCAAAGTCTCATCACCTTTTAGTCATGGTGCTATGACATCACCTTTGTATTTTTATGGTTCCTTCCTTATTGTTTTAATACAAAAAAGGACTAAAAACCTTAAAAGTTATAACTGGCTTAGGAGTTCTCCACTAAAATTGTAAGAACAAATCTTGAAGTCATGTCTATTGTGAATACTTTGACATTCGTTTAATCTCTATCATCTTCATAGAATTCAATATGAAACGAATCCATTTTCTATAATGTTTGGCAAAACTGGTCACAAGTCTCAATTGAATGTCCTATAGCTCTTTTGTGATTCTTACACCTTTGAGTTGGATTATATTCCTTACAATTAGTTGATAACCTTATAGAAAATAGTTATTTAAACTTATTTTTAGTGCTTAAATGAGTTATTCTTTCTTTGTTCTTGGTTAAATAAGATTATTTTTACTCTTAATGTGATTAATTTGATGATGTGTAGGTAATTTTGAAGAAAAGAAGAAATCTTGCTAAATCTTAAAGAATTCTTAAAAAATTCTAACTTAACTTGGAAAAGATCAACACGCCATTAGTTTTCCTATTTGAAGAAGGTTTTTTCACTTTTACTTGGATTCCTAATTTTGCTAGGATATCTTACTTTAACTTGAAAATCTTCACTTTAACTTGAAATTCCTACTTTGACTAAGAAATCTACTTAGTGAAGCTAACTTTGGAAAAGTTTTCTAGGTTGACTAGAAAATCCTAGGTTAACTTGGTACTCTTACCTAGTATAGGATTGCATGAGGTAAAAGAGTATGGAGCCCAAGTCACATGATAAGCCCAAGATGGTGTCCAAGGCAAACCCAAACCAAGAGGTGGTTTAAATAAGAGCCCAAAGTACTACAAGGTTTAGGTTTGGTGGGTTGTTAAAAAAAAATGGGTGACCTAATTCTCTTTTATTCAAAAAGTCCTAATCTTAGTCCAAAAATTGCTTAAAAGATACAAGGCCAAATCTTAGTTGATGATTAAAGGCTGCCAAAGGTTTTAAAGTAATTGAAATTCATTTTTCTCTCTTAAAAAAGCCTTAACCATGCACCATTCTTCAATTTTAAGAGATTTAAAGTTTAAGAAAAGCTCAAGAAAAGTTAAGTAGCTAAAAATGTCAAGACTTTAAGCTGCTTAAAACTTAACCATACTAGAGTCCTTCCAAAATAAGGTTGCAGGTACCTCAAAGTTAGGACTTTAAGAGTTGCTTGAAAAAGTTTAAAAGAAAACAAACCTTTTCTTAATTCAAGAAGGCTACCACACCTTTCTAGGGTTCTTTGTATTTTTTTTTTTTTTATAAATAGCTAGCTTAGGCATTAGAGATGAGCATAGACTAAGGGTGACAGACCAATCCTTAGTCTTACGTTTTCTTTCATTGTTCTTTAAATTTTCTTTAATTGCTTTAAGTTTTCTTTAAATAGTTATTTTTTTACAATTTAATTTTCAAGTTCAATTTGTTTAATTTTAAGTCTAGTTTTAAGTTTTTTAATTACTTGTTTAAGTTTTTAAAGTTTCTACTTCAATTATTGCTCTTGCAAAATTTTCTGTTTCGATTCAAGTTGCTATTTACAATTTTCTGTTTTAATCTTCAAATTCAATTCATAGTTTTACAATTCTTTTTCAATTTTGGCATTAGCATGTTTACAACATTATGTTCTTCATTAAAAATTTTAGTTTCTAGTTTTCAGTTTAGGATTTTAATTGCTTTATGCTTTAATTTCTTGTTTATTGCATTATATTAGAGCTTAATTTTTAGTTTTTAGTTTTCAAAAGTTTATTGCATTCTGTTATTGTTTAATTTACAACTTTAAGTTATTGCATTAATTTATTTTTTGTTTTAACATACAAACTTCTTAATGTTGTTTTACGTTTAGTTATTGCATTAGTTGTTTAATTCACTTATGCATATATTATTTAGCTATTACATTAGGCTTTATTTAACTGCATCATATTTAAACTATCTTTCTATAATTTTACATAGTTTAAATTTTTTGTTTTACTTATTAATTCATTTACTATTTTGATTATTAATTTCTAATATTTGGTTCAGTTAATTTTAGGTAGTTGCTGCTTTAATTAGTTTGCATGTTTAGAATAATTTAGCTTAGTTATTTAATTTTTTGTTTACATAATACTATAGTTAATTGCTTATTTTTTTAGTTGTCTGGATATAATTAGAGTCTTACAATTTTGATTCTTAGAAACTATATTTACAATCTTTACGAAAATGAACGTTACTCACTACTCTATTACTTGTTACGATCCATGCACTTGTGATAGTAAACAAGTTTTTGTCATCATTATCGAAGATTGATACAGTTTAATTTTAATATTGATTCTAAGCATGCATAATTGTAATTCAAACCTTTTTTTTCTTTGTCTTTTTGTTTTCTTAATGCATGATAGTATGGTATATCCTTGGGAGTTGAGGACCCTTGGAAATGATGCCATACTTGAAGTGGGTAACATCCAATCAAGCATTAGCATGCCTTAATTGAAGCTGAGAACTTTGAAATCAATCTAGACATTATCCTAATGATCTTGAAGTCAGTTCAATTTGGATGTATGTCTAACGAAGATCTAAATACACATATTGTCAATTTTTTGGAGATTTGTGATACATTTAGATATGATGGTGTTACTGATGATGCTATTCGCCTTAGACTTTTTACATTATCAATTTGAGATAAAGCAAAAAATTGGTTAAGGTCACTTCCTCCAAATTCTATTACTATATATGATGAATTAGCTCACAACTTCTTGGCAAAGTTTTTCATAGCAGAGAAAACAATGAGAATGAGGAATGACATTACTAATTTTAGGCAACATGACTCTGAACCTCTTTATGAATCATGGGAATGGTATAAAGACTTACTTTGAAGATTTCCTCACCATGGGCTGCCAATGTGGTTTCAAGTACACACCTTTTACAAGTTTGGTTAACTAAACTAGAACTATTGTTGATGTTGCAACTAGAGGAGCTTTATTGGGGAAGCTTATTGAACAAGTTTATAACTACTAGAAGTAATGGCTTCTTATGAGTATTAATGGAAGTATGAAAAATTCAACGCTTTTAGAGCAAATGCCATTCAAAGTCTTTTTATTTTTTATGAAATATGTGGAGGCAGCTATGATAGTGAAAGAAGTCCAATAAATTTGGAATACCTTTATATTTCAAGTTCTATAATCCAAGTTGGAAGAGTCATACTAACTTCTCTTTTAGTAATAATATATTGAAATTATCTTTTTAATAAATTTTAATTAATTTTAAAATCTTATTATATGGATAAAGTTTAATAGGTGGCCAATCGTACCTAGCCAAAAAAGATTGGTGGCAATCCCATTTTTTTTGTTTTCATTTCCAAATTTGTCGGACGACTCCAAAACTGTTATGGCAACTTGGTGACTCCGCTGGGATGCCATTTATTTTCGAGAGTCAAGCTAAAATTAACTACGTGTTATCCTCAAGTCTTAATTTAAACAGTCTTAGTCGGTATTTAGTTTTTAAATTCTTTTTACTTTCAATAAAAAAAAGCCAAACAAATAAAAAACAAACCAAAAACATAAAGAAAAATTTCATATGCATTTCTTTTATTATTGTTTTTCGTATGTATTATTCTCAATAAATTAGGAAACATATGCACACACAATGACACGATGCATCTTATACATGAGCTCTATACCCGGACTCCTTCCCTTATAAGAGGAAGTAAAGTACCAATTCTCATGAGGTGATAACCTTCACAATGGCAAGTGAAATACTTCCACTCAAATTAAACATTTTTCGTTTATAACCTGTAATGGGTGAGGATAAGGGTGCCTTACTAGTCCAGCATGAACGATAGTAAGGAACAATTTGAGAACCCTTAGATGCATGTCAACCAGAACCAGGCATGTAATAAGCCTAGGAAGCTAACCTTAGTAGAGCTTCGCCCATATTTTTCTTAGAAAATACCTAAGTCGAAAATGTGTAAGAATAAAAGTTGTGTAATAAAAAAAAACACAAACAAAAATGAAAATAAAACAAAACAAAGAAGACTTTTTTTAATCTCAAACCACACACTAACTCAATTTTTTTTTTTCTTTTTACATAAATCATATCATACAGTTCTATATCGAGGTATTTGTTCTAGAACATCTTTCTCCTGAAAAGTTCTTCATAGATCCCATAGAACTATAGATTTGCTCAAATCTTATGTGACAAAAGTTTTATGGAATAAATGAGAATTTTTAGTGCTAAAATTTGTCCAATAGCAAATATCTCCCATTTGCATTCATACATCATGTGCACCATTTTTTTCAACAATTCAAATAATTAAAAAAATAAAAATTTTAATGCATGGCATTCTAATTTTTAAAAATTTATGATAATAAAGGTTTAAGAACAGCTCGCTCACCAAAAATTTTGACTTAACCTACTTGCCATTCATACAACACTAGAGCTCTAACAAGAATCATGGAACAAGAACAGGCTAGTCGATTTGAGGGGATGAAGAAGGCTCAAGAAGAACTAAAAAGAGATATTGATCAGATAATTAACATCTCAAGAAACTTGATAAAGAAAAAACGGTGGAAGGAAATCTCAGCTTTCAAGAGCAATCATCAGAGATGGTGGATCTTGTTTACCCTCTAGGGTTTGAGCCATGACCAACCCAACCTTTTCAAGGAACCAAAGTGCAAATTCTTACTCTCGGAGGATATTCTAATCTTTATCCAAAAATGATATCCATTCCTGCTCCAGGACAATTCCAAAATTTTGTAAATCCTATTATGATGAAAAAATCACATGAGCCAATCTTGGTTCCTGATTTGGATGATCCCAATGAGAGAAAAAGATAGGGATAAAGACACTCAAAAAAGTAAAAGATACTAGTGCCTAACAGGGGATGAAAGTATTAAAAAAAAGACTTAGGGCCATAGAGGGAATGAATTTTTATGGCTCCATGGATGCAACCAAGCTTTGTTCGGTCCCAGATGTAGTCATTCCACCTAAATTCAAGGTCCCTGAATTTGAAACATATAATGGCACAAAATGCCTAATGACTCATGTCACCATATATTGTCATAAAATAGTAGCACATGCTCGTGATAAGAAGCTGTTAATACACATATTTTAGGATAATCTTATAGGATTTGTAGCCAGATGGTACGTTCAACTAAATAGGACTCGTATTCATTCTTGGCAAGAGCTCACAAAGGCATTCATTACACAATACCGACATGTCATGGATCTAGCTTCAGATATTCTGTCTCTACAAAACATGGAAAAAAAGGTAATAGAAAGCTTTAAAGAGTATGCACAGAGATGGAAAGATATGGTTACACAAGTACAACCTCTTCTTACTGAGAAAGAGATAACTATCTTGTTTGTGAACACGCTAAAAGTACCGTACTATGAGAGATCGGTAGCCAATGCAATTAAAAATTTTACAGATAAGGTGATATCTAATGAAATTGTTAAAAATACCACAAAGAATGGCAAGCTCAATGCAAAAGCGACAAGCGAAGCAAAGAAAGGCAAAACCCAAAAAAAAAAAGAGAAATGAAGCCCAAGCAGTGAACTATGTGGGGTAATAGTTATAAGGTTTCACTCCATACCCCACATCAGTGTACCAAACCCATTACTCTTCCATAAATAATTTTACATCCATCCGTCATCCTTGTCAACAATATCAGCCACTATAATAACCAGCTTATCCATCCATTTTTAGTTATCTTTTTGGATATCCAGCTATTCATACAACCATTTCGTTGCACCTACTAGATCAGAACGAAGATCCAATCCAAGTAGTGGTTTGAGAGCCTTAAGAAATATTGAAGAAAAAACCACTTTTGACCCTATTCCCATATCTTACATAGAATTGTTACCTCAATTTATCCAGAATCAACTTTTGAAGCCTGTATGTCTTGAACCCCTTTAACCCTCTTACCCAAAATGGTATGATCCTAGTGCAAAATGTGATTACCATAGTGGAAATCAGAGCCACTCAATAAAAAATTATCCTGCACTGAAATATAAGGTTGGAGATCTCATTAAAATTGAAAAAATAAAATTTGAAACTAACAGTGATCATTGTGTCTTTGATATATTGGAAAAAAGGTGAACCAGGGGCGTTAAAGCATTGATATGGGTAATTTAGATGCAATGGATAGATGAAGAATTAGAGAATGGTTCTGTGGCCTTTCTAGGAAAATGATGGTTCATTTGGTGTTGCAAAAAGGTGGATTGATTCAAAAAGTGTGCCCTTTTGTTTTCTTTTTCACTTCTGTATTAAACATGCGTATGAACTTCAGAACTTGTATGAAAGTTGAATCTAATGCTAATTGAGAGTCTTTTTTTTTGCTTAAGTTTTTTTAAAAAAATTAAAATTTTTTTTTCTTTTCATAATAAAAAGTCTAAAAAAAATGATGGTCGTTATTATGAATCTATATGAATAAAATATTCTCACGTCATTTTTATGTCCCAAAATCACTTGAAAAAGAAACCTTAATGCTTCAAAAGATACAAGTTTAAACTTTATGATACCTCTTGTCAAGGAAACAAATACTGAAATGATCAATTTGGAAAACCCTTCTGAGTTCCTTGAAAATTAGACAAATATGATGCTTTTTTTATCTAGATGTCGGTGAGTTGATAGGTGTCAAGATTATGCTTCAAACAAAAAGTCATTCAAATAACCACAAATACACAAATGCACCTTTTTATCTAAGGGCATGTTGACAAAAGAGAATGATTTTCGATTGCCCCAAAATTACCAAGTTCATGCCACTATCCAATTTGGTGATGATGTGCACAATTGAGACCCAACCCTTTCAACATGATATTCATTGTCACCTAAACCTTGATGATTTATCAAAATAAGGTAAAGATTGGTAGTCATATGAGTTGTAAAAAAAGAAAATGTCAATGGTTACATCGTGCGCTCTAGATATTCAAATTATCCCAAAAAAACAAAAAAAAAAGAGGTGATAAATATAAAATTTTAGGTTTCTCAAGGAATCATTCTTCAACACAAGTGATCAGGCTTGAAATGACAAATGGCCATCTTTTTTTTTTATCCCTTCACAAACAAGAAATTATCCATTTGCTACCTCTTTGAGCCTAGTGAATTCCTTCTAAATGAACCTTGATCAAGGATCACCTTTTACATTAGAGAAAAAACACAAAGAATGATCTATTTGAGGAAGTTATGCTTTGACAACAAAGGAAGAATGCCTTAAGTTATAGAAGTAAATGTCAAACAACTTGAGTTTTAAGAGTTTTAAACATATTCCTGTAAATGTTGAAATATGCAAAAAAAAAAAAAAAAAGCAAAAGTGGAAGCAAAAAAAAAAAACTGATAAGAAAGAAAAAGAGGGAAGAAAAAAGAAATGATTGGATGTTACGACTGAAAAAATAAAAACAATGAATGTCTAAACGAAAGTCCTTCACATGATATGAAATGATCCTTAGTCTGATCATTTCAAACACGTGTTTTGAGCCTTTTTATCCATTCTTTCAGAACCTCGAACTTTGACCTATGTTACATACCTTGAAAAGTTTATTTTGATCAAACATGGACACTTGAACTGAAGAATTATTTCTTACAAAATTTTCATGACCAACTTCGCTTTTGTCTATTTTCTTTGCAAGATTTTCTCTTTCACAAAAGTATTTGAGTGCACGATAAAATCATAAAAAAATAAAAAAAAAAGAAAAAATAAAAAGAAAAATGAAAAAATAAAGCTTTAGGGTGAAAACCAAGAAAAAAAAAAGGGCAGTCTAGAGGAAGAATGAGATTACAACATGAAAACTCATTACAACCAATGATTGAGATAGAAAGGTAATTTTTTCGTGAGAATTTTGTCATTAAAATAAAATATTTTTAAGGAAAGAAAATGAAATTTAAAAAAAAAGACTTTAAGAAAAATAAGGGGTAGTATAGGAAACACTTTTTAATACAAAAGTATGTTTAATCAGTTAAGTTTTACCATGATTCAATGGCTCATTTTTTTCAATTTTCTTTTATCAAGTTCGAGTTGATCATATGCATGTTTGATTTGAAGATGAAAAATGGAAAGAAAAGTTGAGAAATCCAAATTATGAAGAAAGAAAGTAAAAATTGATAAAAAATGAGCAGCAAAGAAAATGATTTGGAATAGAAATAAGATGAATGATTCAAGTTTGAAAGAAAAAGAACATTGAAAAATTTAAAAAAAAAAAATTTTGGGCAGTTGCATATCTTGACTTGGCTATTTTTGAAAAGAAAATTTTGAGCATTTGAATCTTTTGAATTTGTATTATTAGCTTATCCAACATTGATAGAAAATTATGCATTAGTATTTTTGGAAATGACATTTACATTTCATGTACATTTGCATCTCATGAGCATTATTTAAGAAAAGATATTTGCATTTCATTTGCAACATAATGGTGATTCACCAATTTTGGAAACATTAAAGAAGAAAAAGAAAAAAAAAGGTAAAATATATTCAAAAAATAAAAAATTTTCAAGAATTTCAATGAGATGGCATAAGATGATAGCTTTAAGACCAATCTAGTTGGCAAAAAAGTTGTTAACTCAGTGAAATTGGCATCATTCAAGAAAAATATTGTGATAAATTGTTTTCAAAGTTCTCGGTGGTGATAGTCGAGTATTAAAGTATAAATTTCATTTTCTTGGTGGTGATATCCAAGGTATTTTCAAAATTTCTTAGTGGTGATATCCGAGCATTAAAAAAATCATTTATATTTTCTTGGTGGTGATATCTGAGTGTTAAGGTTTTAATTACATCTTCTTAGTGGTGATATCTGATTGTCAAGGTTTGAATTTTATTTTCTTAGTGGTGATAGCCAAGGCATTTTCAAAATTACTCAGTGGTGATATCCAAGTTTAAAGTTTGAATTTGCACTTGTATATTTTCAGTGGTGATATCCGAACATTAAAAAAATCATTTATGTTTTCTTGATGGTGATATCCGAGTGTTAAGGTTTGAATTACATTTTCTCGGTGGGGATATCTAAATGTCCAAGTTTGAATTACATCTTCTCGATGGTGATATTCGAGTGTCAAGGTTTGAATTGCATTTTTTTAGTGGTGATATCCGAGTATCAAGGTTTGAATTGCATTTTCTCAGTGGTGATACCAGAGTGTCGAGGTTTGAATTACATTTTCTCAATGGTAATATTCGAGTTTCCTTCGATGGTGATATCTGAAGTCATTTGCATATTCTCGGTGGTGATATCCGAGTATTAAGGTTTAAATTATATTTTCTCGATGGTGATATTCGAGTTTTCATTGGTGGCATTTTCTTGGTGGTGATATTTGAGTGTTAAAGCTTCAATTGCATTTTCTCGATAGTAATATTCGAGTTTCCTTCAGTGGCAATATCCAAGTCATTTGCATATTCTCAATGGTGATATCTAAGTATTAAAGAAGTCATTTGCATTTTCTCGATAGTGATATTTAAGTTTCTTTCGATGGTGATATCTAAAGTCATTTGCATATTTTCAGAGGTGATATTCGAGTATTAAGGCTTGAATTGTATTTTTTCGATGGTGATATCCGAGTGTTAAAGTTTCAATTGCATTTTCTCGATGGTAATATTCGAGTTTCCTTCAGTAGTGATATCCAAAGTCATTTGCATATTCTCGATGGTGATATCTGAGTGTAAAAAATCATTTACATTTTCTCGATGGTGACATTCAAGTTTCCTTCAATGGTAATATTCGAAGTTACTTGCATCTTCTTAGTGGTGATATCCGAATGTTACAATTTGATTTGCATTTTCTCAGTGGTGATATCCAGTGTTAAAAATCATTTGCATTTTCTTCGATGGCGATATCCAAAGTCATTCACATTTTTTCAGTAACGATGTCCAAAATTATTTATTTTTTTACGGTGATATTCGAAGTTATTGTTGATGGTTCAATTTATTTTTGTTGACCTCCCACCTATATTAGCTTTTTTCAAGATGAGATTTTTTAAGTTGTTGAACCTCTACCTAGATGAGCCATTTTAAGTTTAAAAAAAATTTTTTTTTGTCAAGCCTTGAAAAAGAGGGGCATTTCGATTTGATCTTTAAAATTTCTTTTGGTCGTTAATAAGAAAAGTCTTTTGACTAGTTTGTATTATATATATATATACATATAAAAACTTTTTCGGATGAAATTGATGTCTTTGTCTTTGCACTATTCCTGATTCTTAGCAATGTGCAAAAATGAGCAGTTGCAGACATCAAATTTATCCAAGCCTTTAAATCGGGCATCGATTCTAAAATCGAGCCTAAATTTGTTAATTTTGTTTATTTTTTATTAAATAATATATTAATAAGATAATATTAATGTATTAAATACAATAATAATACAAAAAATACAAAAAATAAAAAAAATAGCAAAAAGGGTTGATGGCAGTGGGTGTCATGCACGGCACACTTACTATTCCTTGTCCACCCCTGTTTACGAGCACTGTAGCCCCATCACCCCTACAAAACCACTCCCCTGTGCTTCTGGCTACACAATTGTTCCACCTACTCTCCCCAGGCAATTGGCCTTATAAAGCACCCATCCAGATGAGATCAGACACAAACACCCAAAAAGCCCCCTCAGCACCCCATTAACATTCAGAAACCCCATCATCCGTGCCCTTGCAGTCACAGCCTTCATACACCTTTTGTTAACACAAAAAAAACCTAAAATAAAACCAAAAAACCTAAAACAGAACCAAAAAACCTATCAAAAACCAAAAGAAAAAACACAGTCCTCCCAAAAAGGAAGAACCTAGTGCCGAGAGCTCCCTGCAAACAAAAAAAAAGTCAGTAAATAAAAAAATGAAATAAAAAAAAGATAAGGTTTGGTCGAAACTTTGAAAGCCGATCTAAGCCATTTGAGACACTTTCAAGTGAAACCAAGCTCAAATTTGTGCTCAAGGGGAAAAAGGAAATCTTTTAGGAGTTTTTGGAATTTTTGACAGTCGGTGACAGCGTCGATGATCGACGATCGACGGCTAACACGACGGACGGCCATCGGCCAATCATCTTAAAGAGAAAGAGTCTAAGAGGGTGAGAGGGTGTAAAGAAAGAAAAAGGGAGAAAATAAAATAAGAGAAAAAACTTTAGCTTTTATAGAAAGTTAAACGCCAAAAAGACGTTGTTTCATTAAAGGACCAGAACGACATCGTTTTGCCCCAAGATCCATGTGTTAACCCGTCGACCCAACTCGAGGTCGCGCAACTGACTCGAATACCCAGCTGCCATCTCCCTGGACTGATGCTGAACTAACCAGACTAAACCACACGTTTTGAATGGCTGAATCAACCATACCGTTGAACCGTCCGGGCTGGCATTAACCAGATCGTTGATCGGTCCGGTTAAGATGAATTTTTTTTTTAATTTTGTTAAATAGTATTTTTGTTATTTTAAATTTTATTATTAATATTTTATGCATGTTAAAATATTTAAATCTGCTAGAATAAAATTTTGTTGTTTTATAATAATAATTAACAAAAATAAATAATGAAATATATAGTAAAATTTTGTGATAATTTTGTTATTTTTAAAAATAAATCTTATCAAATAATAACATAATAATAATAAAAATGTAAGAAAAGAAAATTTTTATCCGACGATGAGATTCAAAGATACTACGAGTAGTGATACTTATGAAATCTCTAGGTGAGAAGATTTTTTTAAATACTACAAGTGTATTGGAGTATTTATAAAAGGTTTTCAATACAATAAAGTTTTCCTTTTTTCTTGCTATAAAATAAAAATAAAAATAAACTAATTTGTTAAAATTAATAAAGTGACAAAAAAATGAGAAAAAAAGAAATTTTATATGATGACGAAATTCTAAAAGTATTCATAGTAGAAATGCTTTAAGAAATCCTTAGGTGAGAAGATTTTTTTTTAATATTACCAATGTATTGAAATGTTTATAGAAAATCTTCAATATAATAAAAATTCCTCTTTTCTTCAAAAATTTTAAATAATAAATATCAATAAATCAATAAAATTTAAAAAAAAAGATTAGTAAAATGTGTGCATCAACATGTTATCATTTGCATTACATGCATGGCATAGTTTTTTTTATGAAAAATAAATGTGAACCTCCGAAAATGAGATTCTAAAGTATTCTGAGAAGTGATGCCTAAGAAATTTCTGGGTGAGAAAAATTCTTTCGATGTTACCAACATACTGAAACATTTTAAGAATTATTTCAATAAAAAGGTTCTAATTTATCTTTCTCAAATAAAATTTGAATAATAAATTTTTTAATAATAAAATAATAATTAAAAAAACAATTTCCAATAAATGAAAAAATAAAGAAAATTATTTTTCAAACATAAAAAATGAGACTATTTTTTATCAAAATCAAAGGATAATGAGTAGTTAAGTGGTACCGTTTTTCAACAAGTGCTGTGAGGGTGCTAATCTTTTCCCACGTGTAATCGACTCCTAAACCCAGAGTATTTCACCGACCATAAAATTTCTTTTTAATTAATTTTAAAATCTTATTTAAATGATAAATTTTAATAGGTGGCCAATCACACTTAGCCAAAAAAGATTGGTGGTGACTCTATTTTTCGTGTTTTTGTTTCCAAATTCGTCGGGCGACTCCAAAACTGTTAGATAGTATTCAAAACTTATTTCCTATCATAACAAGAGTTTTCACACTATTAAACACACTTTACAAGTTACTAGCTCCATCATACTCTTTGCCCTCTAATTCCTGATTAATTGAGTCATGTTTTGAAAGCAAAAATCAAGCGCAACTTTAAATGATATGGTTGAAATATCAATAAAGTCTAATAAATCACTCCATAACACTTTATAAGAAAGCCTCTTCTATTTGCATAATGTAAGATTAAGGCCATTTGCTCTTTATAAGACATATCTTGAGATTCACCAACTAAAATCTTAAAAAATCATCTCTTAGATCTTTAAGTATGTACAATATCCTATTAGATTAAAGGAACAATCATTTGTTGATTTCCATGAGTATTCTTTAATAAAATGTTACATATTATCTGATTTTGTTCTGCATACAACTATATAAGTTTAAGAAAATTTTCTTAATTACTTGAATTTTCCTATTCATCATGATCACAAAAAGGCAAACCTTGTTGTAAGAGGAATCTTACTTAATCAACAAATGCATTCAATTGAGTTCTATACCTATTCTTTTAAAGCTCAGTTTGCCTATCAAAAGTAGAACTATAGATTGAGATTGCTTCATCAAAATTTGGTGGTTTTGAACAACAAAATTATGAGCACTTCTTAATAACTTTATAAAATAAAGTTATTTTTAGTGCTTAAATGTGTTGATTTGTTTTTTTGGTGAAATAAGTTTCTTTTTACTCCTAATATATTTAATTTACTTTTGTGTAGGAATTCAAAAAGAAAAGATTGAATCTTAGTAAATATTAGCAATTTTTAATCAATCTTGATAAATCTTGAGAGGTATTTGATACATTTAGAGGAATCTTAGATTGTTTTTAGAATGTTTTGACAAATTTTGGATTTCTTAGAGAATCTTGAAGTGAAAGTGTGAAATTTATACAAGATTTGCTTTGCCACACCTAATGGTTTAAAATTGGCTAAATCTTGATGAAAAATAAGTGAAATTCATGTAAAAATCAAGAAAATGAAGTTCAACCATGTTAGAGGCAGAATTGAAATTTCAAGGTTTAAGTATAAGTTTATGGTATTTTATGTAGATGTACATGCATGGGATTACAATGGATGACATGGTAACAAGTCTATTCTCATTAGCCAAAAAAGCTAACTTAAAGGCTTATGTGGCATGATGACTTAGCAAGAAATTGAAAATCTATCTATGTAGGAAAAGTCCAAATAGCTCATGGTTTTTCTAGTTAAAGGAAAAATTCCTACCTTGACTGGTATTCCTATCTAAGGTAGGATTTCCATGAAATAAAAAGGATTCAAGCAATAGGGTAACATAAGAAATGCTTAAAAGTCAAAGTTTGAATTCTATTCTCTCCAAGAAGGCTTCAAGTTGAAGCTTAACTTTAAGAAGTCTTTAAAAAAAGTTAAGACTTACATCAATTTGAAGATCACATTCTAGAAGGCTACTTAGAGGTTCAAAATATATCAATAGCCTTTTTCTCCTTTAAACAACTCTAGCTGTCCATTCTTTATCACTCTTAAGAGAGTTTAAACTTAAGAACTCTTTAAAATGAGCTTCTAGAAGGCTACAATGAAAAAACTAACCATACCACTCTTATTTTATTTAAAAAGTCAAATTTCATAACTTTTTTCTACTCTAAGAGATTAAATTCTTCAAGAAGCTTTTTAGAGAAGACATGTAAGTAAAGTTAGCACATTATCTACTTAAGATTTGTCTCTATGTATCCAATTAAGGAGATTCACTTTAGCCCTCAAAGATCAGTTTAAAAAGGACTTTTTACTTCAAGAAACCAATTAAAATCAAAGCAAACCTCTTCAAGAGAGAGAGATCAAGTCTGCCAGTCATAGTTCTAGGATTTTTTATAAATTATTTCTATAAATAATTAGCTACATGTTTAGGAAAAAGGTATAGTTGGGGTGATAGATCAACCTATCTAGTTTTTAGCTTTTCTTTATCGTTTCTGCATTTTTAAGTTTGTTTTCATTTATGGTTGGGGCGACAATCCAATTTCTTGTATTATTTAGTCTTCTTCTATTATGTTTTTTTTGTTTCATGTTTTTAAACTTTCTTTAAATTGTTTTCAGTTTTTTTCAGTTTCAATTTAAGTTTAATGCAATTTTAGTTTTTATTTTGTTTTCAATTCAATTTAAGCTTTCTTAAATTTATGTTGTTACTTTCAATACAATTCAATACAATTTGTGTTTTCTCTTTAAGATTCCTTTAGCTTCACGTAATTCATGCTCTTTAAAAATTTGTTCTTAATTTAATTTATTGTTTGAAGTTTAATTTGCTAAGTTTAAATTGTTTGCATGCAATTGAGCTTAATTCAAATTTTGATTGAGGTTTTAAAGTTTAAATTCAGTTTAATTAGTTAAGTTTAACTTGTTAGATTTAAGTTTAATAATTCTTACATGTTTAATTAGTTAAAGCATATAGATTTCATACTTAGGTTGTTATTTAGATTAAGTTTTGTTACATGTTAATTTGCTACTATATGTTTTAATTTCACTTTTAATCTTGTTAGTTGCATTAATATATTTGTGGTTCAAGTTAAATTCAATATTCTTGCATACTTAAGTTTAATGTGAGGTTTCTTGCACGTTGCTTAGGTTTAATTCATAAGTTTTAAATTTGTTTTAGTTATACTTGTTTCTTATATTGCAATTTAGCTTAATTAGGGTTTATTGTATCTTTAATTAATTGTTCGTTTCTGTTTGTATTTAGAGAGATACAGTTTAAATCTTAAATTCTATTTTTGCATAATTAGGCTAAGTTTGTTGTTGTTTTTAGTTAAAATAAGTTGAAGTAGTTGCATAAGTTAGGTAATTTAGTTAATTTCATATTAATTCATTTATTTGAATATAACTAAAGGTAAGATAATTTCAGTACTTAATTCACTCATTTTCAATCTTTGTGGGATGGTCTTTTATTTGATACTTGATATAGTTTCATGCACTTGCAGATACTCAATCACTTCCAATATCATGACCATCAAATCATAATTTTGTATTCCAACTGTTAAATCCTCCACTAACAAAAACATCACTTTTACAAAAAAATTTTAACATTAGAACTAAACAAATAACAAAATAAACAAAACATTGATTCTTTATACTATATTCTAACCAATATTTATGCTTATCAAATCAAGCAGGATTAAATCAACGCAATCTACCTCCAATTTCTCTTTATGGAAAATTATGATTACAATTTGGCAAAAAATTAGTTGGTCAACAAAAAGTGATTTATTGGTCAATGAAAAATAAAATTATCTTTTTTGAAAACTGTTTTTCGAATTTGGAAAGGGAAAGATATTTTTTGAAAAAGAGTTGTTTATGAGTATAATTATTTATTAATATTTTTAGAATACTTTTACTTATAAATAATATCATATTAATAAATGAATAATATTATATTAATAAATGATATTATTATATATTAACAAATAATATAATATTAATAAATAATATTATAAATAAATATATACTAAATACTAATATAAATAAATAATATTATATTACTAAATCATATTAATAAATAATATTATAATATATTAATAAATAATATAAAGAATAATAAATAGTTTTATTTTAAGTATTTTTTTATATTAACATCATATTTTAATATTAAATATTATTATTAAAATATAATTATTTTTGAATATTAATAATTTTAATAATAAATAATTTCAATATATTTTAAAATTAAATTATTTTTAATATTTTAATAGTTATATTAACATTATTTGAAAAAAAGATTTTTCGAAAAACATTCAAAAAACATAAAATCTTTTTGAATTTAGAAAATATAAATATTTTTCAAAAATCATTTTTCATAAGTCATTTTTTACGAAATAAATAGAGCCTAATTCTTTAATTTGGATCGCATTGCGTGCAAATGTGAAGCTTTTTAGGACTTAGTAGGACTTAAACTTTCATTGAGGAAAAAATTAAAATTATATGTATTTTAAAAAAATAGAAATATTTATTTGATCAATTTATTTTTTATTGAAATTAGTATTAATTTTATTAATTATTACTATCACTTAGATAAGTTATTTTTAGTAATGAACATCTTGAAGACTTATTTGTATAATTAAATGAGAAATAAAGATAATTTAGTTGTGTATATTAAAAAATGTATTTAAAAATATTTATAACGAAATTATTGTGCAATGTTTTTAAAATATAAAAAATTAGAGACTTAATTTAGAATTTAACGGTTGAGTATTTTTTAATTAATGATATTATCTTTAATTTAATTGAATAAAAGATTAAACATTTTTTTATTAGTTTAATTTAAAATTTTATAATGATAATTTGATACACGCATATTTTAATTGAATGAAAATAGTGAATCTAAAACTTAAATGAATTAAAAAAAAAGATAAACCATATTTTTTTACGTTCGATGAAAATAAAAAATTTACATTTTTTGGTGTTCAACAAAAAAAAAAGAGAATGAAATTTATTTATTATAGAACATAAATTTTCATTAAGAAAAGAAAAAATAAATCCACCAACTCAAACGAATAAAACATTAATTACATTGGCAATCCATGAAAGCCATCAACATATCTCAAAGTCAAAATAGTCCTAGAAGTAAAAAATCAATTTTTTTAGGTGTAGAAATTAAACCTCAGTTTTAAGGATGAGATTTTATGAAAAAGATTTCTAATAATTGATTCCATCGAGTTGAGAAACAACTTCTTTAACTAACTCAAACTACGTCGAAATATTGATCTCAGTTCTGACACCACAGTTCAAAGGACCCATTTTGGTGATTGAATCACCAAATTCACAGTTTTTCACCTCCATCCTAAGAAAAAAAAAACCTAAAACAACTTGATGAAAGAAACAATTAACAAACTTCAAACTGGTTTGGACTTTTTGCAGTTGTTTGAAACTTTAAAAGACAATCAAAGCAAGCAAAAAACAAAAATGGAAACACCCATCATAAGAGAGGGAAGAAAAAAAAAGAAAAAATTTTTTGAAATGTGTTGATGTTTGCAGAAATTATCTAGAAATTTGTTGGTGTTTGAATGTAGCTGTGAGGTAAAAAAAAAAGAAGATTTACATTCTCAGCATCTAAACACTTTAAAATCGACCAAAAATAAAAAAATACCTGTCAAACTTGGCCCATTATTTTCCTCTATTTAATCACATTTTCTTGGCATCCAAACATAAAAAAAAAATTCACCAAAAAATTAAAAAAATGGATAAATCGACAAAGTGAGTGTTTTTGTAACAACATTAAAAAGAGTTTAAAAGAAATAGGAGATTTTGATCTATTGCCTCTTTTTTTTTTTGGTGCCTTTCTCTTTCTATTCTCTCTCAAACAAAAAGGAGAGAAAGAATATTATTTAAGTTTTAATTTTTATTTTTGTTGTTAGAGAGAAGGTTGAGAAATGAGAAAGAAGAAAATAAAAATTTTGCTTTGGGTAGAGTTAGAGAGAGAGAAAAAAAGAGATTATAACATTTTTTTATTGATAACAATCAAATTTTAATGACACCTTTAGTGTACTACCTTATGAAATCTTATTTTTAGTTAATCCAAAAGTTTTTAGTTTTTAAATCTATTAAATATTAATTTTTAAAAATAATAATATGAATCAAATGAATAAAATTATAAATTCAAATTTTTTGAGTTAAACATCATTAGGGCGAAAAAAAGTTAAACGATGTGAATTTCGTACTTCGCTCCACCTTATAACAATGTTATAATATATTTTTAACTTACCAATTATTCATATTTTCTCATTTATTTTTCACTTAAAATTAAATAATTGTAATGTAATATTTTTTTAAAAAAATTATAGTTTTAAAATAAAAAATTTATATGCATTAAAATTTGAATTTAAATTTACTAAATGTTATTGTTTTATTTATTATAAAAATAATTATATAAATTAATTAAATTAAATTTTGAATTAATTGCTATATACCATTCATCTTCATCTAATCACCCCTGTCAATTCGTATTCGTTTTTATAAAATTAATCATTCTATATAAAAACTTATACTCTTGTAAAAATGTATAGAATTAATCATTCTATATAAAATATATACACGTTTTTTAAATCATAAATATGTACAAACGTCAACGGTTAACTTGTAAAATTCAAATTATGAATTCATATGAATCTGTAAGTAAAAAGAGAAGTAAGAATTTTTTTTTTAAAAAAGAAAATAAATATGTAAATATAATAAATAAAGACAAAATTGAAAAGGGCACAAACAAGATTTTTCAATACGATAATTATATGACAATTGACAAGTGGATTTTCTTACGAGATAACTTCATCCTCTAACTCTTGGTTGAATCTATAGGTAAAAAGAGATGTAAGAATTTTTCAAAAAAAAAAAAGAAGAAAATGAATATGTAAAAAAAAAAAAAAAAGGACAAAATTGAAAAGGGCACAAAAAATCGAATCAGCAGCGTATTCCATGAAAAATAGACCTTTAACAGAATGATAAAAGACCCTTTTTCATTTCTTTAGTATCCCCCCTTTTTTAATTGGCTTCGTTTAAACGACACCGTTCTTAGGTTTTGATAAACGTGCTTTAAAACCCTAAGCCCCATTTTCTTTTCTTCTGCTTCTGTCTTATCCGCTGCTTCTTCTGTCTCTCCTTCTCCCATTGTAAATCATCAAACAAGATGGGAACTGTTACAGACTACAACTTCATAACTCTAACTGCCATAGTAACTGTATATTTCTATTTGCTTCTCCTTCTCTTTCTCTTGCTTTGTTTCCTTTTTGTTTTCCTCTATAATTGACTTATTGGTTTATATTGGTGTTTTGTGTAGGTGGTGTATCAGTTATTTTTCTTTATAATCACTGTTCTTCTCAAGTTTGATAAAGTCACTGATTTTGCAGGTAAATAATCCATTCTTTAGCTTCTTTTAATGTTCTTTTTCACTCTTATTTTAAAGCTAAGCTTGGCAGAATTCAAATCTTTGGTAAGATCCATTCCATATAGCAAAAACAGTTTTTCTTTGGGTCATTTGGATTCTTTTTTTTTTTCAATTACCTTTTATAAGTTATGTAAAGGTATCTTTTTTTTTTTTTTTTTTACACAGGAAGCTCGAATTTTGCTGTAATTTCTGTGTTGACTCTGGTAATGAAAGGTTCATGGCATTTTCGACAGGTAATTCAGAATCGTTCTCTAACTTTCAAAGATGAAAATACATTGACAAAGAAACTTTTATGGCATTTCTGAAATCATTGACCGGAAAAGTTTGCATGAAATGTATATATTAATCTTTCTTAGGTTATGATTCTGATACGGATTTAACTCAAACATTATTAGTTTAGTTGTTTTGTTACAAGTTCTTTTAAATGATCTTGACCTGGTAATTTAGTTCGGTTCTAATTTGGTTGATTTTTAGCATGCTCTTGCTCTTCTAAAATTGTTAGTAATGATCATAGTTCACAACTTGTCGTTTATAAGACTAAACTGATAAGAGTTCCTTCTATGGGATGCATATCTTATTTTAAGATAGTGCTGGTCTTTTTGAGCCATTTGGAGGTGTCTAGGGGTTATCTGTATTTTACAATTTAACTTCTTTAACTTAATTTTCATATGTCACACTTTGAATTAAGTTGTCTGCACATTTACGGGAGGAAGTAACGCTAAGCAGAACTCTAATAAAATGAACTAGGTTCAAGTTTTTGATAGTGAGTGGTACAGAGATTTTTTGACATTTTCCTTTCCTTTTTTTGTTCTTTTGTTAATGAATGAAAGAGCAAAAAATTTATATTATTTTATGTCTCCTAGATACCACTAGTTTTTTATGTCCTAAGTGACAATTGAGAATCTGGATGATCTGATGCTTCTGTGTGTATTTCTGCCTAGAATAATGTTCTGTAGACATATTTTCGTTATGGCTGATTTTGCAGCTCTGCTTTCAGGTAATCTTGACTTTTCTTATAGTAACGTGGAGCCTACGCTTGGCACTATTTCTGGTTATAAGGTATAATAGTATGAAAGTTTATAAAAACACTCTTATTTTATATATCTTTCTTTTTCTGTATATTTGATGATTTAATCTTTTGTGTAAGTCATGAATGCTTTCTGTGTAGCAATGCACCTGGTTCTATGCACATATCCTTAGTTATTATCTATGTAGCTTGATTTATCCTTTTTCCAGATAATCTGAATAAAATATTTTGCCCAAGCCACTTTGGATAACTCATGAAGTTTTTCATTCTTCAACTCTATTTAGGGCCCCTTATCAAGTTGAAGGCCATAAAAGATATGGGCTGCTCATTGGAGATCCAGTTATTGTTATTAGATGTACATGACTTAGTCATCTCATACAGCTTTTTCATCTTCACTTTTGTAGCATCAACAGTTTAACTATGGTTTATTGTTTGTTGACTACCTTCATGTTTACAATGACTTAGAGCCTATCTATAATAGCTTCATTTTCTAATAGTCCGACATTGATCAAACAAATAAAGTAAAGGTGCTTAAAATTATGCTTTGATCAATGTTCTCTAACTTTGGGCCAGCAATTTTTAAGATCTCCCTTAATTCTAGATGCTTTTAACTTTTGAGTCATATTGTAAATATTATCCTTCAATTTATAAGACTCAATCATAGATTCACTTTTTCTATTGCTTGTGAAATCGTAAAAGGGAATTTAACTAGCTTTCCTTGTTGTCATTATTTCTAAGCATGGAAATTTTAGTTACAGGTTTTGTTGTCCTACGTTCAGTTGTGCTTATGCGACATAATTATAGCAATTACCTTTGACTGAAAGTAATTCCTATATATAAATGTCTAATTTTATTTTAACAGAAACTTGATGAACTTTAATGAGATCGAACAATAAAATTACAATCATGCATAAAAACATAATTATATTTATTTCTTTAATCAAAGTATCCTTTTTAGCTGAAATATCTTTCACCTTTGAGTGCCTTGTTTGGCTTTAGACACTGGTGTGTATTGCAAGGTTAGCTAGATAACTGGTGTTTATATCTTTAGAGTGTATCCATACTCAACTTTTTATCCATTAACACTATGTTTGGATAAATATTAATAAAGGAAAGGAAAGGAAAAGAAAATTTTTTAAAGGAAAGGAAAGGATACATGTAACTCTTGTTTGGATAATTAAAATTACTAAAAGAAAGGAAAGAAAAAGAATTCTAACAACCATTATTTGGATAAAGAGTGAAAAAAAAAGGAAATGATTCATTATAATAATTTTTTCCAATTATAATCTTTCATTGCCTGTGATTTTAGAGCACTCTTGGATCATGATACATTTGCTATCTTATTTGGTCTCACAATTTCTACTGTACCAGTGGTTTTTATATTGGAAGGGATATGTGAAACTTACTTGAAAAAAGAGATGACTTTGAAAAAATTATAGGATGATTGTGATCTGCTTAGGTTTTTTTGATTAGGTTTTTAGTATTAATAAAAAGATGGATATAATAGTCTTTTTATAAAAAAAAAATTTCAACTTTCCTTTTCCTAGTTTTTACTCCAAATTGAGGTATTAAAAAAATTGGATTTACAAGGGAAATCAAAGTTTATTTAGTTTCCACCTCTTTCCCTTTCATTAAAAATTTATCCAAACAAGGGGAGGGGGTTTTTGTTTCCTTTCCTTTCCCTCAATCCAAACACACTTTAAGTGTTAATTAGGGAAAACCTAACTTCAACTTTTTGTTAATGGACAATGTTGGATGCTCTTGTCTAGTTTGTACCTTGAGGTATCTATTTCTGTACCATAATATTTATTTATAAAAAAAATAAATCATTGATTATCTCTCAACTCTATAATATTGGTAAAAAGATAATAAAAAGAAATAATAGTATGGAAAGTTTTTGTTTGGCTGTCAGTAAGCAGCAGACTGAGCAGTGATGAATGATGATTAAAACATTGTCTTAGCATGATTAAAATTTAGAGAGGAGGTGAGGGCAAGTATCTATGGGCTATTGCTGGACATATTGTCATGTAATATAAGGCCATGGACTGCATCAAAAGTTTTGGCCTTGTCATTCAGGCCAAGATTTAACACTGCATTTAGTCCTTAGCAATGATAGCTTGTTGATAATCAGTTCTATGAAATTTTCTTTATTTATGCAAGATGCCCCATTTTGTAAGATTCATGTAAGAGTTACACTTGATAGGCAATAATATTACTGTTATAATTATTTCCATTTTCATGGGTTAGACTATCCAGAGACCAGTATTCACTTGGTCTTGTGGTAGAATTAACACAACACATCAAGCATTGGAATTGTCCCTTTCAATATCAGTAAAAATCAGGCAAACAGTAGGCATTTAGTTGGCATGCTACTTTGAATTAGCAAATGTTCCATAGCATCTATTTTAACTGATTCTGACTGTTGTAGAATTTGCCTATATACTGTTGAAGGAATGCTTTTCATAACAATTCGTCTTATGTAAACTTATTCATAATTATGCTTTTGTGGCATGCTGGTGACCAGAATTTTGCAATGGGGGGAGGATCGACGTTCTGATAAGATGCGTGGTAATTTGGGGAAATTAGCAGTTTTCTATATAGTTCAGGTCTTATTATCCTTCTGATTACAACTATTTCTTTGCTGTTTATTGTGGTGACATTTAATAAACTTTAATGCATCTCAATCTTTGGATGCATCTCAGGGTCTCTGGGTGTGGACTGTGAATTTACCTGTAACAGTGGTTAATGCGAGTGACAGAGATCCTTCCATTCAGGCTGAAGACATTATAGGGTGGATTATGTGGTCTGTGGGTACGTCGGTTGAAGTTATTGCTGATCAGCAAAAACTTTCTTTCAAGAATTCTCCAGAAAACAGAGGAAAGTGGTGCAACATTGGACTATGGAAATACTCTCGCCATCCAAACTATTTTGGTGATGTGAGCATCATATCATGACTTTCCAATGTCTCACCAGGAACCAGCAAGAAAGTTAGAAAATTAGCTTTGACTTTCTTATGCAACTGGTTGCATGCTTCCCTAGATTCTAGCTAATTGTGCTTGATTTATTTTAATGTCCCAAATGCTAACTGATTGTGGGATTAAGTGCATACTTCATTTTAATCTTGTTAGCTTCCATACTCTGTCATGCTACCACTCATGAGCTTCTGTTTTATGGTTCAATCGTGTGATTCTGAGATATAAAGGATGGTAGGTTTATCTAAGTTTTTCTGGTTTACAGATTGCTATGAGCATATAGATGTTATAGACCTCTAGAATGGAAGAGTGTGGTGTAATCTTTTCTGCTTCTGTCTGAAACCCTGTGGTGCACCTTCAGTAAAAATGTTGAAATTTTATTTGCTTTTCAACATCATTCCTAACTAACATCATCTACATCTGGTTTTACTTTTAACATAGTTAGGACCAGACTCGAATCTTCATTTATGTGCTTCTGTACCATCTCTAATGCACCTGTAATTGTAGGTTGTAATAGTTGGATATCTTTAATCTGAAAATAGCAGGGTATGGATTTGCCTTTCCTTAGATGACTGAGTAGCATCTCCCTTAAATAGGTGACATGGGATTCAATTTATTAAGAAATGTGGGGTTTGGGTTATATTGCTTGTAAATAATAAGATAGGGATCTCTTTTGCTGTGTCTCATTGACATGACATAATATTTCTTTTGGTCAAAGGGAAACTAGAGTTGAACCTAACAATATCAGAGTCACTAGAGCTTTGATGCATCAACCTTCCTTGATGATAATTTCTCTGAATGATGCATAACAAATATTTTTGCCAGATTTTACTTTCCTGGGGTTTTTTCGTGGCTGCTGCTCCTGTACTTGAAGGTGCTGAATGGCTTGTAATTGTTGGGCCAATCTTTCTGACATTGCTGCTTCTTTTTGTTAGTGGCCTACCAATCCTTGAGGTTTGTTTTCCTTGCTTCAATTTTTATTGTAAGATTTTGCCACAATTTTGAAATATGCTGATGTTATATTGCATCAATGTACACACACAGAGGTCAGCAGACAAGAAGTTTGGTAATGTGGCTGCATATAGGATTTACAAGAAAACTACTAGGTTGGTCATCCTTTCTTCCACTATTTAATATCTTGAAGTATGAGGAGGCGGCGGAAGTTACTAAGTCTTATATTTCTGATTTCAGCCCTCTTATTCCACTGCCACAAGCAGTGTATGGGAACCTGCCGTTATGGTTCAAAGCCACTTTTCTCTTTGAATTTCCTATCTACAGTCATAAATTTCCACAAGAAGGGCCAAACCGGTGAGACTAAATATATTCATTTTTTTTTTTGAATTTTAAATGGTCACTTTGGGGCTGTTACACAACCTTAAACTTATTTTCCACTAGTAAGTTTGTCTACTGTCCAATTCTATCAGGCAAATTAACCACATCCAAAATGCATGCTTTTCCTTTTTTTTTTTCTCTTTTTTAAGATGCATTATAATAACTGCTAATATTGTATTTTCTCTCCTTTTTTTTCCCTTTTCACGAAAGGTTTTATTTTAAATTTTTTTTACCTTTACATGCAACTCTGTAAGTTTGTCCAAGGCTATATTTTGCTGAAATAAAAAATGTTGGGAAATGGGATTAATTTTTAAACTTGAAACAACACACCATGAACTGCAGCATGCTCTGTTCCATAGTCTGCCTAGCAAAAACTTAATCAGAAAATTCTTATAATATTCTTGTAATATCCCATTAATACTTCTCTGATGCTTGTTCTTGATATTTTTGACCTCTCTTTCTTCCTATCCATTGTTCTTTTGTTTGAAAGGTGTTTAATATTTTAATAGTCCCTCGTAAGGTGAAAATGACATGTAATTGAACTCTCAACAACCCTACTTCCTCTAGGAAGGAAAATGAAGGGAATTTGTTTTTCTTCATGTTTCGTACAAGAGAGGGAAAATGGAAGGAAAGAAAGGAGATAAGAGTAAATTTGTAAATAGAATATTTAATTTTGATTGAATGAAGTCCTTGGGTCATCCCATTTTTCTTCATACCAAACAGTCAGTTCTTAATTGAATATCATTTCTCGCTTTTCTGACTAATGTATATATAGTTCAGCCCATTTAATAAGATGACGTGTATTCAATTTGTTCAGAACTAGGAGGTCTAACTACATGTTTGGAAATGAGTGAATGGTTGATAATTTATGAGTTGGATAAGCTTCATGTGGGTTTATGTAGTGAAAATGGATCCCAAAGTCTCTGCAATAGCATAGAGACATTGTATTTTATACTATTAAGTCTGTAATCCATATTTAGTAAGTATTTACGGCATGCAATTGATTTGTCGAGAGCAAAGGAGAGAGGTGAGCATAGGCACTTGCATATTGCTTTTGCATTCTTGTGCAAGCATACTGAATGTGGTTTGTACTTCTAGTATACATATGACAAACACCTTTAGCTCTAGGAACAAATGTGGAATTGAAAGATTATGAGTACCATCTGAGCTGGTTCACATCTCCAAACTTCATTTCACTTCCCTGGATAAATAATAAAAACAAAAATATTGGTAATGCAGTAATGCTACAATGTTTCAATGATACTACTGATTCAAGAGTTTTTCTATTATTTTCCTTTTGTGCAAGGTGAAGCACAAGCCAGGAAGAAATCAGGGATGAATCAAAGTTGGGTTAGTACTTGTTCTTTGGATTAGCCAGGTAACGGATGAGTTTTCAAAACTTTATTGGCTTCTTTCAAATGAAGGCAAATTGGATGTTAAGGCGGTACTGTTGTGGTGCTTGTGTTTTTGAGGTACTTTAACCTTGTGGACAAGTACAAATGTTTGAACCTGGAACCAAAAAGACTTGACTTTGTTCCGCAATGAAACTTGACTTTGCCAACCTTTTCAGAGGGAATTCGACTAAATAAATAAATTGCTATGTTAAGCTGATAATCAGAAGAGAAACATTAAGAAGCTTAAACGAATTTTACCTTATTTTTATAGAGAATCAAACTCGGCATTGGCATGTGCTCCTGAGACGTGAATGTCTAGCGTTTTCGAAATATATCAAATGTTTTAATGTTGTTTATAAATGCTGTTAAGCGGTGAAAAGAAATGTCATGAAAATTTTATTTTTTAAATAATTCTTTAAAATTTTAAATGTTTCCGCATAATGAATTAAGCTTTTTAAAAATATTTAATTTAGGATTATACATTTTATTTACCTTTATTTAAATATAATATTTTATTTAAATAAAAATTAATGTTATCTGTTTATAACAATTTTAAACTTTTTGGAAGGAAAAAACAATGTTAAATTCATGTCGTTAAAAAAATGTGATGTAAAAAAATTAGAAGATATTTATCTAATTTAAAAAATGCTTTTAAACTTTAATTTTTTCCTTTCTTCACTCTTTTCTTACACTTTTTTTCTTTTTAAGCATCTATTTGATGGACGAGATTATTTTTTATGAGATTGAAAACAACGTAACAATACGAGAATTAAAATTAATAAGGGATTATATATTTGGATAACAAAAAAATGATGGCAGCGAGATGAAAATAAAAATGACTATTAAAAATTTAGTGTATTGATAAACTGTTTTTATATATTTTAATATGATTGATAATATTTAAAATATTAAAATATTTATTTAATCAAAATATTAATACATATTATTTATTTATTATATAATAAAATTTATATATTATTATATAGGCAAATTTATTATATTAAATCAATAAAATTATTTTAAAATGTTTAAATAAAAAATCAAAACGAAAAAACAAAACAATACAATTAAATGGCATGAAAATGACTCAAACTTTGAGTGCAAAAACAAAAAAGGTAAAAAAATATTAACAAAAGGGTTTTTCTAAGTACAATAGAAAAATTCTTTTTTACGACCCGACATTTTTCTTGCAGAGATTTTATATAAAAAATATCAATTTCATCTTTTAATAAATTATAATTTTATCCTTTGTGCACCTCATTTATTCTTTTTTTTTCTTCTCTTTCTTTCCTTTTTTTTTCTTTTTTTTCCTTCTTTCTTAGATCCTAAACTCTAAATCATTAAAACTAAAACCAAACTTTGAAGCCTTTGTTAAATCTTGAGTGGGGTGTAAAAATGGATAAAGAAATGACAAACAATAATGGGAGAGATAAACCTGATGAGGTAATTCTTTTTAACCTAGTGCAAACTAGTATCATTTATGTTTATGAAAATCCATTTAAAAAATTACAATATAATTTTTGAAAATTATATTATATTTTTAAAAATGAATTTCCAAATACATTATTATTTTTTGAAATCTGAAAGCCGTCTATTATTTTTGCATGTTATAATTTTTAACATATTATGTTATATAGATCAATTTGAAAACTATACTAGTAGAGTAGGATTAGTAACCAAAAAATTTAAATACTAGATATGATTGTACGGATTCATTTACTACATAAGAGGTAAGATTATGTTTCAGAAATGGTTTAGGGTTATGGAAAGTATAAAATATTAGTTTGTATAGATATAATAAGTTAAATATGTTGTGCAGGTATTTTGTAGTAGAGAAACTTTGACTTCATGGGCTAGGCAAGTTGGAAAAGATCAAGATTTTATAATTGTGATTAAAAAGTCTTAGGTGGGAGGCTTGAGGAAACCTATAATAAGATTGTTATTTGAACAAAGTGGAGAATATAGACAATAAAAAGAATAAGGGCAATGTAGAAGAAATGTAACAACATAAGAGAACATGAATGATCAGTGAGGCATGATTTCACAATTATCTACCAGTATAACAATTATAGGGAGATTCATTTGCAGGTTAATTAACTAAGAAAAAAGAAATAATTGCTGATATGTCAAAAATATGTTTTGATCTAGAAACATTTGTTGACCATAAAACATGATAAGAAGAATGTCAGCATTATAAAAATTATATACAATGAACGTAAAAGATACAAATATGTTGAGAAAGTTAGTAGATCATAAATGTAACAACTAATGAAATAGTTAACCGATTGTAAATACCTAAATTGGCATAAGACTGACGAATCAATCGACTGTATGAAAAACCTGCTTTGGTTTCATTTTATTAATGTAGATTTTTGCAAGCCTTCCCAAATGTCTTAATTATGGATTGTACCTATAAAACGAACAGGTACCCTATGTCATTGCTAGAAATTATGGTGTAACTTCTGCTAAGATAACATTTTCTGTTGCATTTGTGCACATGTAAGTCGAACGATCTAAAAATTACATTTGAGCACTAGACAAGTTAAAAACTTTGATGCCTGTTGGTAATTTTTCTATTATCATTGTTATTGATAGAGAGTTGGCATTGATGAATGTTATAGAGACAGTGTTTCCCATCACAATTAATCTTCTATGTAGATTACATATCTAAAAAAATATGCTTGCAAATTGTAAGAAGTTTTTTGAGCAAAAGGAGAAATGGGAGGTATTCATGTCCAGTAAGAGTGTATTTGTGTATTCTTTTACTGATGATGAGTGTGAAAGGCATTTAAGTTCACTAGAAATTGATTACCAACTTATCCAGGTGTAATAAAGTATGTGAAAGATCAATGGTTAGCAAAGTATAAAGACAGATTTATTACTGCTTGGATGGATAAAGTAATGCACTTTGGTAATGTTACAACAAATAGGTATGATTTATATTACATTTTAAAAATTATTTATGGTTTAGGGTTTCATAACAAATCATTAATATACCATTATTAATTCATTTAGGGCCAAAAGTGCACATAAAAAATTAAAAGGACACCTTGGATCATTTCAAGGGGATTTTAGATCATCATGAAGGATAATCAATGCACTTATTGAACTTCAATATATAGAGATCAAGGCTTTATTTGAGCGAAGTATTATGGTTGTCGAGCATAATTTCAAGCCTTCATTGTTTAAAAAGTTGCAAAGTTTGATATTAAAGAGCGCACTGAATATGATATTTGATGGATGTCAAATGAGCTAATCATGTTAGGATTGATGCAAATGCTAGTGGTTACTTAATTAGAAGCACGCATGGATTATCTTATGCTTATGAAATTGCAGAGCATATAAGGGTGAGAAGTCTAATTTTTTTATTTGAATTATATCTGCATTGAAAGAAGTTTGATTTAATGAAGAGCCAAGGTAATTATATCTCTAAAGAGTTGTACATCCAGTCCAAAGTTGACTGAATCATAAAATGCTTTAACTAATGGATGAGTTCGGTAAATTGGCCATAAATAGAAAGTTATGAGAATTTGGTGATCCGTCAACAACTATGTTAATTCCATTATTAGAGATGACTAAGACAAAAGATCGCAAAGCTATAAAAGTAGATACCTCCACATAATGTGACTCATTATGATATTTGATGGAGGCCAAATGAGCTAATCATGTTAGGATTGATGCAAATGCTAGTGGTTACTTAATTAGAAGCACGCATGGATTATCTTATACTTATGAAATTGCAGAGCATATAAGGGTGAGAAGTCTAATTTTTTTATCTGAATTATATCCGCATTGAAAGAAGTTTGATTTAATGAAGAGCCAAGGTAATTATATCTCTAAAGAGTTGTACATCCAGTCCAAAGTTGACTGAATCATAAAATGCTTTAACTAATGGATGAGTTCGGTAAATTGGCCATGAATAGAAAGTTATGAGAATTTGGTGATCCGTCAACAACTATGTTAATTCCATTATTAGAGATGACTAAGACAAAAGATCGCAAAGCTATAAAAGTAAATACCTCCACATAATGTGACCCATCACACTTGGAAATTGTGTTATCTGCTTAGGATAGTACATCACCACCAATCATTACAAACTCAGTGAAAGTGCTAACATAGATCGCAAAGTTTTCTGATTAGCGTTCCTATGGTAAACCAAAAATACGATATTTTGATAGTTTACTAGTAGAGTTACATCTATATATACAAAGCATCATTGATGTTGAGGTTGGTAGATATTGTAGTTTTCGTTTTATTACTAGGTTGCTTGGATTTGGATAAGATGGTTAGGTATAGGTGTAACATATTTAATTGAAGAGCTTAACCGGTTTCAAGGCAAATATGTGACTTTATATGGATCCATTGAGTGTTTTGAGGAATTGTTAGAAACCTTATTGTGTTTTGACATTTTTGCCTTATATGATAAGTGGATGACTTTACCTAATATGGGTTATTTGATTGCCTCACGATATAACATTGTGCTAGTCCACATTTGTTTGATAGTGCTTGACATATCTCCCTATTAGATTTCTACCACTTGCACCATTGGAGCATAGAATCATTACAATTGGATTTGTTAATGATTGTCGTTTTGTGCATGTATTACTAATTAGTGTTGTCATTTATTGTTTATATTTATCGTTTCTATTTTATGCAAGTGTTAATGATATTATGTAAATAACATTTTTATTTTATGCGGGTGTTAATGAAATGTTCTTATTAGAATCCGTTCTCACTAATACCTTTTCTTACATGCAACTGGTGTAGGATTCAATATAATTGTGCTCGAGAGTGAGAGATTCAATATGTACCCACATTGAAGATTTTAAGTTATTATTTAGTGCAAATTCTGATATGACCACTTAAGAAACAATACACAATGATTGATTATTTTTTTCAATACTTTTTTAATAGATTAATGTCTATGTTAACAATTTATATTAATGTTTAGGGTATATATATTGAACATGTTATCAAATTGACGAGTGTTATATTGAACATGTTATCTAACAAGATGTTTAATATTGAATAGGTAATCTAATAGATGTTTTATAAATATAACATATTATAATAGATATTTATAAACATTCATAACTAAATAAAAATAATCCATAGTATTAATACATCAAACCTATCCCTCGGTCTCTTGGTAGAAATATATACATGTGGTGGACAAGTGAGCTTTGCTTTCGTAGATCAATTGGTGTGAAACTCTCTAGTAAGGCTGATATTATCGTCTCGGTAGAGGAGTAGAACTTGTGGGTAAGGATGTTGTGGTCACTACTAAGGGTAGGAACGGAGTGGGCATGGGTGGCCTAGGCATTATTGGGGATGGAATTGGCATGAGTAGCCTAGATGGTGCATGTGTCAATATTGGTGGTTTAGACGGTTTGAATGAATCAAATGATGGTCTAGGCGTCAATGTCTAATATGATACTACTGCTCTAAATTGATTGCTATTGCCTACTATAGTTGTTGACTCGGACAATATAATATGTGCTTTAATAACTACATCTATTCATACATCAGTACTTAGCTTTAATCCATCGGACAATACATGCTCAAGAACAAATAAAGTGGCCAAGCTCTGCTACAAAATATTAATAAGGTTATCAGCATTAATAACATATAATTGAAATTAACAAAGTAATCAATAATCATAAAATGATAAAGTTTATGACTTATTAAATCACTGTTAAATGCAGTATCAACCGCCCGAACTGAAATTTGGATCAGCGCTTTAAATTTTGAATTTGATGGTGCTAAATTGATATGAACTAGGCATAATAGTCTAATGAATACTTTCTTTATCTTTGACATCTCAGGCCTCGATACTTAGCTGGCACAACGTGTATATTCCATTTTTTCTAGTGCTAGTGTAGAAAGTTATATGCAACATGATACGAGTTGGATGATGATTCTCACTCAGCACGAGACGAGGCCAAATGGGTAGAAGGAATAGTCTGTACAAATCCAAACTATTGTAGATGTTTCTTCAAATGATATGACTCTACGATTGCCCCACACTTGACTTATTTAGTAAAAAATGCAATATAAAAAATACATGTTCCTCCCATTGATCGACATATGATTCCTAGCATACGTCAGATACCGTTAACATATCCAGTTGCTCTCGTACGACTTGTAACGTATCAATATAAGTACAAGCTTTTCATCATTAAGCACATAACAAATCACTGTGTATGTCAATATGCCTACTAGGTTGACTGATGAAAAGTGCTCGTAAATCCATGCCTACATGAAATACATGAGTAATATTTAATCATATAATCACATATGAGTAATAATAAATAAATCAAATAATTATAATATGTTTTGACTAATTTTAAAAATATACCTAGAGAAATGTTAGATAACTAGTGATCTGATGCATGTTTGCCTTACTCACAATGTCAAGTTACCTATACAATTATGTGAGGCAAGCTATCCCTAAGCATATCTAAATGTGATAGTGATGTCACTTAGTAGGATCAAGTACAATACCAATACTTTTGTCGTTGTCTTATTAATGAATAACGTACACCCTAGCAGATAGAGTAGAAAAGCCCATGATGCATAAGCTATTGCCTCATCATCTGATGTATTTGTAACATCCCTAAAAGTATCCCATAGCCACTACAGTCGAACAATAGGTCTTCAAGCCTTAGTGGTCTTTGTTTTAGCCTCAACCATGGAAGCTCTAAGCAACCTCACCATAGTGTGTATACTTCATCGATCGTCAAATAAGTCATTGAAATCATTGTCCCAGTGTTCGATGTGTAGAATGGCAAATACATCATCTAACATGATGATTATCTTTCCAAATGGCATATGAAAGGTGTTGGTATTAGGTTGCCACCTCTCAACAAAAGTTGAAACTATCATGTTATTAATCATACGATAGGTGCAATCGATGAGTGAATCCAACCTTGATTGGGCTACATTGGCTTGGATACAATGGTGTGCATCATTTAGATATCATTATTATAATTTTGACCACTGATTAATTGATTTCAATGAATCTTGCTCTTGTAACAATAACAACAAAATAACAAAAAAAAAAGGATCAACAACAATATCAACAATATTAACAACATGAATAATATCATCAACGACAACAATTAACCAATTCACTTTAAAGACATAAACTAAAATTATTGTATTATATGATTCAAGTATTACTTGGCCATTCTATTTTTGTAATGCAACATGGGATTTGAAACTCATAAGAATAGATGTATCAATTGGACTTTCAAGAAATGGTTCGACTTGCTTTAAACTGTCATCTACATTTCTATCATGATGCTTGTATGTTGCAAGTTCTTTATAATGCGTGGAAGGATCAACTTGAGAGATGTCATATATTATATAGTTCTCTGACTCACCATCCCCGACTTGGTGTCTTATTTTGAAGATAGTTGGACGTTTACAACTTAAACCATAATCAGTTGTAGTACCTTTACCTTTGGTAAGAATACCTCCACCTTATGTAATAGCCATATTTGTAACGAAAAATAACTTAGTAAGCTTATGAAATATATTTAAATTTAAAGCTTTTGAAGATTTGTTTTTGATAAGCCTTGGAAATGGATTTTTTAAAGCCTATTTCTAAGGGAGCCTTTAAGCTTTCAAAAATAAATTTCTAAGAGCTTTAAAGGCTTATTGAAAATCCATTTTCAAGATGCTCAAATTTGACGAAACTAAATCGTAAACTCTAGGTTATTTTCACATGATTTCAACCAAATTAATCCATAAAAATTTTGAAATATTACCTATAATCAATGGAATACTAAAAAAATTTATGATTTTGGGATTGGTTTGATGGTTTTAGGGTTAAGTTTAGATTGAATTTAGATTAAGCATGAGAGAATGAATAAGAGAGTTAAAAAGGTATGAAGGAAAATATGATTTTGTTGAATGGGGTGTATTTATAAAAAAGAAAAATTTTTACTTTAAATGTAAATTATATTTAGTAATGGGTGTAAAAAGTAGTTTTAGGGATGTAAATAGAATTTTCCTTAACAAAAATGAAATAAGAGTTGGTTTGGGAAAAATTTTTGAGTAAATAACATTTGTGGTCTCTAAACTTTGGGCCAAATTCTTTATTGGTCCCTAAACTTTAAAAAGTTTTAATTGAGTCCTCAACTAGTTAAACGTGTATCAATGTAGTCCTTTCATTTGTTGACCATCTAAATTGATAAAAAATCCAATGTGGCATGACACATAACCTATAAAGTTTCATTATGTGAAATTTTTTTGATGTCCACTAAGCAAATCATAAAAGACAAAAAACTAAAAAAAAACTTACAACAACTGAAAAAACGAAAGATGTTGTCAGAATCTTTTGCGATTAAAACATGTGAAATTAAAATAGAAAAAGCCATAAACATTCAAAATGTTTTGCAAAAGAATTGTTTTGGGTTTTGAAGAGGAAAAAGGATCCAAAAATGATCGAAGGGGATCAAAAGAGGAGACTCACTTTTTCGGTGTTGAAAAGAAAAATAGAGGGAGTATGAAAAGAAAGAGTTAGGGGTTAAAAGGGAGGAACTAAAGGTTGAAAGCAAGAGCTAAGGGTTGAAGAAAAGGAGCTAGGGGTTGTCATATAAAAGATATAGGCTTGTTACCTGTTTGTCATTGTGGTTAATAAGCTCTAATTAGGACATTATGGATTGACACTAACCAAGGTCATAAGGTTTTTGGTTGTAACAACTATGGGGTAAGAACACAACATTCTTTTTTTTTTTTCATTAATTGAATTATGGGTTTTATAAATAGAGTAGGGTTTTGACAACACAACAAATATTATGTGGATTTTGAATATGGGTTTAGAATAGGTGAACGAAGCTATTGGTCTTGAATTTTGTAGATATTTAAGAACATAACAAACTATTGTGTATTATTTTAAATATAGGTAGCAAGTAGCAACAATGGGTAGCAAATTAGTGTTTTATGATTTTTATTTCTTTGATTTAGTATGTTTTTATTCTTTTAATTTGGTGATGGTTTTTGTTTAAATTTATAGCAACTCAGTGCATGTGGGTTTTTTTTTAAATGTTGTGATCTTCCAATAGATGAACATAGCAAGGTAGTCATTTTATATTTATTAAAGAGGCTGCAAAAAATAAAACGCCAAAATCAAGTCCCTTCAAATAATGCAAACAACAATTGTAATCGTAAGAATAGAAATTGAAAGTGGATTGCAATGTGTATACCTATCTTTATTTTTATGTTGTTTTTGGAAAGAAAATAAACAAAGTTTAGTCTATTGTTTAGGGTAATTGGCTTATAATATGTAGTCGATTAAAAGCTGGTTATGTTTCTAAACTTATAGATTTTGTGTAATATGATTATGTTTGTATATTAATGTAAGTTTGTTATAATTCTAGTAATTGTCTATGAAAATATTAGCACCCTAAAAAACAAAGCTTTAATTTGAGTCTTATATTTATGTTCATAACAAAATCAATGGAATGATCCTGACATTTTCATTTACAATGAAAATAGAACACAAATTATGAAATTCCATACAAAACAGAAAACAAGTAAATAGCACTTTGACACAAGTTTGTTATATTTCACGTGGCTAGCAAATACCATACATATAAGTTCATATTTAATTTTCAATGGCAACAAAATATAAGTTTCGTATACTTCAATGCCAACAAGTTCATATTTTAAACTGGTTACACTAAAATTTGCCAGCAAAATCAAACATAATGTTCTAACAAAAAATACTATATGAACACAAGATATGAAGTAAACTTGCTACACTAATTCTAGCCTAAATTATGAAGTCATTCAAACAAAACAAGCTTTATTCACCATGCAAACTTCTAACAAAAAGTTATGAAGTCAATCAAACAGTAGTAATTTTTTTTTGGGAATTATGGTTTGGACAACATGTTGTTTGGCCACAGGTTTCAGAGTATCATGCTTGACCAAGGTTTTTATATACCTCGATGCAACTTCCCTCTATTTCTGTTGATGGTTGGATGGTGGAGGTATTGGTATAATTGCTACCCTTAGACTATGTGAATAAAAAGTTGAACCCTAAATTCACACAACGATAAAAATTACAAAAGAACATAATCTAGTAGTAACCCTAAAGCTAACCAAAAACCAAATTTATTGTTTACTTACTTTATTGGAAGCTGGAGTAGGAGTAAGATTCAACATTGCACTATATGTATCACTCTGTAAACGTTGTGTACCTAAAGGTGGATTGTTATGATATATTGCTTGACTTGAACCCTTAAATATAGTAAACCATAATGATTAGACAAAATTAAATTATATAGCTAAATCATTATTAACCAATATAAATATAAATACTTACATTAATCATCCATCTAAATGTTACATCATGCAATGGAACAGACTTTTGTTACTACTGTTGGTGGTTTGATTCTGGTTTTCTTTTTTACTAGACAAATGTGTTTTGTTGGTTGGATTGAGTATTTCTTGCTATTGGATAGAAAAAGAAAAATGGAAATAAATAGTATCAATTCAAGATTACTTGAGAAACAATAACATTTACATAACAAACACAATTGTAACTATTAATTGCATTTGATTGTACTTTTAGAATGTTCTTGCAAGACTTTTTTTGTGACCCTTTTATCCACATTTTGAACATGACATTGTGACTCTTGTTTTCTTAACCTTAGCATCTGTGGTTTTCACTTCATCATGTTCTTTTATTCTCTTGGTTTTATGTCTACCAAGTTGTTTCATTTGTAGCTCTGAAGATTTTAGCTTGTAGTTAGATAGAGGTTAGCAAGTCTCACCCCTAATTGGATTGATGGCTTTTTTGTAAATCTTCCTTTATTTGTCAACAATGTAATATTAATGCACATAGTCTTTAGTTGCTCCTTGTTGAACAAAATTGTAGAAATTACATGTGGGCAAGGAATAACCGTTAACTCTCATTTTCTGTAACTATGTGATTGTTTATTTAGGTAAACTATGTACTAGTTCGTCAAGTTTTTTTATTTCAAATGTTCTTTGTGAAGATGGTTGTGGCTAGTAGCTCCCAGACAATTCTTTTTTCTTGTCAAGTTTCTTCTAAATCCTTGGACAAATCAATCCAAAATACTTTTTCGCAAGATTCCTCTTCACATAAAATTTGTTCATTAGTTTGCTTTTAATTATTTTACATATAGTAAAAAATGGCTTGTCTTTAGCATAAAAAATATACTTGTTGAAACATTCACATAGGTTGTTAAGTAGAATATCACATTTAGAGATTGTGCGAAAATGAGATCTCGACTATTGCTGTGCTAGCCTTTCTAAAAGCCAACCATATGGTTTTGAGTGTATATCTTTTAACTTATCCATGATTACATTAAATTCTAGTATGTCGTTTGCCCTTGCTACAGCCTATAAAGCATCCTTTAAAGCCTTCCCTTTGTGGCCATCATTTTGAAAGTTGTGTAAATGCCTCACACAATATTTATGCTCTGATTCTGGAAATAGCTTTTTGAATGAAGCTTTCAAACCTTATGATAAAAAAATAATTGATTAGATAATATTTGATTGTTATATAACATAATAAAATAAATAGAGTAAATAGCATTTGTGGGCCTTAAACTTTGGGACAAATTCTATTTTGATCCCTAAATTTTAATTGCCACAGGTGCTATTTACTTTAACCAATATATAAGTTAATCCAGAAGCATATAATTTACCTTTTGTTTGTCAAACGTTCAAGTCCAATTGTATTGATTTTCTATCTTTTGATCCTCTTTCAATCTTTTAATGAAACAAGTCCATGTTTTAGTATTTTCAATTTCTACTATAGCATATGCAATAAGGTAAATGCAACCATTAGCATCAATCCTTATAATACCAAGCAATTAGCTTCCATATTTTGCTTTCAAAATGACGGCTATCAACACTAATTGTTAGCCTATAATAATTAACTCCAGTAGCACATGCTTTTAGACAAACATATATTCTTTGGAAGAGATTGTCATCTAACTTACATAGAACAGTGGATATTTGGTTAGTTCTATGAATTTTTTTCTGCATAGCTCCCTATCTTAGAATACTATTCCAAGTAAGTCCCATTAAGTTTTTTCAAAGCCAACTATTTTGCCTTCTATAACTTTGATCTAAGCATAATCAACATAGTATTTGTACACTCGTCTCTCAAACAAAAGCAAAGAATAATTTGGATCAGCAAGGAAACATTCCATATACCTATTTGCCAACCATTTATGGTCCATATTCTATTGGCATACTCTTTGCAGCAACCATTTATGGTCCATATTCTATTGGCATACTCTTTGCAGCAAGAATGCTTGGACTTGTAAGTTCTAATAAAAAAGGTAGGATCCCCTAGTTCATGCCTAAATTTCTTACCATATAATGTCCATTCATATATTTTTTTACGTACAACCTTTTGTCTTAGTTTGTCATTTTCTTAAAACTAATGTTCACCTTATCATTGATGTTAGCATTTTTTTATAGCATCTTTTAACTACTTCTTATCCCTAAATAATATTCCAACACAAAATATAGGGTTATCCATGTTAATGTTTTGAAATTTAGGCCATTTCTTTCTGGCACCATCATCATTGGATCCATTAATACTATAAAGATCATCATCAGAATTTACTCATAATTCTTCTGTCTCTTCATGATCAATATCTACGCCACTTTCAATGTTAGGATCCACATAATTTTCAAAATTCACATCATCTTCATCCTAATCCAACTCATATCACTATCCTTGTAGTCAGGGTCGCCATTCTTAGTGCCATTTTCATTAGATACATTTTTATAAACTTTTTCTACACTAGGCCCTTCTACATTGGTACTAGGCCTCTGTGCATTACACTCAACATTTATCCTAGACTGTTAGTAAATAACAATGTACCTACTTGGAAGTCAATGCTCACACATCTCCATCACATAAGCACCAATGATAAGTTCTACTAATCTATGCTCTCTATGAGGTATTTTCTAGAAATACATATTAAATTCGATATGCCTTACCATTTCTACCACGTTATGAAGTTCAAACAAAGACATTTTACCAACCTCACACAAATCAAAATAATTTATTTGTCCTTCTATTTATTGATTGCCTAAAAAGTAACCTCATGATGTATAGCTATAATGAAGTGAGGGGAATAATCATCTGACATGCATAAAATAAAAAATGATATTGTAAAAAGACATAATACAATTAAAGACAGAATAAGAAAAAACAAAATCAACACCAAGCAAAGTCATGACATGATAATGAGCAAGTTGGTTTATTGTTTATAAAGTCATGATAGAATCATTGAGCAAGTAGGTTTTATTGTTTATTGTATAAAATTATGACAACATCATTAAACAAATGGGTTTGATTATTTATAAAGTTAGGACAAAAACATAATATGTAAATTGAACATATGTTAGATTATTTTTAAATGACAGAAAAAAAGTTTTCATGTAAAAATCAAAATGTTACATTAAGGTTAATTAGTGTTCTTGTAAAGTGTATGTTGGGTCAATTAATGTTTCGTTGGGTTAGTTAGTGTTTATATAAAATCAAAATGACAAACAAATGGTTTTCATATAAAATGTATATTATTTGCTCTGTCAATTAGTGTCATTTCCAAGGCAAGCAGAAGAAACCAAAATCTAACATATGTTTAGGTAAAAAGGCTAAAATAATCAAAACCCTAAAACGTAAACCCTAAAATAATCCTTAAATCTAAACTGGGCTCATACAAAATCAAAATAATTCCTCAAATAATCAACATGAAAAACCTAAAATTTTTAAGTTAGAAAACGTAAACGCTAAAATAATTCCCAAATTAAAGCAAGAATAATAAATAACCAAAATTATAAATAATACAAAATTAGCAAAAATTATAAATAAACAAGCAAAAAACCTAACCATAAACAACATCACTATCATATTCTCTCAGCCTCTAACCCATGATATTCCATTTTTTTATAATCGTAAAACCATTTAGTCATCCTTTGGTTGGTCCCTTCGTTGACAAGTGTCCTTTCTTGGTCGATCTTTTCTTTTACAATTTCAAAGAATCTTTCACTTGACAAGGTCTCTTTTTTCTTGTTGAACTATTTCTCTTTCACACAGTTTCAAGATTTTTTTCTTTTTCATAGTTTGATAGTTGACTTATTAATTTTTTTAATTTTTTGTGTTTTTGTCTAGTTTAAGGTTTTTTTTAGTCTTTTGTCTTTTGTATTTTATGATTTGTTTAGTGGACATGAAAAATTCCACATAATATTTTCGAACAACAAAAAAATTCTACGTAATAAAATTTTGTAAGGTTTTGTGTCATGATACGTTGAATTTTTCATCAATTTAGATGAGCCAGTAGATAAAAAGACTATATTGGTACATATTTGAACAATTAAAGACTCAATTAAAACTTTTTAAAAGTTAAGAACTAATATAAAATTTGATCCAAAATTTAGGACATTGATGCTATTTACTTATGAAACTTTTAATTTTGGTGAATAAAGGAGGCTACTATGCCTCGTTGGTGTTACCCAAACACCTTAAAAACATCGTTTGAACCAAAAAACAATTGGTGTCTATAGGTGATCCAAACGAACTCTGAATCTTCAAATTTCTCATAAACAATTTAGAATCCAGTGCCAGAAACCATTTTTCACCTGTAATCACCCTTCATCAACAATGATTTTCTCCTAAAAAAATAGCTTTTCACTTGTTTCAATCTCCTTTTCCTTCATATGGGTTTAGATATCATAAGAAACATATGAAAAAAACTTAAATCTAAGTCTTAATCATAACAAAAGAAACACCATACAACTAAACCCACATCTAAACCGCACAAATTTCATTTCATAACAACTAGTAATTCCTACCTAAAATTTTTACAAAAATTTTAACCCATTGAATTCCAATTTTGTTATACTTGTGTGAGAGGAAAGTAATGAAAAAAAATTATATTAAGTGGCAAAATCTGGATTGTGAATAGATGTGTTAGAAAGAAAAAAGAAAGAAATAGAGTGTCAAATGGAAGGTATGAGTGTTGGTTAGAGAGAGAAACAACCTATTGTGAAATATGGGTTGAACCAAAAAAAGAAAGGAAAAAGGAAAAACAGAAAGCTATTCAAAATGATGACAAGAGAAGAGATGTTTAGTTTTTTTTTTTGGTCTAAAATATTCTTAAATTATTACATATAAATAATGTTTAGTTTTTATTCAGATAAAATATTACGTTTATTCCTGAAGTAAGTAATATTTTAAAATTTTTAGGCTTTATTTGTTAAAGAGAATAAAAAAATAAGATGAAAATTTTATTAATTAATAATTAAAATTTATTGCTAAAATTCAAATATTTATAATTTTAAATATAAAAATAAGTATTTGTTGTATTATTTAATCTTCAATTTTTCATTGATGTCCCGATTCATTTCCTAGAGGATCATTGATGAGAATGGATTTTGTTTTGGTATTGGGATATGCTCCTTGGTAAGTTAGGAGTGCTAATGCCATACTTTCTTAAAGTTGCTATTTCAAAGAATTGGGAAGTCCCTTTTTATAGTTAAGTTGGATGTTGAAAGGTACGCCAAGGTGGCTTTTTTGCCTGACACCAAATTCAAATTTCCTATTATGCTTCTGTTTGTTAATGGCAATTCTCATCCCTATACTCTCTTCCCATCTAGGTAAAATATTTTGCCATTGACACTATGAAAGAGATCAATCATATTTCACTGAAAAATATTTGATATTGCCATTAAAAAAATCTTTTAATTTTTCTTTTGTAAAATAAATACACTTAATAACATGAGTTAAGAGTTTTCACTCTTCTTATACATTATGAAGGAGATCAAATATATTCTCCTAAATAATATTTGTTGTTATCATCATAAATTGTTTTTTGTAACCAATACTTAATAGCATGTGCTAAGAGTCCTTGCTCATTTTAAGTCCTAAGGATGTGTATGATACACAAAATTATGATAGAATATGATAAGATAATATTATGAATAGAATTATATTAAATAATGTCATCTTATCTTATATTTGATGGTCATATTTGGTGCGTATGATGATCGATAGAATAGTATGATAATTATTCTATATTATGTTTGGTTTGTATCAATTGAAAGGAATAGAATTATAAGGAGAATTATTATCCTTTTAGTATACGATAATTTAATCTTTTCAAAGTGGAGAGGATTATCTTTAGTTAATGGGATTAAACTTATATGTTCTATTACACTCTTAAAAAAATTACATCAATAATTTAAATTGTATAAATTTTGAAGAAGGATACTTTGGATCAATAAATAAATTATCCTATCTTAATATTTGCACAATTCAAACATAAGATAGGATAATATTATTTAATCTAATCATATTCGTAATATAATCTTATCCTATTTGATCATAATCTTCTGTACCAAACATGATCGATATGTGGAAGGATTAAAATATGATAATTTATTTATTGATCAAAATTATTTTTCCTCAAAATTTATATAATTTCAATTACTAATGAAATTTTTAAGGGTATAATAGCGCATGTAAGTTTAATCCAATTGATTAAAAATAATCCTTTACATTTTGGAAAAATTGAATCTTCCTATACCAAGAAAATGATTATCCTCTTTGTAATACTATCCATTTCTCTAGATACAAACCAAACATAATATATAATAATTACCATCCTCTTTCATTCATCATACTATGTATCAAATATGATCTAAGAGTCTTAATTTTTCTTAAAATCCTTTACATCATTTTTTACTTAAATGAAAATAAAATTGTCTATAAATAATTATACTAACTTGAATCCAAATAATTGCCGCAAAGCGCAAATAACACACTTGTATGAAGTAGTAATGAATTATATTCTACCGAGAGTTACCTTAAAAGAGGAGAGCAAAGAAGACTAGTCCTCACCTAGGACTTTGCATGGTTTATATATGTAGTTCTTGGTGATATTTTTAACATAAAACAAGTATAATCCAATTATTTATAATGTAGTATTTCATTCATACATATGAGATTCTGAAATTTATTTTACATATCCGACGTTTGGTGCGCGAGGCTAAGGATGCATGGGGATATAGTAGACAATTATGATTCCATAATTGATCCAAGTATCATACAAAATTGGCTTCACTTGTCCGGGCAATATACATTATTTTGAAAGCAATTAGTAAGGGTTAATATGTAATTTGATCCCCAAACTATATCATTTTTCATGGTTTGTTACATCATAACATGTGATGCATTGTCATTAGTCAATATCATTTTATTCGTTGATTTTTTTTTTTGCCATATTAGCATATTATTAGTCTAGTTGATGTCTAGCGTAAATGACAATTGAGATACCAAATTGTAAACCTTTTTTTTAGATACCGAATTAGAGAAAAATGATACAATTTAAGGCAAAAATAAATATTAATCCTAAACTTAGAAAGAAAATACTGCAATAGTAGAGTGATTTATACTCAAAATTAGGATAAACAATAAGGATACATAAAAAAAATCAAATTTGCATGAAAATTTATACTCAAATACTAAAAAAAAAAGAGAAAAAGCTAGTCACAGCTTGTAACAGCAATTATTTGAGTGTTTAGTGCAGTCACTTCATCAATGGTGATTATTTCTTTTCCACCATGAAGATTACTTGTTTCATTCTTTTTAGCATTTAAATATTTTTATTTTGATTTCATGAATTTTTGTGATCATTCGTAAAAATGCTTCCTCAACATTCAAATTTTGTAATGCATATGTTTCCATGAAAAGTAAACCTTCTGTCTCTGCTAGATTTCTTCCTTCTTCCTCACTAACTTCTCTGGATTGAGTTAAATCTGATTTATTCCCAACAAGAACAACTACCATTTCCAAATTGGCAAATTCTCGTAGCTCATGCATCCATTTCTTCACATTTGTGAATGTTGTTCTCCGGGTTATGTCATACACTAACAAAGCCCCTAACGCTCCCCGATAGTATGAACTTGTAATTGCCCTAAACCTACATCAAAATAGCACTCATTTTCTCATTAAAATCAATTAAAAGATAGCATTCTAGGATCATAACAACATAATTAAATTGAATATAGGTTTCATTATATTAACTAAAACGACATGCAACTAGAAATTAGTCTTAAAATCACTCCAATGCAACTAAAAATTCTGTTGTAGTTTTTGGCATAAAATCTTAGATTTTGGTGAAATTTCCTTAATTTTCAGAGAAATCCCTAATTCTCAGTGAATATCACTGTAAGATTCTCAAATCCCGATGAACTTTTTGGCGAGTTTTCTAATTTTTGACAACAATCCCAAATCCCATTCAAACTTCGATGAACTTTCTAGCAACCTTTTGAAGTTTTCCAGGAACTAGGAATTGGGATATCTAGAGAGAGGGAAAAGGATTCAAGAGGAGAGAGAAAAGGTAAGAGAGGGAAGAGAAAAATCTAAAAAAAAAATTTCACCTTTTATACAGTGAAAAAACAACATCGTGAGGCATTTAAAACCAATAGGATCTATGTGTTGCTCTATAGCCTGACCTAACCCATGCTGCATGACCTGATAACTTGTATCCCCTACTGAAACTGAAGCCTAGTTGCCCGTATAGTCAAGTTGATCAATCGAGTTGAATGTCATGTTTGTAGTCGAGCCACAGCCAAGTCAAAGCCAAGCCGCTGACTTTTTTTTAGTCATTTTTTCTTTTCTATTTATTTACTTAATTAATTTAAATTTTATTTATTCATTTAATTTACCTTAGTTTTTGTTAAAATATTTAATTCATAAATTCTTTCAAATTATTGAAAGATCCATGGGTTAAAAATTATTTTAAATTTATGAATTCTACCAAAGTATTAGAAAATTTCATAACAAAATTTAATAATATAAATTTATGTTTTTTAAATCAATTTTATCAAACTATTGGAGGATTTAAATCTCAAATTAAATCTTGCCAAACCATTAGAAGATTTAATGATTTTTATAAAAAATAAAAATTTTAATCCTAACAAATTATTGAAAGATTTAAATTTCAGAATTAAATCTTACTAAACTATTAAAAAATTTTATTGATGTTTGAAAATAATTAATTTCTAAAAAAACACATTAATGAATCCAATGACAAAACCTTTTCAGAGTGGGACACTAGCTTCCATTAATACTTCTAAGGCAAGGAATTTTTTTTTTAAATTTACTACCAAACTATTTGAGTGATTTTAAGATTAATTTTCAATATTAAATTTATTTGGTAAAATTATGAATATGTTTTAAGGCTTGGATAACAAGAAATCAACTGCTGCCATTCTTCAGGTAGGCATTGTGAAGGTGCCATAATCTTTCTCTAGTGTAACCATACTTCCAGACCTAGTTTTGGTTTTATGGACTAGAATTTACCTTTTAAAAGATACCCAAGTTAAGCTTGGAACTTTTTTTTTTTAAAAAAATGACAGATTCAGTTATGTGACCAATCACACTTAAATTAAAAAAAATAGATGGTGACTCCAACATTGTGTTTAGCAATAGGTTTATGGACCTATCTGTTACGACAGCTTGGTGATTCTATTGAAGATATGTTGAAAGTTAGGCTAGTAAATGATTTCGTGTTATTCAAGTCTAACTTAATAAATTTAAGATTTTCTTTAAAGATTTTTATTTCCTTGTCATTCATTGTTATTCACGTGCATATGCATAATATGATCTCTACAATTAGGTTTTGTCCTTTAGAAATGAGTAAAGTACTTACCCTTTTGTGAGATTTCATGCCTTCGAATGAGTTAGCGAAATACTCTCACTCAAATTAAACTTTTTCTATTTGTAGCTTATGATGGGTAAAGATTAGGGTGCCTTACTAATTTATCATGGACAATGATGTAAGGATCAATTTAGAAACTTTTAGATTTAAGCCAAATCTAATATAGTTAACCTTATGGGCATAATTTGTAGGTAGAGCCATACTTCTCTTACCTTTAGAATTGACCTGAAGTTTAGGGATCATACTATTGTATTTGCTTCCTTTATATATGCTAACAAACTCATTTCTTTATTTCTCATATATTGAGCTAACTAACCAATTTTTTTGCTTATTTTCCTTTTGGAATATTCATAAACATGTATAAAGACTGTATAAAGTATTTACGCTAAAGTTACTTTCAATAAAAGCTTTCATGGAATTCATTGAATGTCTAGTTTATACCTCATCCATGTTCTCTAAGTGTGAGTCATCGAGTGATATGAAGACTGAATAAAAAAAAAATTAACAAAACGAAAAAGATTATCTACCATCTGCCTATGTCTCTACCTTACCTAAAGAAGTTCGTCTGCACCTCAAACAAAATGATTTAGAAAACTTGTCATACATATAAAAGCACATGAGTCTTTCAATAAAACAAGCCTTTTGTTAAAAGTATGGTCATATTGCTTATCTCTTGTCAATGAAAGTTGAAAATTCACTCTTAAAAGCGATAGTGTAGTTTTAGGACCTTTCATATCATTGCTTTTATCTTTAATGAAGTTGATATGGCACCGACCATAAAGGAATATTCAATTTTAATAAGTATGCATTTCCAGCATCAAGACAGAATCTATGTGAAGAAGCAAAAATTAGGATTTCACAAAAAATTAGCCTAAATTTTAAGAGTCAACAAAGAGGAAATAGATTCACATGTTCAAGAGAAAACAACACATAAAGAATTCCTTGAGAATTTTTTCTTAATTTCATTGCAAAACATCCAGAAAAAGGCCAAGGATTGAATATATTCGCCCAAGCAATATATGGTATGGTGATATTTCCTAAAGCCATGGGCCATATTGAGATAAAGGTGGTAGATTTGTTTGAACAGATAGAAAGAAGACGTAACCCTTCATCAACAATCTTGGTAGAAACCATTAGGTTTTAAAATTATTGTTAAAAAAAATGAAAAAAAGAGCTTTTTGGGTTGTACGCCACTATTGTACTTATAGTTGAAGAGTCATTTTGAACGCAAGAGGAGAGCATTTTTCAAACTCCATTTTAGTAATCGAACTTTGATTAAGAATATTTCTAGAACAAGTGGTTGAAGACAAAGTTAAAAAAAATAGGAATTTTTGCTATAGAAGCTTATAAGCATCAAGTGAAGTGGTTACTCTAATGGATGAATTGAGAACTCATGTTGTATAAATGTGGATATGAGATTGGTGTCTTGCTTTTAGGCTTGTATGGATTAACAAGCTATACATCGCTAATGGTATGAAGGTAATTTAGAGTTGAATAGTTCATCCCCATAACACACAAGCTTAACCAATTAGATTGTCTATATGGTGAGCATAAGACATTTAAGAAGATTGATAGCATAATCAAGGCATGGAAAAAACCTAAAATAGTAAGTCTTGGACCTTTTACTGACCAAGTTACCCTTGGATATTTAGTATGAAGAGCAAGAAAGAGAAAATAAGTTATGTTAAAGCCTAAAAGATTGGCAAAAAATGTGATATTGCCATTAATGAGTTGACAGAGTTACATTAAAGGTGTAAAAGATTGTGTATCCAAGTGAAGGCCAAAAAAATAAATATCCTTAGTTTGATTTGTGAAAATAAAAGATTGAAGAAAAAATATTCTGATATGAAAGATGAATATGTCTAAGTCTAAGAGAAAAATGACACACTCATGAAGTATGTTCAAAATTTAAAGTAGAAACTAAATGAGCAAGGGAATTACATTGCTACATTCACAAGGGAGCACAAATAATTATCATACCAAGCTTGATTGGGTAAAAGAGAAAACTTTGAAATACATAAGTACATAGAGCATCTTGTGACACAAATATACAAGGCAATGGTCAAGGTAGAGGAAATGGTTGAAGAAGCTGAGGCATTAATGAGCCTGGTCAACCTAACAAAAAGGCACAAACAATGTTTGTTAAATTTCATTGAGGAGGCTAAGCACCGATATAAGCAGATCAACATTTTTGCAAGTCAAGAATAATAGATTTTATGTAAAATAAACTTTTGTGGAATAAGTAAAAGTTTTTTTTTGTTGAATATTTTAAAGTGCAAACATTTTCTCTAATGCTTTGCATCAATTCATAGTTAGTTTTGATCACATTAGTGCATAAATAGTCTGATAACTTTAAAATTATGGTAAATAAGGTTTAAGGATGGCTCAACCATTTAAGAATCTAGTTTAACGAACTCACCATCAGTAAAATACTTAAACCCAAGCTAGACGAATGGAGCAAGAGAATGCAAACTATCTTGAAAAAATGAAGAAGGCCCAATAAGAGTTAAGAGAAGAGTTGAATAAAATGCTGAGGCTTTGAATAAATTAAATAAGGGCAATGCTGTGGAAGAAGATTCTAGCTTGCAAGACCATCCATCATAAGATGTTATCGTTCTTTTTTACCCTATCAAGTATGGCCAATACTGGGCCCAGTCCACTTAAAGGATTCTTTTACAACAATTTACATTTCTTGTAGGATATACCTATCTTGGAATGCATTTTGCATCAATTCAAAGGCAATTTCAGAGTTTTGTTAACCTTGTTTTTATAGAAAAAGAAATGGAGCTAGTTTATTTCTTCAACTCAGATGATCAAAAAGAAAAAGAGAAGTTGAAGTTAAGTCGAATCTTTAGAGGACTCAAAAATTGAATAGAAAATAAGCATGCTCGAGAAGAGGTTATGTGCTATGGAGGGAATAGTCTTTTATGGCATTATAGATATTGCTGGGCTATGTTTAGTTTCAGATGTTGTGATTCCTTCAAAATTCAAAGTTTTTGAGTTTAAAAAATATGACAGTACTAAATGTTTGATTTGTTAAAAAATGTCTGCCTACACCAGTAACAAAAAACTCTTGGTACATGTATTTTAAAGTTAGTCTCACTAGTTTTAGCTACAAAGTGGCATGTCCAATTTGGACAAGACCTACATTCACTCTTGTAAGGAGCTCACTTGGCATTCATTAATCATTATCCTCATATTATAGACTTAGTTTTTGGTCATCCTTTTTTATAGAATATGGAGAAAAAGGCAACAAAGTCATTTAAAGAATATGCTTAAAGATAAAAAGACATGACTGCTTAAGTCTAGCCACCCTTGATTAAGAAGGAAACTACAGTGTCATTCATGAATATTTTAAAAGAATTCTATTATATGAAGATGATAAGGAATCCAACAAAAAATTTTATTGATATGGTGATCTCAGCGAGATTATTGAAAATGATATCAAGAATGTAAGCTTAAAAGATGAGGATCACTAGCCAAAAGAGAATGCCTAAAAAAAGTCTGCAACCAGTTTATCTTACCTACCATCTTATTGTTAATAACACCACATCAATCCCATACCAACCTATTCCATAACCATCTTACCCACCCACTTACCAACCAACTTTTAGACCATTTACTAACATGTATAGTCTTACCACTCCACATGCTGTAAGGCCCTTGTCATGCTTTATTAATCTAACCAATGGTCCACAAGAGCCATGAAATAACCAAGACAACCCTATATTCAACCCTAACCCTATGACCTATATTGATTTATTTCAAAAATTGGTAAAGAATCAGTTACTTGCTCCCGTCTCTCTAGAACTACTCAAGCCCTCTATCCTAAGTGGTATGATCTTATTATTCATTATGTACCATTTTGGAAATGCTAATCATTTCACTAAAATTTGCCCTACCCTAAAACATAAGGTGTAAGGCCTTATCAATGCTGGGCTAATAAATTTTAACACTAGTGGAAAGACAACACCAAATGTTAGTGGCAATCCATTGTCCAACCATACTATAAATGCTCTAAATGATGGTCAAATGTGGCATGTGGAAAAGAAGGCAGAAGAGATTAAAACTTATTTTAGTTGATTTTGATGCGTTGTATGAGGCTAACATGATACACTTGGTGCACTTATATAGTTATTGTGGAAGATGTGTGTCAAACTAGAAATACAAATATCATAGTAGGGCTTCTAGCCACTTTATCAAAAATATGTGAGCATTTCTAACAAAAGATGCATAAGCTGATGGATTTTTATCAAATCATGTTCTATGAGGAAAAAAAAAACTTTGAGAAATGCTGAGGTGTCCATCATCGATATACCTTCAAAGTTGGTGCCAAAACTATGACAATTTATTACAGTGAAAAGCATAAATCAATCATGGATAAGCTTGTTCCTAAGCCAGTGACTTTCAAAATCCCTAACCTTTTTTCATATAAAGATAAAAAAGCTATACCGTGATGATATGGCTTCAATGTTATAGTTCAAGGGGAAAAGAAGGTCATGTCTAAGCCAGATGATGCATGTTGCTAATATAATAGGTATGGGTGGCATAATTCGAAGTGAAATATGTTACACTCTAAAAATATTCGAGAAAGTAAAGAAAGAAAAGCCAAAGTTGAAGAAGAAGAAAATCACAATGATCATGTAGTTATTCCCAAGAACGAATGTTAGAAACTAGTAACAGAGAAAGAGGTATGTGTGTTTTTAAAGCAATTAAAACATATTGAGTATTTTATTGTAGAATAGTTAACTAAAATGCTAACTCGAATCTCATTGTTGTCATTATAACACCTTATTGTAACACCTTGTGAAAAGTGTTAAATCAAGCTTATGTGGCACATAATGTATCCATGGAGTATGTGAACCATCTACATAACTTTCGACGATGAAGAGATTCTCTTAGAAAGAAGATGAAGTATCAAGGCTTTGCACATTATTATCAAGTGCAGGTGTTATACCATAGCCAAAGTCCTTTTTGAAAATGGCTATGCAATCAACCTCATGCTTATGATGACATTGGCTAGGTTACCCATTGATACGTCCTAAATTAAAAATAACCATATGATAGTCAAAACTTTTAACAAGACTAGGTGGAAAGACTTGAAAGATATCAAAAAGTCCTTATAAATTGAGCCATGCATGTTCAATGTAAAGTTTTAAATGATATATATCTCCCTATCATATAGCTACTTGTTAGAAAAGCCATGGATTCGTATGGTAGGTGTTGTCCCCTCTTCATTACATTAGAAGGTCAAATTCAATATGAAAGATTAGCTTGTTAGTATATCTGGGGTGAAAGATTTATTAGTGACCTAGCCCATGAATGCCCCATATGTGAAAGCTATGAAAGAGGTGTTAGAGTACTCTTATATGTCCTTCAAACTTGTTAATACTACCTATGTAGATGAAGGGTCTAAACTATAGCAGTAATGTTCGATACCACAAGTTTGTGGTCAATTAAGCCATTAAAATAGGTTGGTATCTTGGGCTGGACTAGGTAAGAACTTGCAAAAAATAAAGGAACCTCCAATGATCATAGACAATAGTTAAAGGTATGGCCTAGGGTACGAACCAAAAGGGTGGGAGAGAAAGAATATGTTAGTAGAGAAAAAGGAAAAGAAGATGGCAAGTTTGAGAGATTATGAACTAGAAACCATGCTAATGGTCATTGCTTATCTTTATGACACTTTTAGACCTAGAGGGTACATGTACTCAAACTCAAGCGAAGCTTTGGAAGAAGAGCTCTAGTTGAGTATAAAAAAGCCTTTTGCTGAATTGTTTATCCAAACAATAGGTGAAGAAAATGGAAAAGGCTAAGAGTAAGAAATATTAGTCCACTTGTGTCTTTCAGGCCATGAATTAAAGAATTAGAGCATCATAGAGATGCTTATTGTCCTTGAAACTGAACCAATGTAATAGTAATCCCTAATTGCTTATAATGAAAAGCATTGGGATGGCTTTTTAAGTATGGGCTATTCATTTTTTTTTATTTCAACAAAATATTAGGAAAATGCATTTTTTATTCATTTTTTCTATCACTTTCCATTTCTCAAGCTAATTCATTCGCTAATACTTTTAATTTCATTCATTTTTAGGTTTCCAAATAAATATAAAGATCATCATGATAACAATCAAGGATTTAAGTTTGAAAAACCAATTCATGTTGATGAACTTGAAAATGAAAATGACTCTAAAGGTTATACTTTACCCTTTGATTAAATGAGATTAATAAAACAAGAGAATAAACTGATTGAACCTTATCAGAAAATCATTGAACTAGTAAATTTAAGGAATAGAGAGAATTAAAAAGTTAAAATTAGCACATCACTTTCATTTACTAACAAGCAAAGGTTAGAAGATATACATCGAGAATTTATAGATGTGTTTGCTTGGTTTTACCAAGATATGTCAAGGCTTAAGACTGAGATAGTAAACATAGGCTACCTTTGAAGTCAAAATATAGACTAGTATAATAGAATTTGAGACAAATGAAGCCTAAAAGGTTGTTAAAGATTAAGAAAGAAATAAAAAAGCATTTTAATGCACATTTCTTGTAAGTGACTAAGTATCCAGAATAGGTAGCCAACATTGAGCTATCTCTTAGAGCTGATATAACTATTCAGGCTTTATTTTAGGGAGTATTTGAGATGATCATGTCTTACCCTAGAAGTAAATGCTTGATGGCCCATTTTATGTTAAGGTTTTTAATCTCCAAGGTAGCTACGTTCAACCTTTTTATGTGCTACCATAAAGTCTCATATGGTTTCTACTTTACAACTAACAAGTTTGCAGAAGATAGTACCACGGCCTTGCTATTAAGAAAGTGTGTTATACCTATTTACTTGGTCAAAAAGGTTAACTTTCTAGGTTGCCTAGCTTACACATGCCCAAATGCCATATCACCACTAGTAAGGGTCAACCTACCAAAACCCTGTCCTTAAAATTAGCTAGCCTGTACCATGGAAGGGCTCGTCTGACACCTTATTGACATCCCATCAAGGCATCACTTCAAAATTGAACACTTAACCTTCAACTTGTCTGAAAGCATTAGATGCAATCCATGCTTGCCTAAGAATATTAAATGTAATATTAAATGTAGTTCACAATCACCTACATGGACCCTCAGCAAACTCCTTGTAAACTTACCATTAACTATCAACTGTCTTAATCAAGTCACCACTTTTCATTTCATATATAAGGTAAAAAAATGCCCAAGTACTTAATACTTAAGCATTCTTCTCTATTATAGCTTTTTCAATATTCTTTACTTTTTTCTTACCATAATTTAAACTCTTTCACAAACTTGAACACCAAGGTGCATATTGAAAAACCAACTCCAGCATCCCTTGATTGTGATTTCTAGTTACAAGTCTAGGTTCCCTCACCTTCGACCTCCAACTAGCTTCTATCTAGCTAAAACACCAAAAATACCATCAATGATAGTCTAAGTAGTGGTAACAATCCCTTAAAGGTATTGATATCAATTATCTTTAATTCTTTTGTCAAGGTTTGCTTGTTAAGATGAAGTGTCTATTTTTTATCAGGCCTTAATTTACCTCGTCGTGACATCAAGGTTATTGAACCATGGATTAAATACTATATTCAAAAATTTTGTAAAAAGATGATGGTTAAGCATCATTACATCATTTCATGTACTCTTTTTAGAAATTAAATTTGGGTTTTAGTTTTTTAAACCTTTTTCAAAATTCCAACTTAAATTTTAAGATTTTTGGATGTGGGTTAATGCAAACTTGTTTCATTTGTATGGGTGTGATCATTGCTAGTGTGATAAATGGTGGGAAGAAAAAGTCAAGAAAAAGATGAGTTCTAGTTAAGAAAGAATTAATTGGAAAAGAAAAAAGAAAAAAAAGGGAGAAAACGAGAAATAAGAAAGAAAGGAGATTACAATTTTGTTTTCAATTCCAAATCCTTTGCTGTTGCCAAATAAGCTAGCTATATACATCTCTAACTAACTCTCATCAAAATCCATATAACCGCTTTCAACTAACTCTCATCATAACCAACATAATTGATATAACAACAATAATAGTAATTTTCATTAATTGCTGAGTACATACAAGCTATTGAAATAGAAAGAACCACTGAAACTTATTTAAGGCATATATCAATACTCCCCTAGTGAAAAAAATCCTTGTCCTTAAGGATTGAAGTCTAGATACTTCTATTGCAAATCATTGAAGACTTTTTAAGTTGCATTTTTTGGAAATGAATTAATCCAACACACTAAAACTCTAGCTTTATTACCCATTTCACCATTCTTCTATCCATGATCCATGAGGTTCTTTACCAATAATACCATCATCTCCTATGACTGGTAACAACTATTGTGTAGGCTGCCTACCAATATGTCCTTTAAGTTCAGAGACATGAAATGTAGAACGTAACATTGAGCCTAAGGTAACTCTAATATGTATGGCACCTTCCTAACCCTTTCCAAATCTGATAAAGCCTCAAATGTTTAACTAATGGTTTTAAACAGCCTCTGTTAATTGCAAATTCTACTTTATATGGTTGAAGCTTGGTTGAAGCTTCATACATACTCAATCTCTTAATTCAAATACCCTGTCACTCTTTTTTCTGTTTGCCATATTCTTCATTCTAACTTGAGCTTTTCTCAAGTAAAATTAAGCATCTTATTTGTAACCATTATTATTTCTTACTTTTATCTACAGTATCAACCAATGATCACCCACGAAGTTAGGAAGATGAATGGGGGGTTGGCCATACATTGCTCATAGAAGGTTATGTGAATGGCAATATGGTAGGTATTGTTGTACCACCACTTAGACAAAGCCAACCATTGTCTCCTTTCAATTGGCTTTTCCCTTATCATACATCTCAGGTAAGACTCTAGACACATATTAACCACCTTAGTTTGTCCATTTGTTTAAAGATGATAAGCAGTTGAAATAGTTAGAGAAATGTTATGTGTCCTGAAAAGCTCTTACAAGACTAACTCATAAAGAATTTTCCTTTTTTAGACACAATGCTATTGGGCATGCCATGCAATTGAAACACATGATACATATGAAACTAAGCTACAATCAAAGCACTAAAGGAATGTGCTAGGGCAATAAAATGAGCATATTTGTTCACCCTATCCATTACTACTATAATAGTCTCCTTACCTCAGATTTAGGCAATTTCTTTATGAAATCTAAAAAAATGTCATACCACACCATTCTTCTGACCTCTTTCTTCATTCCTTTTCAATAGAACAAGCTAGATAGTCTACTCATAGTAGCTTAAACTCCAAAGTGTCCACCTAAAAGACCACCATTAAAGTGCTGTAACAATTCTTGTTTAGTGCGAGCAAATTTCTTATCACCAATTTTCTTTTCCTCCTTAGCTTCCCTTCAAACCAAGTAAACGTATAATTAGGTGCTATAATAGTTTGCAATTCAAGAATCGATTTTTGAAATTGAGGATCTTATGACCATGAATCTTGAATTTTAGTTAACAAATTAGGGTTTATTAAAGTAATGGTTGATAATACAACTTCTCTTTCTGTAGGCCTTTTAGATAAGATATCAAGAACAATATTGGAAGCTCCTTTCTATAGCATACATCGTAGTTATATCCCATCATCTTGACTACCCATAATTGTTGAGCTAGTGTTATTGTCTATTGATAAAATAAAAATCTCAAATTTCGGTGATAAGATTTTATTTTGAAGTGCTTGCCCATCAAATAAGCACTCCATTTTTTACTTCTAGTAGTACATCCATCATTTCCTTATCATAAATAGACAAAACTTTATGCTTAGGAATTATGCCTTTGTGAAATACGCCATTGGTCTAGCTTTTTGAGTTAACATTGTCCCATTCATGATCCTAAAGCATCTGTCTCTATGATAAACTCAGACGGTGCTAAAACTAATGTTGTGGTCATGGTTGTTTTTAACTCTTTAAAGGCTTTTTATGCTTTCTTTCTCTACCTTAAACATCTTTTTCAGTAGATCAAGAGTTTGGCTGTTGTTGTATATCCTTTTATAAATCTTTTGTAATACACTGTAACTCCTAAGAAACCCCTTAATTCTTTAAGATTTCTAGAAGATCACTAGTCTAACACATATTGAATTTTCTTCTTACCTATTCCAACTCTCGACTACTAATCACATGCTCCAAGTAGTCCACTTTCGTGGTTCCAAAGTCACATTTACTTTATTTAAGGAACAATGGATTATTCCTTATTATTTCAAATACTCTCTCCAAATGATCCAACTACACTGCTAGATTAAGAGACCAAACATTTATAATGACCCTTATGAGTTTTGAAAGCAGTTTTATGTATGTTTTTCTTATGCATTCTAATTTGGTGGTATCCAAACCTCAAATTCAGCTTAGAAAAAATTTCATCTCTATTAATTCATCTAATAGCTCCTTAACCACAAAAATAGAAAATTAATCTTTAATAGCTAACTAATTGAGTTACCTATAGTCCATACATAACCTCCAGGACCTATCCTCCATTTTGACCATTACAATAAGGGAAGCAAAGAATTATTACTGTCTTTAATGATTCCAACTTTTAACATTTCCCAAACCATCCTTTCAATCTCATCTTTCTGAATAGCTGGATAGTTTTAAGGCTTGAATTTCATAATTTCTGTCTCATCCACTAAAAGAATGTTATAGTCTTAGGCCATACTTAGAGGTAAGCCTTTGGGAGCTAAATACAAATCCTAGAACTTTTTCAACAATTTAGTCAGCTCTAGTTCTTGGATAGGGTCAAACCATCCATAGCCTAGTCAAGTTTCAGTAACTAGTGAGGTCTTTCAATTATCAGTAAAGCACATAGATACGATTGTAGTAGTTATTAAATTCTATAATGTCTTGAACACATATTTATTATCATTCACCTGTATAAGACCATGTGGAATACTTTCAATTGTTTTTCATTCTAGTCCATATTGAAACTACTTTGTTAATGCAATAAAATCCTATAAGATTGGTCCTAGTTTGACCAACCAATGAATTCCAAACACAACATCATACCCTTTTAAGGGTATAACCATAAAGTTTGTGATGAATTCAGCATCTTGGACCATCCACCTAATATCCTTAAAACTCGCATTAGTAATTATGCTTTGGCCATTATCTACTGTGACTTCAATTTTGTAGCTTTGACTAATTGCTAACTGTAGCATTCTAGTGACAGCATAATCTACAAATTATGAATACTCCCCAAATCAATCAAAATGACCAATGAATGCTTCCCAATATCTCTTTAACCCTCTTAGTTTGATATCTAGTTATAGCAAGCATAGCATGTAAAGATACCACATCCTCTCTTGCATTTTTCAGTGACAATGCGTTATGACTATCAATACAATTAAAGAATTCTTCCAACTCTGTTTCCTCCTCATAGCCACCAATTATCAACTGGTATAATTAGGAATTCATACGGTTAAGCATTTCTCCTCTATTTCAGCTTGAGTGAGTTTCCATGGACCATTCCTTTGCATGTTGGCTACCCTAGGTCTAGTGTTTGGTCTAAGAAAAAGAGGTTAAGGGTTATGGAAATTCAAAAGGTTTAGATTTAGAGGTATTTTCACTACCAAAAAAATGCCCTTTACCAATGAAATTTTTTGTCAGTAAAAGTATTACTGACGAAAAAATTCTATTAATCGTAAGTAAGTCGGTAATACTATTTCATCAGTAATAAGCAAAATCTATCAACAATTACCAATGGTAAAATTCATCAATAATCCATTGGTAAATCCATTGAAAATCTTTCGATATTTTGTTGGTATTCCTTTGAAAATTAGTCACTAAAGGGTTTTTTTTTCGATAATCCATAAGGTAATGACCAAAATTCCATCAATAAAATTATCAATAATTTGATTAATTTCATCTATAATTACAGAAGAAACTTGAAATTATTTAAGAAACTTATAAATTATAACTAAAACATGTGTAATTATTTAAAAATTCCATTATTATTAATTAAAAATCAAATCCAAATAACATCCATCAAATACATCATAAAATATCTATCCCTCCATAAAACACCCATAGTATCTATCAATACATATACCAAAACCAAAAAGAATGTCACTATACTACTACTACATCTCTTGATCCAAAATCTTCTTTGTCGTTATCAAGTTTAAAAAATTATGTTGACGGAGTTTGTCTAGACCCCATCAACTGCATCATCTGATCCATGAAAGGCCTAAGCTTAGACGTAATCTCAGACCTCAACTTAGTCCTTAACTCATCAATTTGTTCTTATATCTGAAGTTAAGAAAGCAACTCATCATTTTACTTGTATATTTCACTAAAATAAGATAACTTTATACAATTGCTCGGCCAATACAAAATAACCAACCATCATCATAATGCAAAATATGCAATAGTTTTCACATTTCACCTATCTGATGTCATCGTGTATTCTATTAAGATAGTTCATCAAGAATCACAATACACAACTATCATCACAATGCAAAATACACAATAGTTTTCACATTTCACAAATGTGATTTCATCATAATATACTATAAAGATAGTTGATCAACAATCGCAATAGACAATCATAAACACAATGCAAAATACACTATAGTTTTTACAACACCAAAGTTAATCTCATTATAATATACTATAAAGATAATTGATTAATAATCATAATACACAACCATCATCACAATGTAAAACACGCAATAGTTTTCACATTTCACAAATGTAATCTTATTACAATATACTATAAAGATGGTTGATCAACAATCATAATACACAACTATTATACTATAAAGATAGTTAAACAGCAATCACAATACACAACCTGAATCACAAAGCAAGTTATGTAACAGTTTTCATTTTTTACAAAGTCTTCGCAACACAAAGCACACAAGATATTTCCATAAAGCAAGGCAGCAATTTCAAATTATTCATAGTCATTTGAAAATCATATACATTGACAACTCTAGACTTGTTGTCAATGAAATCACCACATTCTCTTAAACGTCTATGAGGGCGATTGCAAACTTTTGTAAATATGGGTTCTCGTTACAACTCAAGTGATTGTATTTGTATAGAGACATTCAATGAAATATGTAACAATACACTTTATATAATATTGACATTTGATGATAAAAATAAATAGTGATAAAAGATGATACCATTCTTTTTTTATGAACAAGAAATTAATGTAATTGAGCCATTAATGTGCTTTATAATACTTCTTTCTTTTTGTATTTAATGATTTTGTTTTGCTTTGGTAGAGATATTTGGCCATTTGAGAGTGCTCCATACATTCTCAATAAAAGCATCCCAAATTGGAGTTGTGATCCACCTTTGTAGTTGTACAATGTATGATGTTATCAACTCTATGCTCTTTCATTGTCGATTCTTTCTCATCAGACAACAAGTCTTTCAATCGAGTTTTCAAAATGTTTGTTTCATGCTTGTTGAACAAGAGCATTATCGAACTTTACCCATTGACATTTTTCCCAGCATAATAAATAGAAATACAATAAGTTGTTGACAAGAATTTGAACTTTTCATTCAAATCAAATAAAAATATACAAACAATAAACATCCATTACTACCTCAAATTAATCAAACATCATAGACTTAACTAATGTAGGTATTTTACCCCATGTCGGTCGAAGACCAATAAAATTCAATTAAATTATTCTTAAAATTATTAAGCTAACCGATGATTATTCAAAACAACTACCAACATCCATTTGTTAGTAAGATTAGTTAAACTACACAAATTCATTAAAAGCAAATAACAATAAGAAAAAATTAATAGTAAAAAGTTTGTCATACCTTTCTTTTAGTGGAGTAATCTACACCTGTTTGTTTAGATCTATAAGAGTTAGTAACCCTTTGTTTGCCCCCTAGTCCTCAACCTAGTTGTCATCACTTTTTCTTCATTATGTGGTGGATCATTAAATAATCCTTGATTGACATCATGCTCCATTGGTGGATCATCCATCATTGTTGCTGGAGGTGACCAATATGGTGGATCTATTGTATCTGTGTTGAAGCTAATCCATATGGTGGATTATGTTGTATCGGTTTTGATGATGACCCAATACGTAAATCACCTCTTATGGATCTTGCCCTAAAACCACCTTGATAAATAGTGCTCTTTGCATGATATCCTATCATAACTGCCATATTGAAGAAAAACATTCATAAGTATTCCAAAAACACATAGAAAAAATAAACATATATAATATTTCTTTAATAATACATGATTAAATGAAATAAGCAAAATATATAAAAATAAGCATATAAAACAAACAATCATGTATTATTTTTAACATTACATATATTGTGTACATCGAATAAACATTATATATAACATTAATGCATCAATCACTGCTAGAATAATCAAACTAATGTGTTTCATCATCATCATCATCATCATTATCATCTTGTTCTTCTAATTGAATCACTTATACTAAATCTATCTCTTTGTAATCACCATCAACAAGAATTATAAGATTATCAAGTTCTTCGAGATAGTAACATTTTGTAGAATAAAAATTTCAACTTCTTGGAACACATCTTCATTTAAATCAGTTGTTTGTTCTTCATTTTCATCAATATTACTTATTTGATATGTACTCTTGGCCTTTGTTTTTAAAACTGGCCATCAGTCATTTCAATCTTTTCTTTTAGAAGGATAGCTTGTATAGGAAACTTAATGTACTTGAGAAATTAAGACTAATGGTTTATTGCTAGCAAGTATTTCATTACGTTTAATTTTTATAAGACCATGACGGGGATCTACCCTTACTCCCTTCTCTATGTTAAACCAATGACATTTAAAAAGTATAATCTTATTTTCTACTCCAAAGAACTTTAACTTAATGATATCTTTCAATATTTCATAAAAGTTACATTCATAATCATTATAACAACTTTCTTTCACACATACCCCATAATTCATCGTCTTTTGAGTTTGGCCATAGTTAAAACTTAAAACTATTGACAAAGTAACCTTTGAAATATCTAACCATGCATCCACGACCATAAGTTATCTTAACTAGATAATGATCAATATTGCCATTTTGCCCTTTAACCTATCTAGTCATAAAACAAAAAAATTGATCATTGTTTCAAATAAGCCATGTTAATAAAATTTCTATTTACATATGCTATTATGCGCTAAACCCTTACAAATTGTCTTAACCATTATGGAAATCTTACATCACATTCTTTCTCCAATTTTGCATCATTTATATTCACAAATTCTCTTATCATCAACTCATCAAATATCTTATCATTGTCAATTACGAATTAGGAAAATTGTCAACTTACTAGAAATATAAGGATTTATCTCTTCACAATTCAACAAAACATATAAGTGTGCCTTGGTACGATCATCCATTGATAGCCACCAAGACTTATCTTGTAGACCAAATGCTTAGGCAAGATGACTAAAAACTGAAAAACATCCTCAAAATTCTATGACGTAAAACCCAATTCACTCTTTTGACACATTTGGGTCAAAATAGAATGAGCAAAAAGTGGATATCTTTTTGATAACATATGCCTCACATATAGATGCTTCAATAATTATTCGATTGATGTACTTTTTTCTTGAGATGATGAAGCAACCTATTCATCATCATAGCATAACATAAATGTTATTGAAGAAAGATTAAATTAATTAACGTTAATATCTAACAACTAAAATATATTACTTTTCAAATGGATACAGCCATCGATAATGCATAGGTCTATTAATTTTTACCTTGTTAGGTAAGTGAATGGGCAAATGGTCCATAGAATCAAAGAAACCTAGAGGAAAAATCTTTTCTAATTTGTAGATTGTTTTCATAATGTTTTTTTCCAATATTTTCATATGTTCCACATACATTTCAATAGAACAAATATCTATGAAAAAATGAAATAGATTAATAATTGCGTCCCAAATAAAGGTGGTGTCAAATCATGAAAGGTAATTCGGAGTAATCGTGAAAATATAACAATCATGACTTTTCATGTCATAAAACTTGCAATCAGCCATGTTTACACATCGAGCAATGTTAGATGCAAAACCATCAAAAAGTCTTAATTGTTTATCCATGCACAAACATTTCTTCTCTACTCTTTGCTTAAAGTGTACTCAGCTTTAGGCATAAAAACTTTCCCATTCATTTCAACCAATTCCAAATCGAGTCACTTGTAATACAACATATGATCTAGTCTAGCTTTTATATTATCTTTGATTTTACCCTTAACATCTACCATTGTGTTAAACATATTGTCAAAAACATTAGACCTAATATGCATCAGATCAAGATTATGCTTAATCAAATTGGTATGCTAATAGGACAACTCCTAAAATATACCTTTCTTCACCTAATTATGACTTTCCCTAAAATCATCTAACTTTTTATCACTACATTTCATGCCAAATGTGATATCAAGAAAGCTATCTAACCAAGCCAAAATTTATTCACCTAATAATGGAACAATAGGGAATTCATGATCAACTTTTTTTTTAAATTTATCCTTTTGCCTTGGAAAAAGATGATCAAGAGGTAAAAACTGACAATGACAATTGAAAAAACAAGGCTTCTTACTATAAGCCAATCAAAAATATTTTCATTGTCCCATGCAATAAGGACATGATAAGTTTCCATGAGTGCTCGAAAAAAACAATATATCACATGTAGAAAAATCATTAATTGTCCATAAAAGAGCTACCTTCAAAGGAAAATTTTATTTTCTATAATCATCATAAGTCATAGCACCATTTGACCATAATATTTTAAACTTATACATTAAAGGTCTCAAGAAAATATCTATACTTTGATCCAAACTACTCTCTCCTAGAAATACTATATTCAAAAAGATATATTCTTGTTTTATACAAAAACATGGTGGCAAATTATATACCACTATCATTACTGGCCAACAAGAGTATGGTTTGGCACTCGGACTAAATGGACAAGAACCATCTTCATATAATCCTAATTGTACATTTCTCACTTCAAGTACAAATGTTTCATGATTACAATTAAAACGTTCCCAGGCTTCACCATCAATAAGATGTCAAAGCACACCATCGTAACTTTGGTTATAACATGCCAAGTCATATATTTAGTAGTTTTAGTTTACATATATTCAATAGTTTTAGTTAACATATAAAGTTTTTGAAGTCTCGATATCAATGGCATATAATATAAGATTTTATAAAAATTTTTTTTTTGTCTCACCGAACTTATTCCTTATATATTTATGATGACCGCAAATTGAACAATATATCAAATTTGTTGCTTTCTTATAAAATAACATGCATTTGTTTTTGCATACATGAATTTTTTTTATAATCAAGTCCCAGTTTTATCATCTTTTTTTTTTTCCATTTTGTAGAAGTTATCTTATAATTAATCATCTATCGATAACATATCCTTCAATATGCTCATCAAAACAATCAAAACATGACTCACTAATGTTAAACCCTAATTTGCAATATGTGTTTCGTACAATTTAACCACAACAGTTTATCTATATCATTTAATAAAGAATATAAGTTTGCCGTATCTACACTTGGATCTTCTTCATCAACTTTTACCTCACTAGCATAAAAAGCATCCACCCCAAAATTAGGATATACAACATCCATAACCATTCTATTATAAGAATTTTCTATTCTTACTTTACTTATTGGTTCAAATGTATCTTTGTTTATTTAAGAAGCTTGTCCTACTTCTAACTCCCCATGTGGACCCAACACGTATAATCAAAAGTAAACTCTTTATAATAAAGGTGTTTATGGAGAACATCCATTTTTAAAAACCTTTTATTCTCACATTCAACACATGGACACTTACTATTTCAATTACTTATAAAGTTTGGTTGAGAATAAGCATATCTAATAAATTCTTCCACACCATTATAGAAGTTTTGACTAATATATCCATTTACATCTAAATGAGAATACATCCAAGAACGATCTTTGTCCATTATTCAACCTTAATTAAATCATTATAAAGGTTCAAAAATAACTCTTAATATCTTAAATTGAACTATAAGCAATTACAATATGTTAAACCTTTTATTGGTTGACCATATTAGCAATTATTGGTATACTAAACAAAATTATCTAAGTGATAATATGAAGTAATTGTGGGTCTACTTTAACAAATAGTCCATCAATGGCACAAAAAGTCTTACAAAAATTCATCATGCATACTACAGGATAACACATTCACAACAAAATATTATTGGTTTTAGTGATTGAAGAATACCTCAAATCTTAGGCTTCTTAATGCAATTCGAGGTGTTGTAGGAGATTTTCTCTAAGGCATTTTTACATACGGAGCTTGTTCTACTTTAAAAGTAGATGGCATGGAAAATAATAAAAGTTACTATCATGAAAATAAATAAAAAATCATATTACAAAATATATATATCCACCCTAAACTCATATTCAAAACACATATTCATGGATGGATTTTGAAAAAGAAGAAAAAAATAGAAAATTTTTATTTATTTAAATTTAGTTTGGTCAATCATTCATATTGAAAGTTAAAAAAAAAAAAAAAACACAACAATCATTATGCATTAACTCACAAATCAAACCAATGCAATTTAATTTTTATACCAATTAACCTTCATAATATTTTTTGATTCAACACCTTAAAATAGAAAAAAATTCCAAATACATTAACCCATAATACCATTTAATACCATAATATTTCAATAATTATTAATAAATTTTATAAAATATCAAATATAAAATTTTTTCAAAAATAAATATAGATCTTATTCAACATCAAACCCAAATATAACATCAAATCAACATAAAATTTTTAATGATTATAACTATTATTAAAATTTATAAAATATTAAATATAAAATATCCATCAAAACGTATTTAAATCCTAATACACTTCAAATCCAAATTAACCAACAAATCAACATAAATCATATACTTCTAAAAGTTAATAAATTTATAACAAAAAAACCCAAAAAATCTCAACAATACTTAACAGACAAAAAAAAGTACCAAATAATACTTAAAAAAAAAAACCAACAAAATTAAACTACAATTTAACCCAACAAGTCTTAACAAATCTATAATCAAAATTTAATAATATACTCAACAAAAATACTAAAAAAAACTTGAAATAGGAAGAATGAAGTACAAAAATTACTAATTGATGAAAGAAGGACACGATGACTTATTATGGTAGGGGAGTGAGGGAGACATGATGAGGAGAAAGGGAGAGAGGGATTAGGGATTTAGGGGGAAATTTGAGGATTTTTTATTTTCCTAAATTTGGAAAAGAACATTGAAATTTATTCAGTTTGGCCAATGGATTACCATCGATCAATGTAGAATTTTTTTTTATCGATAAAAATTTTTCTTCATAAATTAATTACTGATAGATTACCAACAATAAATTCCATTAGTAAGGTTTATTGTAAATGGCATCAATTTTTTACTTATGGATTACCAATAAAATTAAATCCATCAGTAAATTTCATTGTTAATCCGTCATATTTCATATGTAATGGTCATTTTTTCAACTATATTCCGTCAATATTCCATTGGTAATCAGTAGATAATTACCGATGGAATATTTTTGTTAGTGATACTTGTTATTCTGGTAGTTTCTAGGTATAGAAAGTAAAGGTGGTTGTTGGTTTCTTGGCACAGGTTAAAAGTTATGGACATTAATATGTGTAAAAGGTATTTGTATGTTAAGATAGGTTTTTTTATAAGCATGGTAGAGAATAACTCTATTTGTTTTGCTAAATAGAGTGTTTGGTTAAATGTCTTGGGTTTGAACAACCTAATGGTCATTAAAATATCAATTTTTAAGTATGAATATATTGATAGCATAATCATTACTTAACTAAAACAGATTAAAATTTTCCAAAAAATCATCATAATACTACTTTACCATACCAGATAGTTTCAAATTAACTAGCTCTGCCATAAGATTCTCATAATCACCAAAGATAAATCTATCTTACATCTCATTTGTAGAAGTTTCCTAATTCAATCCATCAAATTTCTCTTATGTTTACAGTAGTGTTTATGCCATTACAATGCCTTACCTTGAAACAGAGCATTGTAACCCTAACTCTAGACATTGCAAGCAATCTTTTAGCCTCATAATATTGCTCCAACTCCATAAGCTTACTCTTAAAATCCTTTTCAAGCTTAAATTAGAGTTGACAGATGTGAAAAATCTTACTTGTTTTTTGTTATCTGATGATGGATCTCACGCACTAAAAAAATAGTAGCCTCATTCCTATCTTTTAGGTGATCTTCATCCTAAGCAATAAAAAGATCAAACAAAAATTTTAATCTTTTTTTTTTAACTTTCTTTTGAACTTATCAACTTTGTCCTCAATCTGTGTATTGATCTATTGCATCTTTATTTTTAGTTGAAAAATGTTTGCAATCTAGATGTGATATTATCTGCCATTTTTGCTAGGCACATAGCTTTGATACCTTGATGCAAGCTTGTATGATCTGTATGGGTTTGGTCACTACTAGTGTGATCAATGGGGGAGAAAAAATTCAGGAAGAAAAAGAATTTTAATATAGAAAGAATCAATTGGAAAAGAAAATTAAAAAGAGAGAGAAAGAGATAGATAAAAATAAGAAAAAGAATGAAGGTTCCAATTTTTTTTTCATTCCATTTTATTCATTGCTACACAATGAGCCAACTATATACATAACTAACTAACTCTCATTGTAATTGATATAATGACCTCCAACTAACTCTCATCAACCAACATAACTGATATGGCAACAATAATAGTAATTGCCATTAATGGCTGGGTACATACAACTAACTCTTCTATTTGATTTCATAATCGATTCTTCACCATTTTCATTATTGAAAAGCTTTTTTAACACTTGCAATTGCAATCAACAAAATCAAAGCTAATTTGATTAGGAAAAATCTATTGGATATACAATATTTGTTTTATCTTTACTAATTTTTCAACAAGATAACCAATGTCTTGATATTTAAAAATTCAGTATTAGACCGTATGCCAAATATATAAGTCTCAAATTCATTATCAAGTATCTTAACATCAACTGTTGAAATCTCTAAAAGATAAAACTAAGTAAGACGAATTAATTTTTTTTCTTATCAAAAGCTAAAAATAAGTAACTTGGATATACCACACAAAGAAGTAACTTAATGTTAATCTCAATGAAATGATTGTTGAGCACTTAAAGTTGTTTATCTATGACAACATAAAACAAGTCAACTTGATAATAATGCATATTTAATGTCTTTGTAACTTTACGTCTTAGTCTCTTAAGAGCTATATAGATATCATTTATGGTAGGAACCACAATATCAAGTTTTTCACTAGATGAAGAAACTTTAACTAATAAAGAATGCCATCCATAATCACTTTTCTTTTTTAGTCATTGTTTGGATAATTCAATTAATTCCATAGCATTAACAATATCTTGATATTTTCTTTGCTATGCTTTTGATGAGTTATTATAATTCCTAGCACACCACTAATCAAGTGTAGGTCGAAAACAAAATCAAAAGTTTGAATCAAGTGCAATAGCACTTGAGTTTCAATTTTTTATTTAAAATTCAAACAATTTTCAACCACATCTTCAATCACATCAAAATAGATGCAAACAAGATGATTATGTTAAGACACGTACCATAATAAGAATCCTAACTGAAACAAGATCTGATCCTAGGCAAGAAAGAAATTTTGGACTAAGTTTGTTTAGAATAAACACATCCTGACTAAATTGAGCTTCTTTACATGGAAGCTTACTAGTCATTGAGAAACATCGAGTATTACTAGCACGTTTGAGACTAGTTTCTTGGTTTAAGCCCCTTTCACTTGCAAGTTCATCATTTTTTGTTGCCTTAACAACTTTAATTGCTTGACTTTCTTTGATAATATCATAATGTTTGTGCTTTCCCACATCAGTAAGAGAAAGGCGTAGTCCTTGGCTTATAAATTATTGGTTTTTTTCCACCAAATAAGAATGTCTTTTAGGTTGAAAACATGAACTCATGACATTTATATGAAGCTCTAACAATATTTAGTAAAGTATGAATATTATAAAAAAGAGCTACAACTGAATCTTTATTTCTTGCAATAGCTATAAGAGTCAATTAAAGGTGATGAGCAAAGCAATAAACATAAAATGCAAACTCATTTTCTTTCAAAATTAAACTTTTCAAACCATTGAATTTATCTTGCATATTGTTAACATTATCATAATCTTGTCCACGTAATCTTAATGAACTCAATCCATGTTTGAAAAATAGTGACTCCATTGATACTTTGAGTGATAAGGCAGTAGTATCAACATAATCCTAAAAACTTTCAACTACATAACCTTCTTTATTCATGTAGCCTAAAACAAGAGCCATTTGTTTCTTATTTGATATATTATGAGATTCATCAACCAAGATAGAAAATAACCATCTCTTAAATCATCAATGATAGCTTTTAATGTCTCATTTGTTGCAAAACTTATAATATCATATTGAATATCATGAGTAGTCAAATTTAAATTGTTGGGAGCATTTTTTAAAACAACATTATTAATAGCTTCATTATGATCGGTAATAAAATGTAAAAGTTCAAGAAAATTTTCCTAATTTGTTATTCCTTTGATCCATTATAGCCACGAAAAGCTAGCCCTTGACATAAGAGAAATCAAAGACAATCTATTAAAGTAGTCAACCTAGACCAATATTCAATTTGGGCTTGATTTGATTGTTTAATGAAAATAGATTAAATGTGTTGGTTTGATTCATCAAGTCTTCACATTTCCTCTAAGCTTGATTGTAAACATTATTAGGACCGTTAACATAGGTTTTAAATATATTTTTTTATTCTAATTGGTAAAACCTTCAAGAATAAAAAAAAAAATCTACTTCCTTGCTTTTCAATGTTTTGTCTAAAAAAATAACAATATAAACAAAAAGCATCATCTTTTTTATGCTATACTCTAACTAGTTACCAAACTCATTAAACTAATTGGGATTAAACAATGTAACATATTTCTTATATTTTTTTGAAGAAAAGTACGGTTACATGGATGACAAGGTCCTTTGTTGTAAGTATGCCTACCATACTTTATCCTATAATTATGAAGATAACTTGAGATTTTACTACGAAATTTAAGATTCGCAAGAAATATATCTAAATTGATATAATACGAACTTATTTTAAGTTTTGCTCGTTAATTTCTTGAGTACAATGCATTTGTTTTAATGTTGATTTTTTTAAAAAAACTTTTTCATTAACTAAATAATTTTTTATAAAAATTAAAAATAATACTACTGTAATAAAAATAATTATGAACTTTAAATAATTAAAATTATTGAAATAAAAAATAAGATTATATATATTATTTATTTTTCAAACAACTTTTCATCAATAAAATTAAAAATAATACGATTGTAATAAAAATAATTATGAATTTTAAATAATTAAAATTATTGAAATAAAAAAATAAGATTATATATATTTTTATTATATATTTTTCAAATAACTTTTCATCGACAAAATTATTAAACTATCAAATCAATACTTGTCCAGTACAAAAAAGTTCGTGGGAATTGCTACTATTCATCTTTGATTTAAAGGTGAAGGAGCAGGATATATAACACACGTCATTTCAGAAAATAATAAGTAGCAAATATATAATTTCACCTATTCCAAAACAAAACCGTGCAACAATAATTTTTAGTCATAAATAAATTATTGTAATTTTTCTCGGATAATAAGATCGCTTCATAATAATAGTAGGCAGTACAACAAATTAAAATATACATTTTAAAACATAAAATTTAGATATCCTTATTTTACTTTATTTCTTGTCCAAAATTTAAATAACCCAAAAAAACCAAAAAAAAAAAAATTTCTTGGAGAACGTACGTGAGGTTCAAACTAAAAGTTACGTAGATCAAAAGTATAATGTTCGGAAATTCATTAAATAAAATTTAATCTTTAACATTATTCTCTCAAATCCCTCTTTTAATTTTTCTGCGTTTTGTTTCTTTCTTTTCTTTTACTTTAAGTTGAAAGTGATAATACCAGTAAGAGACAACAAAGTGTTTCTTTAGTTTTATGCCCTTTCTTACCTTTTTTTTTAATTTTAAATTATTAAAAAATAAAATTAAACATTTTTTTCACAACAGCTAGTGTCTCTTTAGTTGGCTATGAATTACTTTTTAATAAAAGACAAAAAAAAATAAATATTTTTACTGACTCTTTTATTTTTTAAAATTATATATTAACCCCCAAATCTAATTTTTAGTGGAGCCAATTGTAATATTATACCAAATTTTTTATATAATAAACAAATTTTAAATTTGAGTGGGATCAACTAATCCCATTTTTTGGCCTTAGCTACGCCCGAAAAAATGACATGGAAAGTGTGAGAGTTTTGAATAAGGTATACTACTCAATAAAAAATATATACCTTTGTACGTATTGAATGATAAATAGAATAAATATGTATATATTTCTATTATAATTGTTAATAATATTTATTCAATATCTTAGAAAAATTATTTAATAATTAATATCTTATCATTACAATTTTTAAGTTATATCCACCAAAATTGCTTATGTTTTATATATAATACCACTTAAAAAGTTTAATTGGTTTAATGATGAAAACGTTTATCTTTAAATGGATGAATGTATTGAAAAGTGGTTATTATGACTGAACAATTTCAATATTCTTGTTTCCTTTTCATCAACATGTCAAGTCTTGTTAGCCTTGCAACGAAAAGAGGAAAATAAAATTTAACAATTTTGCACCAATTTAGAGTTTAAAATTTTGAAAAATTATACCTAAAACGATTAATGTGAATGTGAAGGTTATCTTTTTAATTATTAATAACAAACATGTAATATTCATTAGGAAAATAAGAATAGAACATAGAAAGAAAATATTATTAATTCATATTTACCTGTTGTAATACTTAAAACATAGTGGCTGTAATATGATTAATCTATTTTGCACAAAAAAAAAAAAAAAAAAACGAGCAAGTATTTAACTATTATTGAGAATCAAATACTTAAAACTCGATCTACAAATGTATATAAAGAATTATTGTACAAAATTTAGAGAGAACATGAAAATACTTTAAAAGTTTTCAAAATAAAGATGTAAACTTATTTTTTACCTTATGCATCTTTTAAATCCGTGAAGTGAACAGAATTCTAAATGGTGGTATTTATAGGGTCATCTACGATTTCCATTGATACTTAATGGCTAATAGATATCATTGACTCCTATATTCTTTGAAATTTGAATTTTGTAAATAAATATTCATATATTTTGCATTAATGTTGGCCATTAATGGAGGATATTCAGGATTGTAATTACTCCTATATTCTTTGAAATTTGAATTTTGTAAGTAAATTATCATATATTTTGCATTAATCTTGGCCATTAACGGAGGATATTTAGGATTGGAATGAAATTCAAAACATGTGTTTAGGATACAAGTGGTTGGAAGCCCAGAGAAGTACTTAGGGATGCCCGCCATGGTGGGAAAAGAGAAGAAAAGATCCTTTAGAGAAACAAAAGAAAAACTGAGATGATACAACACTGGAGTGAGAGACTATTATCATAGGGAGGGAAGGAAGTATTCATGAAAGCTATTCTTCAAGCTATGCCATTGTATGCCATGGGGTGCTTCCTTTTACCAAAAGGATTGTGTGAAGAAATCAATAGTATCACGAGCAGGTTTTGGTGGGGCTCAACAACTGAGACAATAAGTATACACTGGTTGAAGTGGGAATTAATGTGCTAAAGTAAGGCATCGGTTGGATGGGCTTCAGATATATGGCAAGCTTCAATATGGCGTTATTAGGCAAACAAGGGTGGAGAATTTTGCGACGACCTGGGTCTCTGGTCCGTCAAGTGCTTAAAGCAAAATATTTTCCACAATCTAGCTTTATGCCGGCAAAATTGGGAGCTTCTTCTTCCCTTACAAGGCGCAGTGTACGGTCCGCAAAAAGGGTGCTTGAAATGGGACTAAGGTGGAGAGTAGCGAATCGCAAACAGATAAGAATATGGGAGGATGTGTGGGCTACAACACGCCAGACTCTTACACCATGCGGAGACAGGAATATAGGTGCAAGGTATTATTGGGTCTTTGACTTGACCATGCTGGTAGCAAATGGAAGGAAAATGAGATTAGGCAAGCATTCTCGATCGAGGAAGCGGACCAGATTTGCAGTATACAAATTGGACGTCATGAAAGGGAGGACAAGCTCATTTGGGGAGAAGAAAAGAATGGAGAATACTCGGTGAAAAGCGCATACCGAATGTTGAACAGAGCACACGAGACCGGAGGAAATGCAAAGGCCTTGAATGTTTTCTGGAGAAAGCTTTGGAAGTTGGACATACCTGCAAAAGTCAAGGTGTTTGGCTGGCGCTTAAACCATGGGATTCTACCTGTACTGTGCAACTTAAGAAAGAGGGGGATTGACATTCAAGATTGTTTCCTGAGAAGCAGACAAGAGGGGCAATCAGTCATGCATGTTATTAAAAGATGTAGTGAGGCAGATGAAATTTGGAGAATGGTGCAATGTGGAGATGAATGGATTTGTAATGAACTTGATAGCGAGACAGGGTGGTTAAGCAAGGTTGCGGAACTGGTGGACAAAAACAGCTTAGAACTTGGGATTATGACAAGCTGGATGATCTGGCATAACAGAAACATCGAGATTAAGACCAGGGAAACCAGGAAAGCTGAGGACATGGTGGCATTCATTAGGAGATATCTGGAAGAATATAAAGATGCCCAGACACATCCATCATCAAATTTGAAACAGGTCAAGCATAGCTGGACGACACCAGAAAATGGCTTTGTTAATGCAAACTTTGATGGCACCTTAAGAACGGAGGAAGGGATATGTGGTATTGGGGTGGTGATACAGGATGCAACCGGAAAGGTACGAGGGGCATGCATGACCATTATGAGAAATGCTGGTGATCTTACCATTGCTTAAACAATTGCTGCCACTTCTGCTATTGAATTCATAAAAGAAATGGGCTTCCAATTGGTCATTCAGGAGGGAGATACAATGGAAGTAATTGAACACTTGAATGCTGATGGTGAATGTCTGTCAATGGTAGGAGAACTGATACATGATGCAAAACAGCCGAAACAGAAATTCAATCGGTTTACTGCAGTCTACACAAGGAGGAATGCCAATGAGGCTGCGCATAGTCTAGCTAGATATGCACTACAACGCCCACTGGGATGTGTAAGATGGGTTGATGAATGTCCAAACATTATATCAGATATTGTAATTGCAGAGAGTATAAATGAAATGAATGATTTATTTGTTAAAAAAAAAAAGTTATAATCTGAGTTTAATATAGAATTTAAATTAATGTCTTATGTGAGATATGAAAATTAAATTAATTTATTATTTGTTTACATATATGTAAATGGTAAGTCAATAAAAATTGTAAAAGAAAAAAAAACATAATTTGTTGTATGAAATTTTTTAAATTTTAAATCAAATTAGATCAAAATAATTAAATGTATGATATGAAATTTATTCAAGATTGTATAGTGTCAAAATAATAGATTATCTACATTTTTATACTATTTTAATAAAATATTTTGATTTTTATATATTTATATAAAATTAGGTTGAGATGGACTACCTTACGAGTTTATGAATCTCCTCATTGGCAGTAAATAGAAGATGTTCAAGTAAAAGTAAAATTAAGAATCAAAGGTAGTGTTTGGTTTTTTTATGTTTTCATTTTCTTGAAAAATGAAAAACATGAGTGAAAATATATTTAGTAATTGAAAATGAAGACAAATTTTTATTTGGTGGAGTCATAGTAAAAATAGATGAGGTATTACACTGGTTAAGCTGGGGCAAGCTGTGCACTTCCAAAGATGATGGCGGAATGGGATTAAGAGATATGGGAAAATTTAACCAGGCTTTGCTTTGTAAACAGGGGTGGAGAATGCTGAAGGGTTCCTCAGCTCTAGCCAAAGTGTGCTACAGGCAAAATGTTTTCCCAACGGCAATCTTTTAGAGTCGAAATTAGGGAACAATCCATTTTTAACCGGGCGTATCGTATGGGGTGCCCCTAAAGCTTTTGCGACAAGGGATTCGGTAGAGGGTGGGGAATGGCAAAACAATACAACTCTGGAAGAATGTATGGCTGCCTATTAATGGGGTGCGTAAACCTTTGTTGATGAGAGGTGACTTGGAGGAAGATGCTCATGTTAGTGTCTTAATCGACAACAAGACCAAGAAATGGAAAGTTGATTTGCTTCAAAGGCTGTTTAATCCAGAGAAGTTGTTGCAATACGTGCAATACCAATTAGTAGGCATTAGATGCCCAGCCACAATAGTATGGAAGTACACTAATAAGGCGGCCTATTTGGTCAATGAGTTGATATTGTGCCTTGTGTAACCAAGGCGCTAATGGGGAAGATGTTGAACCAAGTGAGAACCCAGATCAGAATACATGAAGGAGATTATGGTCTGGCAAGGTGCCTGATAAGATCAAGGTATTTGCTTGGAAGTTGAAACACAACATATTGCAGACCAAACATAATCTGGTAAGAAGGAAAATCCTAATGAACGAGGATGGTCCAAGATGCATTGAGGAGGAGTCGGTACAACATGCCATACAAGATTGTCCTGAAACTAAAAAGGTGTGGATTAAAATACGTTTCAACTGGGACGTGACACTCAATACAACCATGTCTACAGCAAAGTAGGTGGACAAGATATGTGATCAACTTAACCAAACAAATTTTGAGATCTTCCTAATTGCAGCTTGGGCTATATGGTCCAGAAGGAATGATGAGATTCATCGCGAAAGGAAAGAAAATGCAACCCAAAAAGCCAACATTGTAGGAGCCTACAGAGAGGAGTTTTTGCAAGCTCAATCGAAAATGGAGGGTGGGATACAGGAGGAAGCAGAGGGATGGATACCACCACCTAAGATATTGGTCAAAGTAAACTTCGATGGAGCTTGTAATAAAAAAACACAGAACAAGAGGGGATAGGAGTCGTTATCAGAGATGCCGAAGGGATGGCTCTTGGTGCTTTTGCTATAAAATAACAGATGTAACAGACCCTTGGATGGTGGAAGGATGGCCAACGGTGAAAGCATTAAGGTTTGCAAAGGAAATGGATTTCGTAAGAATTATGTTGGACGGAGATGCATCAGAGGTAGTACAAAAGTTAAGAAGCAGAAATCAAGATTTATCTTTAATCAGCATTGTTATAGAGGAGGCTCATGGACACATGAAATCTTTCCAGATATGTCAGGCTATTCATATTAGAAAGATGGGCAACCAAGCATCTCATACACTGCCAAGTACGGTCAAACTTTAGATGAAAATCTTTATTGGGTCGAGGATTGTCCTGATTTTCTTATGCCAATTATTCATGCAGATTGTAACCAGCTATTTGATTAATGAAATTCCATTTTACATTAAAAAAACAAATTTTTAAAATATAAAAATGAATTGAAATATATTAAAAAAATGTTTTCAATTACGAAAACAAAAAGGGGCAATGTAAAAAGATCATAAAGAAAAAAAGAGGAAAGTGATGCATGGGAAAATTATGAAAAGTTTTTAGGTTTTTTCTTTAATTTTTCAGTAATTTGCAAGAGATTAATTAATTAAGGATTTTATTCAAACATTTTTTTGCAGGGTATAATAATGGGCCCACTGAGCTATCACTTAAAACAAAAAAAAAAAACAAAAAAAAAAACTGTTTCTTTTCTTGGTATATACGTCTAAATGAACACATTAAATAAGAATTATTGTTTTATATAACTCCATTATTTCTTTCTCCTGTCTTCTTTTTCGTTGTCTTGTTCATAATGAACTGAACATAAAGTCAAGCTGCTTTCATTAATCATGATCCTGTGAATAATATATATATATATATATTTATATGAACAATTATTCAAATAAAGAATTTCAATTGCTTTGACTCAATATCAATCAAAATGCAAGAGTTTTAAATTGATTTTATTGTGTAGTGAATTCAAACAGGCAAATTAAACTCAAATTAAGGTGCCAACTCTAACCTACTAATAGGTCTCCGAATGAGTCTGATTTTAAACACAACGAAACATCAATTATGAATAAAGCATCAAAACAACAAATTAATTTAACTTCATGTCTACAACCTTTTAGGCATACAATGATTATGTGAACGTGAAACTCTATGATCATCTACCTTTCTTGAATTTTCTTTAGTTAAGAAGATTTTCAAGCAATCATTTGAAAATTTTATCTTATATATGGCCTATTTTCAAAAGAAAAAAAAAAGTGTGCTAGGAATATTGATTGAAATCTTAAAAGATTTGATGAAATATTTAATTGAGATATATTTATATTCATTAAAAATATTATTATAATATATAAATTCATGGACCTATCATTAGATTTTACTTAAAAAGTTCCCATCAATCTTTTTTTGTTTAAATGCGATTGATCACCTAATTGAATCTGTCTCATTTTAAAAAGATCTTAAGCTTAACGTAGATATATTTAAAAAGTAGATTCTAATTTACGAAACCAAATCTAGGTCTAGGAGCTCAGATACGTGTGAAGAAGGTTATAACACCCTTACAATGTCTATCCAAAAGATAATACTAGTTTGATTTCGTATTATTTAAAAGCTTTAAAAATCCCACCCAAATAATTTTATATTGGAAATTACTCTTAAGTTACTCCAATACGTTAGTAACAACTTAAGGACATTTTGTCACCTCAAGAGTATTTAAAGAAACTATTTGTCATGCTTAGAAGAGGTTCCATCTTCGGATTCATTTAATTTTTTAAAAATTTTATACTTAGCACCGAATGAGATTTAGAACCTTAATATAAAAAATTCTTATGTAAATTTTCTAATATATTGGTAAATTTTAAAAAAGATTTCTCACTTAAGAATTTACATTGAAATTACTATTTGCAATGCTCTTATTAATTCTATTATTGAAGATTTAAAATTTGATTTTAAAAAATTCATTTTCAAAAACAGCATCCAATATGTTGGTAAGACGTTCTGTCAAAATTAACCTCTAATATATTGATCGCAAATTATTTTTCTTTTCAAAATATATTTTTTAAAATTAATAAGATTTGTCAATATGTTGGTAAAATCCTATTTTTAGACATCACAAAACCCTCCAATATATTGGTAAGGTTTATTTCTCAAGACTCATGTTTAAAATTTCAACCTTATAATATGTTGGTAAGGCTTTATTTTTTTGTTTTCTTTGAATTTTATTTTCGTAATATCATTTTTTTTCAAATTTTAAAACTCTTCAATATGTAGGTAAAGTTTTATTTTATTTTTAAAAGTAATTTTCATAAAATTAAATCTTAAATCAATAATCAATCTAAATAATTTATATATAAAAAAAATAAGAAAAGAAATTACCATACTTTGGGTTAAAACCCAAACTAAGAGAAATCCAAAACTGTGGGTCAAACAAGTAAGCTTGATTTTTGGCCCAAATCAACAATCCAAGATTGACTCCAAGTAGAGCCAGGTCTGGATCTACTTGTAAATTGGGTCTTCTTTATTGATTGGGTAATGGGTTGTAATCGGGCCCTGTTTTCAAATTAGTTGATATATGGGTCACAAACTTGGGTCGGGTTAGGTCATTAGATGCGCAGATCCTAGGTACTTGAAACACACTATTTCAATGATGCATAAAAGCCAACAATTTTCATTTGTCTCACTTTTTCATATCCTATTATCTCTCTAAAAACTAAATTCTCTACTTCTTTCTTCAAACTGCAGCCACCAACTTCAAACAAATATAGAATTTAGTTTACTTCGCTTCTGTCGCTCGTTGCTCTCTACCATGCTCTGCCACCAGTTAATATTTTTTTACCGTTTGATCTTCTTAAGTTTTCAATATGTTGTTTCCACCATCATTCTCCATTTTTTTCATTGTTCGAATCTCTCAATAGATTCACCAATCATTGCTAATCATTAAAGCTACTAAAAATGGCTTTCTCTTACTCTTGTCTACCTTCTCACTAGGTCTAAATGCTAAAGCTTCTTGGAAAAAGGTTAGACCAAAACCCAAACTCTTTCTTCTTGCTTTCTCTTTTTCATTTCATTTTTTTTTTGTTTATTTGTTATTTTACCTTGTTTTTTCTTAGGATTTGTGTTGACAATGGATAGGTGTTTGTTAGAAAGTTGATAACATAGCAGAAAGAGTTTAGGTGTAGCTAGATTAGTCTCGGCAATGGTATGGATAGAGGTTTAGTGGTGGTACTGACTATTATTCTAGGAACAAAAGATGATTACACTTAGTCTTTGCTATTTCATGTTAGTTCGGGTATAGGATTATGTTATAGTCATGTGCCAATGATTTTTCTTAAAAGAACTAGAATAAAATGGAGTTAACAAGGAAGACTCTTGATGGGTAATGGTGGAAGAATGGTAGAGGGGTGGTGGAGCTGGGTTTAGTGATTATGGGTACAAGTTTGTGGCTTGGTAAAGGGATTTGTTATGATTTGCTCAATTTTTTTTTTCCATTTCTATTCATATGACTTTCTATTTTTGGTGTTTGTTGGACAATAGTGATGGCAATGTTGATATGAAGTGGTAATCGATAGTGGTGAGGATAATTCGAATAACTTATGGGTAGTGGGCTAGAAGATAAATATTTGATGTTAAGCTTTACAATTTCGGTTGCCAATGGTTGCTCTATTGTTCTGTGTGGCTTTATGGTGATGAAAGGCTTAAACTAGTGGCCTCGGTGTACACAAGGGCTAACTAGTTTCTGCTTTGTTTATTCCTCTAATTATTCTATGTAATTGTTGTGTGATTTCTCTGTGTGTTTGCTTTTCTGGTTACTATGGTTTTATATAGGGTTAGAATTCTTCAGGGATGAGGTTCTAGGATTAGATTGAATTTAAAAATCCATGAATTATCTCAAAATTTTATCCTTAGTTTGTGAAATTATCAATGACCCAACCAATTTGAAATTTCAGTTTTTCCTTTTTCTTTTCCCCTTTTTTATTTTAAAAGTTATTTACTTTTTTAACAACTAATCCAATAAAACAGATAAATTAAATTAAATTCAAAGATAAATCACAATAATAAAGATTTAAAATAGATAATGAAAGGATAAAAAAATAAAAAATAAAAATAAATTGAATAAATAAGATAAATACAATAAAAGTAAAAAAAATGAAATAAATAAATGAAAATTTTTTTTTTAATGATTGGGCTTGGAGTAAGTCTGAGTCTAACTAATTTGGACCTCAGACTAAATAGAATGCCTACAATTATCACTTTTTTCATAATTTCTATGAAACAAGCATTGCTCAAAAACCTAAACATCTATTATATTTGGGTTCGAAGATAAAATTATTTGGATCTAGCTAAAGTTCAAAATAAAATGACTTGTATTAGGTTAAAAGTCAAAAAATGATGACTTGGATTTAGCCTTAGTCAGAAAATGAGATGACTTGATTTGGTAGAAGTTGAAAAATAAAATTATTTGGACTCAACCGAAGTCAAAATAAAAAAAATGATATAATTTGGACTAAGCCAAAATTGAATGTGAGGGTGATCGAATTGAGTTAAGATCGAAAATGGAGGTAACTGGACTGAGCCAAGGTTGAAGATGAAAGTGATTACATTGAGTCAAGGTCAAAGATGGAAGTGACTGAATTAGGCAAATGTCAAAGATAAGAGTGACCAAACTAAGCTAAAGTAAAAGATAAAGGTAACCAAATTGAACCAATGTCAAAATAAAGGTAACCAGATTGAGCTAAAGTCAAAAATGAGGATGACCAGATTAAACCAAGGTAAAAAATGATTTGGTCTGAGCCTACAAGTCGAAATGAAGATGATGACTTGGTGTAAGCCTATAAGTCAAAATAAAGATGATGACTTGGTTTGAGCTTATAAGTCGAAATTAAGATGATCAAACTGAACTAAGGTTGAAAATAATTTCAAAAAATCTTAAAAATAATATCCGTAGGTTTAAAATCATGCCTAGAAGCCTTTGAAATTATGCCCGAAGGTCTTGGTGATTATACCCCTAGGTTGTAAAAAGATCATGCCCATAAGTTTTATAGATCGTGCCTGAAAGACTTTAAGATTATGCTCAGAGAATTTAAAAAGATCATGCCCAAAAGTTTTTGAGATTATGCTCGAAGGACTTAAAAAGATTATGTTTGAAAGTCTTATAGATCATGCTTATAGGACAGGGAGATTATGCTTAGAGGTCTTATAAATTAGACTTTGAAAAATGACTTCTTTAGAACAAAGGTTTTATCATTGGAAAAATGTTCTCCTCATCCAAAGAGTAAAAATTTCATCTTTCAAGTTTTCCTCATTTGAGTATTCATATGTTCAAAATTTATTTTTATGAAAATTCCCAACATCTTACCAAAGTCAAAATTTTGTGTGTAAGTAATGCCATTAAAATAATGCAAATGCCTTCTAAAATATGCAAATACAACAATTCAGATTCTTATTGTATGATGCAAATGTATGTCCATGATTCAAATATTCACTACATGATGCAAATACATGTCCAAACTAAGATGCAAATGTAATTATCAAAACAAAAAATTTTCTTTGCCTTGGAAAATCATTATTGTTTTATCAGTCTTGAAATCATCTATCTTTCATTCATCACAATGCAATAATTCAAATTTAAGTGTTTTTATTTCAAAACTTATAAAAGAATGCAGCAACAATTGCCCTAAAAAGGTCATTAGAACTTCATTTCTACTAAATGTTAATATTCTTATCCTAAACTTATCGAATGGCAATAGAAAATTGCACCATATAACTTATTTTCCATTATCAAAATGAAAAAGAATAAATTATTCACTTTTGTTTTAAAACATGTGATTAAATCTTTTGGAAACTAATGACTACTACTAAGAAAGAATAAGGTAAATCGTAGTAGGGTCTATCCAAAAGATAAAATAGTCAAAAGAGACTTGGTCGTTAAATGATAAGAGGAATGTCTTTTCATCTAGGCTCACAAATGAAAGTTATCTTTTAAAGCATAATTCATTTTGGTTTTCTTTAAAGTTCTTAACATGTGGCATTTTAACAAATGTCAAGAATTGGCATGATAAGATCAAAATTTTTGGAAAAAAAAAAAGAGAAGGTTCAAACCCGTAACAAATTTTCAAAGTTCAACTAATCTTAGATTCATTTAAGCTCCATCTCTTTGAAAGGTTTATTGTTTTGCCTTGGTGTCATGCATGAATTGCTCTTATTCTTTCTCTAGACTTCCTATTTCAGGTTTTCACCCTAAAGCTTCATTCATTTTTTTTTTATTGTTTCATCATGCATTTAAAAACTCAAAATTCATCCAAAATCAAATAATAATGATTTTCTAAGGAATAAACTCTCAAACTAAGGTATCCACATATGACCAAAATGGATTTTTCAAAGGATGTAATATAAATTAGGACTTAAAGTTTAGAAAAAAAAAAAAGATAAGAGGCCTAAAAAATGTACTTAAAGGTGATCAAACCAAAGATCACTTTCTTTGCATAAGGACATTTGTCCTTTTCACTTCCCAAGCATGTTTTTCATCTTATTATTATTATTATTATTATTATTGTTATTGTTATTGTTATTGTTATTATTATCATTATTATTATTGTTATTGTCATTGTTACTGTTATTGTTGTTATTACTATTGTTATTATTGTTGTTGTTGTTATTGTTGTTGTTATTGCTGTTGTTATTATTATGATTATTATTATTATTATTATTTTGTGTGCTTCCATTTTGGAATTCAGCTTACTTCAAACCTCCCTTACAAGGCTAAAAATTCAATGCCATCTTAATGAAATCTTTTCTTTTTTTTTTTTAACTTGCCTCTCAATGTAAAAGGTTTATTCAGAAAGAAATCAACAGGTTCAAAAAAGCTAAACAAATGGATAATTTCTTATTTTGCGAAAGAAATAATGAAATATGGCCATTTATCATTTCAAATATGGATACTTTTATTAAAAAACAAATTCCTAATAGATGACTTTCTTTTCTTAACTTCGGATTCATTTGAATGTATCACATGCATGATATTACAATCAACTCTTTTCTTTTATTCTTTATCTTTTTTTTTCTCTTTTGTTCGCAATTCATGCTTAGATTGCACCATTTCAATTTTGTAACCAAGCGAATGCCCAATGTAACACTCTTCATTTTCAAGTGCACTCAGGTTGTTCATGCAGTCCTTGTTTAATGATAATGAATGTTACACAAATCAAAATGTTGAAACAAAGGATATTATGGACATTAGAGAATTTGGCTCTTTTGATAAATTTTCCCAAGACATGGGCAAAGAATAAGAATGCTGCATAGGTCAAGATGTGGATCAAGGATATTTAAGAAAATATGATCTTTTAGTAATTTGCCCCAAGGAAAATATTGAATAGTTTGAACTTTCTGAAGGAACTTAGGTAATAATGTGGTTGGAATAGCCTTAACAATTACTAAATTGTCACAACTCATAACCTTTCAAAAAGTGCCTCATGTATTAGCTTTTAAAGAAATTTCAAAATGATTTTACAAATTAATCATCCATTTCATTACTTATAGCCTTAATGAAGATCATGATTTTGGTCAAGTGAAAATAAAGTTTATGACAATTAGGAATTCAAGCCTTTTAAATGGTGTGGTTCTTAACATTAGATGGCTAGTGAAATGGCTAGGTATGTTCATTATTGACACTAATCACCAATTCTTTTAAGATTGTTATCACAAAGATTTTTTTTTTTAACAAGTCATTTTTTTTAATCAAGAAAAAGAATCATGTGGGTCTCCATAGTCAAACATATCTAAAGTCAAAAGATAAAGGAAAACAACATTAAAATTTAAAAATCCCTTTCAACTCAAAGCAACATGTTGCAATGCCCAAAAAACTTTGTCAAATAAAACAAAGTTCATTTTCGACTACACTATATGCTAAGGAGAATAAGGATTGCCCCAAACAAACACATACAAAAATTTTTACACAAATAAAAAAAAGGTTATGTACAATTACAAGTGTGCAATACATAACAAAAAAAAAAAAGCAAGAATTCATTTCCAAGTAAACTATGTACAAGATTAAACAAAACAAAATTGCCCCCAAATAATTTACATACAATGATGTTTACCTAAATAAAATATATATATGTACAAATCAAAATTTCATTTCCAATTCGACTATGTGTAATCCTAAAAACAGCAAAAACTACCCCAGTCAAATGAAATGATGTACATTCAAAAATATTTACATAAATGGAAAGATATATATACAATTACATGTTAATTGTGTACAAAAGTTAAAAAAAAAAAATTGCCCCAGATGAATGAAATAAAATACATACAAAGATGGTTTCATAAATGCAAACACATGTATCCATTAAATAATGAAAATAAAAAATTCATATTCAAAATTATATAAAAATCTAATAAAGGAATTGAAATTATATATAATGAAAAGCAAGACTCATTTTTCAAATAAACTAAAAGAAAAAAAATGGTGGAGTTGCCCCTAATTAACAATCCACATCCTTCATTTATATACTTGGACAAGTAGATGATGTATGTATAAATGTATGTATATAATGAAATAAAAACATATGATGCAAATAACAAATTTCAACTTTTTTTTTCTCATCTTCCCTTTTTAAAGTAAAAATGTTTTTGGAAAGTTGTTCATAAATTTAAATTACAAAAGTTATCTCAACAAAAAATAGAAATATCAACAAAAACAAGATCCACAAGAAAACATGTACTACCCAAGGGATCGACATAACTTAAGCTTGAGTTCAATTCACTATATGCTTGATTAGGATGTTCACAATCTAAAAGGTTCCTAAATTATTTCTCACATCATTATCCATCATAGACTAGTAAGATATCCCAATCTTCACCTATCACAAATTACAAATGAAAGTGATTCAATTTGAATGAGAGTATTTTGCTAGCCCAAACGAAGACATAAAATCTTATGAGATTATAGGTACTTTACTCTCTCATAAGGGATGAAGTTAACGTATAGAGCTTACGTTATGCATATACAAATAAATGACAAAATATGGTATGATTACAAATAAATAAAATAGTCAAAGAAAAATCCGTAATTTTAACATAGCCTTTGGATAACACAAGCTTATTGGCCTAACTCTCAATTTTTCCTAGTAGAGTCATCAAACTATCATAATATATAGATCAATAGACCTATCGCTAAACTAAACTTAAGAAGTCACTAATAATCTTTTTTTGCTTAGGTGCAATTGGTCACCTAACTGAATCTATCCCATTTTAAAGAAAAATTTCAAGCTTGACTTAGGTACCTTTAAAAGGTAGATTCTAGTTTATGAAACTAGATTTAAGTCCGAGAGTATGGTTACATGTGAGGAAGGTCATAGCAACCTCACAACGCTCATCCAAAAGATAGTACCAATTTGATTCCATATTATCCAAGAGCCTTAAAAATCTTACCCAAATACTTTAATGTAGAAAATTGCTCTTAAGTTACTCCAACATGTTGGAAATAACTTAAAGGCATTTTCTCACCTCAAGAGTATTTAAGGAGACTATTTGTCATGCTTTGAAAAGGTTTAATTTTTCCTTAGCACTGAATGGGATTTAGAACCATGATATTGAAAATTCTTATTTAAATTCTCGAATATATTAGTAAAATTTAGAAAAGATTTCTCACTTAAGAATTTACATTAAAATTGCTATTTACAATGCTCTTAGAAATTTCATTATTGGAGATTCAAAATCTAATTTAAAAAAATTAATTTTCAAAAATATCTTTCAATATGTTGGTAAGACTTTCTATCAAAATTATCCTCCAATATGTTGATAAGATTTTCTTGCAAATTAATTTTCTTTCCAAAATATTTTTTTAACTTAATAAGATTATCCAATATGTTGGTAAAATCCTATTTTTAGACATCACAAAACCTTCCAATATATTGGTAAAGTTTATTTCTCAAAATTCATTTTTAAAATTTTAACCTTCCAATATATTGGTAAGGTTTTATTTTTTGTTTTCTTCAAAATTTATTTTCCTAAAATAATTTTTTTCAAATTTTAAAACCTTCCAATATGTTAATAAAGTTTTATTTTATTTTTAAAAGTAATTTTAACAAAATTAAATCTTAAATCAATATAAATAATTTATAACTAAAAAAAATTACCACACTTTGAGTTAAAACCCAAACCAAGAGAATTCCAAAACTTTGTAGGTTAAACAAATAAGTTTGATTTTCAATCCAAATTAACAATCCAAGATTGATTCCACGTGAGGCCAAGTTCGAATCTATTTATAAATTAGGTTTTCCTTCTAGATTGGGTAATGGGCTACAATCAAGCCAAGTCTTCAAATGGGCTAACACACAGGTCACAAACTTGGGTCGAATCATTAGACACATTGACCCTAAGTACTTGAAACACATCGTTTTAGTGATGTATAAAAGCCAACTTTTTTTTCTTTTTCTCTCACTTTTTATATCCCACAATCTCTCTCTAAAAACTAGATTATCTACTTCTCTCTTGAAATTGCAGCCACCAACTTTAAAAGAAATCCAAAATCCAATCTATCTTTGCCTCTATTCCCCTTCACACTCTTCCACCAGCCAACCTTTTTCATCATTCAATCTTGTTGAGTTTTCAATATGTTGTTTCCACATCATCCTCTCTATTTTCACTATTCGAATCTCTGAACACATTTTTTGAATGTTGCCAATCACTCCAGCTGCTAGAGGTGGCTTTTTTTTGGCCTTGCCTACCTCCTTACTAGGTTTGAAATGCCAAAGCTTCTTAGAGAAAGGTTGGCCCGAAACCCAAACTCTTTTTTTTTACTTTACCTTTTTCGCTTCTATTTTTTTTTGTTTAAGGTTTACCTTTTTTTTTCCTAGGATTTGTGTTGACAGTGGATAAATGTTTGTTAAAGAATTGATAATGGTAGCAGAAAGAGTTTGGTTATGGTTGGATGAGTCTTGGTAATGGTATGGATAGTGGTTTAGTGATGATACTGACTATAATTCCAGTAACAAGAGATGATTGCACTTAACTTTGGCTGTTTTAAGTTAGTTCAAGTATAAGACTATGTTTTGGTCATGTGTCAATTTTTCTTGAGGTAATTAGAATATAATGGAGTTGGGAAAAAGGATTCTCAATGGGTAATGTTGGTGGGATGGCAAAAAGGTGATGAAGTTAGGTTTAGTGACTGTGGGTACAAGTTTGTGGCTTGCTGAAAAGGATTTGCTCAATTTTCCTTCTCTGTTTCTATTCATGTGATTTTTTTATTTTGGTGTTTGTTAGACAATGGTGATGACAGTGGTGATGTGAGGTAGCAGTAGGTGGTGGTGAGGATAATTCGAACAACTGATGTGTAGTAGGCTAGAAATAAATATTGGATGTTGAGTATTGCAATTTTAGTTGTCAATGGTTGCTTTATTGTTCGGTGTCGCTAGTGGTGATGTAAGGTTTAAGCTGATGGCCTTGGTCTAAGCAAGGGCTAACTGTTTTCTCTTTTGTTTATTCCTCTAATTATTATGTGTAATTGTTGTGTTATTTCTCTTTGTGTTTGCTCTCTGGTTACTGTGGCTTTATATAGGGTCAAAATTCTTCAAGGATGAGGTTCTAGGATTAGATTAAATTTCAAAATCCATGAATTATCTTAGAATTTTATCTTTAGTTTGTGAAATTATCAAAACCCCAACCAATTTGAAATTTTGATTTTCCCTCTTTCTTTTCCCTTTTTTTATTTTAAAAGCTATCACCTTTTTTTAACAACTAATTTGATAAAACAAATAAATGAAATTAATGCTAAAGATAAATCATAATAAATAAGGATTTAAAACAAATAATGAAAAGGATAAAATAATAAAAAAATAAATTAAATAAAAAAGATAAATACAATAAAAGTAAGTACATAAAATAAATAAATGAAAATAAAAGAATCTAATAATTAGGCCAGAGTAAGTCCAAGACCAACTAATTTGGATCTTGGAATAAATAAGGTGTCTGCAAAATTAATCTTCCAAAAAGTAGTAAGTAACAGATCAAAAAAATAAATATATTTATCAAATAAACCCAAGTATCTAGTTTTTTACTTTTAAAATTCTTTGACCTACTAGGAAAATTCTAAATACGCAATAATTTTGTCTACTCTAACACTTAGTTTAATTCCTTAAACCATACAGAGGAATCTCTTGTAAACTACATACAGATGATCTTTTTATTCAATATGGGATACACCGTATTTAAACTACCAATAATCCTCCACCAGGTTGGAATATTGGTGCATAATCTTTAACTTTTCACGCAAATAAATATTATGAATGCAAGAAGGTATCTCTCGATATAAACTTCAATTCGCATATATACCTTATAATTCTAATGAAATTGAGGTGTTCACAAATTAAACTTTAACTCCTAGAGTTAAAATTAAAGATATAAAACACATAATACTTACTTAATCTTTTGTTAGAGGTTTATAATCGCTTTAGCAATATTATGGCTATGTACTTATCCTTATTCATAAATATTTACAAGAAAGTTTTTCAGCTTTCTTGCTGAAGAGCACCATTTCAATGTTTATATTTGTCGAGTTTCTTATTTATGTCTTCATTTCTATAGACATTTAATTAAAGATGCCATTAAGAGTTTAATCTCAAACTTTATTTATGCAATGGTTCATTCTAGTATTCTAAATATTTAGAATGGGTTGACTAGTGTTTATGTACACATAACAATAATTTGTTGTTACCCATTAAACTTTACAATTAGATGTTACTAATTCAAAGTTGGGTTCCCATTATTAGTGTTTAAAAGGAATTTTAAACCAATTTTAGTTGTGGTGCTTCGTACCAAATTTTTAAGTAGCGCCTTGGTAAAATGAATTGCTAAGTTAATAGATTTAACATGTATTATAGTCATTACCTCATTTTTTATTAAACATCCATCCTAAAGTGGATTTATTATCAATTATGCAAGTTATCCAATTTGCATCCGAATATCCTTCCAAAACTACTAGATATTTCAAATAAAATAAGCTAAAACCTTTAGTTCTTTTAAGATATCCAAAAATTCTTCCTCAACTTTTCGATGACTTATACTAGGCTTACTTATATATCTTGATAACTTGCAAACAATGAAAGTTATATCTAGCCTAGTACAATACATAGCATACATAATACTTCTAATAGCACTAGCATATTCAAGTTCTGCAATTTCATGACCTAGTTTTTTTGCTAACTTTATACTTGTAGTATATGGGTATTGGCTTTTTTCTTTTATATTAAGACACTTAAACTTATTAAGCAATTTCTTAATATAATGACTTTGATTAAGTATGAAATCCTTATTATATCTCTTTGAATTCTTAAAATGGTATCAACTTCATTTAAGTCTTTCATTTTAAAATTAAAGGTTAGATACCTTATGGTTTCATTTATGCTAATCATATTAGTACTAAAAATTAGTATGTCATCCACATAGAGACATATTATATTCCATATTTTTTAGTAAATTTTGAGTAAATGCACTTATTGCTCCATTATGTTTAAAACCATTGGCCAATATGGTTGAATCAAACTTTTCATGCCATTGTTTAAAAGCTTGCTTTAGCTCATAAAGTGACTTAATTAATTTATACTTTATTTTCATTACTTGGAAGAATAAAACCTTCCAGTTGTTCTATGTATACTTTTTCATTTAAGTCACTATTTAAAAAGGTCATTTTAACATCCATTTGACACAGATGTAATGTATAAATGGAAGCCAAAGTTATAAGAACTCTATTGGATATTAGTCAAGCTACTGAAGTATATATATCAAAGTAATCTATGCCTTTTTTTTGTTTAAAACTTTTTGCAACTAATCTTGTTTAAAGGTTTGTACAGAATCATCTATATTCTATTTTCTTTTAAACACCCATTTACATCCTATAAGTTTAGAACTTAGAGGTAAATTTACCAAGACCCATGTGTTATTGGACATAATTGAGTCCATTTCATCATTATTTGCCTCTTTAAAAAAAGTAACATCTTTGGAAATCATAACTTCATTAAATGTTTTAAGGTTTTTTTTATACATTTATCAGAATTGGTGTTTTATTAAGATCTTTGGTTCTATTTCCTTTTACTAAGAAGATATTAAAATCTAAAGAAACAAAATAAAAATACAAAAAATTCTCTTTTCTAGTTTTTTGGTTCTTTCTAAGTTCAACAGAATCATTACTTTTTTTTCTTTTATTTCCAATAGTAGGAATCATTTCAATTTGTTTCTCCATATCAATTTCAGTATCAGATATAAACTTAATTTCAAAAAATTCTATATGAATAGATTCAACAATAACATTAACATTTAAATCAAGAAGTTTATATGCCTTTGAATTTTGTACATAACCAACAAAAATGCTTTTAATAGCTCTAGGTCCAAGTTTTGATTTATGAGGATTAGGTACTTTATAAAAGATAATACACCCCCAGACTTTAAAATAATCCAAATTTGATTTTTTGCCATGGTTCCAAAGTTCATATGTTGCTTTGAAGAATTTCTTTGAATGAATTCTATTATATATATGGCATGTTGTTAGAAGTGCTTATCCCCAAAGATTTAAAGGCAATTTAGCATTTAATAACATACTATTTACCATATCAATTAAAGTTTTATTTTTTCTTTTGACTAAATCATTTTGTTAGGGTTCTTAAGTGGCTATCTTTTGATGAATAATTCCATTAACTTCATAAAAAAGAGAAAATGAATATGGAAAATATTAGCCTCCCCTATCAGTTTGAAGAATTTTAATTTTCAACAATTGATTTATATTTTTAAATTTATGAAAAGCTTCATCTTTTATTCTCATTAGATGCACAAAAGCATAATGAGAACTATCATCTATCAATGCTATAAAAAAACTTTTTTCCTCCCCTTGTTAATAAATCATTTAATTCACAAATATCAGAGTGTACAAGTTCTAACAATTCTATATTTCTTTCAACCTTAGGAAAAGGTTTCCTAAGCAATTTCACTTTTACACAGATTTCACATTTAATGTCATGATTTTTCTAGTATGTTATATAACCATACTTAGACATATGATTCATATACTGATAATTTAAATGTCCTAATCTAACATGCCATAAAGATGAAGAATGCTTAACAATAGAAGTAGAAACATTATATATTTCCTTAATACTTAGTTTAAACATACTATTATTGGAATATCTTTTGTCAATGAATATACCATTTTTGGACACTATAACTTTATCAAATTCTAGAACAATCTTAAAGCCTTTCCTACACAATAGATTTACAGATACAAGGTTCTTTCTAATGTCAAGAACATGAAAAATATTATGTAAAGTTAATTTCTGTCCTGAAGTGAATTTCAATTTAGTCATTCATTTTCCAATCATTTTACCAGGAACATGATTTCCTTTAAGAATATTTTTTAGTCCTTGCATTTTTCAAAAGTCTTGAGTTGCTTTTTATTGTTACAAAAATGAGTTGTTGCACCAGAATCTGACCACCAATCAGATGACTTATTTGTAGTAGCCAAATGAACTTTAGTAATCATTCCAATTTTCATGTTGGTCACCATTGCAACAAGTTCTTTGATTTCTTGCTCAACCAAATTTGCTTTGTTTTCAAAACTAGAATCAAGCTTAATTCTAGCATTTTTAAATCTACTATCTTTAATAAAATATCCATTCCTTCCACAATGGAAACATATTTTATTCTTGTTAAATTTGGATTTCTTGAATCCTTTCTTTTTTACTTTAAAATTGTTCTGAGTTTTTTAGAAGACATGTGAATTTTTCTAGAATTTTGATCACTCACATAGTTCACATTGGAACCTCCAAAGAAGAGTGCTCATGTATAATTTTCTGCTTCAATTTGTAAGTAAGTTTAAAATCCCTTAATAGTGAAAGAATTTATTGAATGCAAAACCTTTTCCTATATCCATTCTAAGAAGGAAGAAGTTTTGACAAAGTAGCTCCAACTTGAAGTGAATCACGAATCTTAATTTCTAACTCACTTAAAAGCTAGAGTTTGCAACTCATGTACTAGGTCCATAATTGGTTTATCATCAATTATGAAAATTTCAAAATATTTCAAGGTAAAAAATTTATTAGTGCCTTTCTTCTCGTTCATGTACTTGCATTCAAGAGTAGTCTAAATTTGTTTTTAGGTTTTTATATTTCTATATAGGTCATATAGATGATCAGATAATGAGTTCAAAATGTAACATCGACAAACTAGTTCATCGTTTTCATGTTTCTTCTTATTGCCTTAACAACATTAGAGTTTTCAGGAGTTGGTTTTGGAATTGGTGCCAAATTTGGATCAAGTACATAAAACATCTTTAATGCTGTCAATAGCAAAACCATTTTGTCCTTCCACTGTGATTCGATCCATTGAAACGATCAAGTTTGATTACATCTTGATTCTAAAAATGAACCTTTATACTTGATTCTAAATCAATAGTAGTAAGGGTGATAGTTGATGTTATAGCCATGATAATTACCTTTAAATTGTTAGAAAATTTAAGACAATAGAAAGAAAAAGAAAGAAAAAAATGACATTGAGGTATTAAAAATACTCTTAGAAACAATTATGTGTATAGGATACAACAAAACTTTAAACTCTTCAAATCAGAATTAGTGAAATTGATCATGTAAAAAGATCTATTTATAATATACAGTTACAAATTTCTATTCAAAAAATTATGACAATCTATATAGTCATGTTTTTCTATTCAAATAGTTATAACTATTTAAATAATTATCTATTTCAAATAATTATAACATTTTATTTGTCATAAAACAATTATTTTTATTCAAATAAATATTATTAATTTATTAATATTCTAAAATTAATAAATTAAAAATTAAAAATAAATCTATTTATCAATAAGCCCTAGTGTCTAAGTGCCTAATTTTTAACATTTGAAATTCTTTGACCCACTAAAAAAATTTCTAATAAGCTCAAATGACTTGGTCTTACTTAAACCACACAAGTAATCTTTTTTAAACTATATACAAATGATTTTTCTATTTAAAATGAGATACACTATATTTTAAACTACCAACAAAAGACACATACAAATCACATTAGTTTATCAATCAAAAACAGTTTCACTAAAATATATAATTAAATTTAAATAATTTAACAATCAAACGAAATTTACCAACCAAAATGAAATATTGCAATCAAATTCAACTTTACAGTTTTTGTTATGAATAATAAGAATTATTATTTCATAAATTATCAATAAAATTTTTAAATTTCATGAGAAGAACTAAGAGATTGATTTTTTATTTTTTAAATTCCTAAAGTTTAAAATGATATGTATCGTCTCTTTAATTTTATTGATAAAATTTAAAAAATTTATTGACAAAGTATAAAATAAGTTTCCTTAATAATAATAAGACGTCAATGTCAATTAGTATTTGGGTCATCAACTAAATGAACACTAGTACACTACCGATTCCCGGTTGATAAAAGGGTCTGACTCCCCTCTATTACTTTTCGATACATTATTTTTCAATGCAATTTTAATCACCATCCAGAAGTACGACTTTCACAATTTATAAGTAGAACTTACGCATGTGAATGGTAATAAACATTATCATAACCTTTAATTACACAGGTCCCCTACTTCATGGTACCAGCAAAGCATTGATTGGACACTGGCTTTTTAACTCAAGGCTCTGAATCAGAACAAAAATGGAACTAAAGCCCAAAGCTTAAATTTATTACATGGAAACTACTCCATTGGGCTTAAATTTTAACTCGCATATTATACTTCGAAAATTGTATGACTGCTAGGACCATAGTCTACAGTTTCCACCTTTAAAGCAAATTTTTTTCCTTAATTCATCGTAGGAACAAAAAGGGTATATTTACGCGACAAGGTAATTGAGATTATGCTCGAGGTTTTGAAGATTCCAACATATACATTTCGGAGATCATCTCCTTCCTTTTTATTGCTTTCACCTTAAAAAGCTCAGATTGCCTTTACAGTTAACCTTTGTCATGTTACACTGCTTTCATTCAATGGTCTACTTCCTAATTCTAAGGTAAGTTTTATTCAGCCACGACAAGAAAACAGACTTTTAATGATGGTATTTTTTGTTGTTAAAAATGCTAAAATTTTGGTTTTTGCATTGCTTCACTAACATAAAAATTTGATTTTCATCGTTCAAATTGTCTTTATAGACTTTTAACAACGAAAATTTTTCTTTGATAAAAATTTTTTAAAAAATTTTCATCGCTAATAACCTAAATTACGTCATTAGCATATTATTTTTTCTAAAATGTGTTTTACATGGAATGCTTTTTCAGCCAAAAAGCATTATATATGAATGGAGATTATTCCCTTAGAAGAGAAATCGATCCTTTTTCATACAAAATGCTATTTTAAGCTAAAAATCGTAAATTAGGCAACAAAAGTATGACTAAAGAAAAAAATTTTGGACATCAAAACCATTCTTAAATAAAGAATACAAATTAAATCAAAATCAAACTTTATATAATACATACACGCATATGCATGAATAAGCACATGTGCCTATGTAAATGCATTTATCAACAATAGAAATAAACTTTTATATTCTACTCATGCATCATTAATATGTGGAATTATAAGCCTAGTGCATTTAAATTGACAAGAGATAGCGTCATAATCCACAACAAATGAAGGATACTAGTAACTAATAAAAATAAGAGTGAGAAACCCTTAAGCCACTGGAGAAATGCTTAGAAAGTAGTGAAAAGAAGTAAGCATGATACATTATGTAAAATCTACATAAGCTTAACTAAGTTCCATATAAAGAAAGCTGAGTATTCCATAACTCATACAATAGAATGGTGCTTCATAACTTGAATTACATAAAACAACCTTGTAGTTGATGCAACCACAACAACTCATGGTACAAGAGGTGGTGAGGGTTTATTGGAGTCTATCAGTGTAGAGAGTTGAAAAGCTAGATGAACATCCCGCTCGTATTTGCATTTGAAGCATAGTTTGTTCAATGGAACTGAAATGTGCTTCAGAACAACATCACTTGGTTACATGCAAAACATGGATGTGCACAAATGTCGAAAATCATATTATGTATGATGGTTTTGGTTAATGTTTGCAATTATCAAATATGAATTTTTTTAACTAAGAGAGCCATTGATAGCAACCTATAGGGCAATGTGGACAAAAAAGATGGCATATAAAACTCTACTTATACATTATGCTTCCCCCCCGATAACCAAGTGCCGGAGATCAACTATCATACACTTGTTACATCTCCAATTCCATAAATTCTTAACTTCTTTGTTAACCACATTTATATATTATAAACTTAGCAAAAAAAAGAGTCCTTATATCTGTTATCAATTGTCCTTTGTCAATGGTTCGGTCAGTAGATTCATAGTTGCTTTTCACATGTCCTATGCATTTTGAAGATATCGGCCACTAACTTGGTTCCCACTTCACATGTTTATCTCCATTCAATTCTAAAGGAAAGGGGGATTCAGCATCAAAGACAGAACGCGGACACTCTTAAAATCTATGTATTTATTGTTTCATTTATTTATACAATTGTTTGAACATCAAGGATTTAAAAGAATTGATTAGCATTCATGATTTTGTTTAAACTAGGAAATAAGAGAGATCCTACTGGTTGAGTTTTTAACTCTATCCATTTACTCATACCTTTTTCAATGAGGTAAAAGTCAAATGCTTTTGGCTGGTCTAAAAGTATTATTAACAACTAACCATGTGCTTATGTCATGGGCTTTAACCTTAGACTCAGAATCTGTGCGGCTCCGGGACTCGGGCATCCGCTCATTCAGTGTCCCAGATCAGCCTACCTGCCACGGTTCACATCCTTGTGAGGTATTGTCCGCTCTAGCCCCTCTGGCCTCACGATTTTGTCCTACAAAAGGTGCCTCACAAGGAAGAGATGGTGTGAACTTTTTCTACCCCAGCGACCCTCTTTTTATATTCAATGTGGGATTCAGGACTCCTCCTTAGGTTCGTGACATTCTCTCCCACCCAACCTCGTGACACCCTCGTCACGGAGGCTAGCCACCTTGCCTACCTCCCTCGAGGCGTTTGGCATGGATCGAACGGTTTAGGGCTGGCTCTGATACCAACTGTCACAGGCTTTGACCTTAGGCTCAGAATCTGTGTAGCTCTAGGACCCGGGCATCCACTCATCCGACGTCCTAGATCAGCCCACCTACTACGGTTTATACCCTTGTGAGGTATTGTCCGCTCTAGCCCCTCTGGCCTTATGGTTTTGTCTTACAAAAAGTGCCTCACAAGAAAAAGATGGTGTGAACCCTTTTATACCCTTGTGACTCTCTTTTATATTCAATGTGGGATTTAGGACTCCTCCTTAGGTCCGTGACACTTACACATGAATCCACTTTGTAAATCAATAAAGATAACTATACACAATAAAACATGATTATACAAAACATTTTTTCTAAGATATTTGGTTACAAAATATATCCATATATCCAAATTGTTGGATGATTGCAAGCTTTCATTTTGACAAAAATAAAATCACACGTTAAGTATTAACCTGAAACTTATTGTAGTCAAAACTTAATGACCATCTACTACCAGCAAAAAAGATATTACATTCATAGTAAAAGTTTTTTAATTTCAACCTTTCTTCCAAATTTGTCATCATTCTGATAAAATTTGAAAATAATTTTCTCTAAAAGATTACATATTCATAATTTTCTAGATTTTTATCATCTAAATTATCACTATCTTAAAATGTTAATTTTAATTACTTAATTTTCTAATTTTCTAATTTTATTTAATTTTGGTTTCAAAATTAATATTATTGCAATTTTCTTTTAAATTCACCATATGCTAGTAAAATTTAAAATATTTTTATTAATTACTTGTACATTTGCAATCATTTGAAAATTTATTATTTGAAACTTATTTTTTCTATCATTTTATTTATTTCTTTTATTATTTTAAAATTTTCTTAAAATTTATTATGTTTATGATAAATTATTATTATATAAAAGATTTTTAATGTAAAAACTTTATTTAATAATACTATTATTATTTACTTCATTATTATTTAAAATAAATATCCCATACTCAAACAATTTCAAATTTCAAACCTACATATATTAAATATAATACATAAATATAAATAGTCTAAAAAATAAAAAGTCATCCAAAATGGTCAATCAAACTGGTCAATAGTTCAAAAACCAGTTCAGGTAATTTTCTAGTAGTTTAAAATAGTTTTCGACTATTTAGATTGATTCAACAACAGCTTGGATGGGTTTAAAAAATGGTTTGATTAGACCGATGGTAAGCTAATGGTAGGAGCTAGAATCGGGTCAAGCCGCGTAGGTTTCGGATTGGACTCGAGTCAATGCACGAGTCACTTGTTAAATTTTTTTTATATGAAAAGACTAACAAAGCCTTACCCAATAAACTTTTTAGTAGAATAAAAAATTCAATAAGAAATGAAGTAGATCATCAACTTCATGAAAACTTTCATGAATATTTCCCTTTTATATATTTAGAAAATCAGGGATTTTTAGGAGGATTTCTTAAAATTAAATTCATATTAGATCATGTTCCTTATGATATAATCAATATTGAAATGGGTTTTGTAGGTAGAATTACTTTTCAAAATTTATCTTTTCATTTAATAAGTTATTTTCTTGCCTCTATTAAATTAAAATTTTTTTATTTTGTTAAAAACGATGAATTTTTTTCATATGTGCATATTAAAATAACTAGTTTAGTAGGACTCTTTCACAAAACAAGATTTTTTCAACCCTATCAAATTTGAGAAGTCAAAAAAGTGTTTTATGGACCAGATTTATTAACACTTAATGAAAATGAAAAAACTATAAAATTTGCTCTTTCACAATTTAATAGAGCAAATGTATACTGTCATAAATAAATAAATAAAGATATACATATATTAATACATAATAAAAATAAAAATAAAATAAAAAAAATACAAAAGAAGAAAAAAAAATAACACAAGATAAAAATTGGATTGGACTTACCCATTTGGGCCAGGCCCAATTGGGTGTCTACATATACAATTTTCAAGTTAGAACTCCATGATAGTAAAAGCAAAAGAATTGCTAAATGAAATTTCACCAAATTCACATACTCCTTCTATCACTACTACAATAGATGATAAAAGGATTTTTGTGAAAAAAAATTATGATGAAAATAATCCAAAGCCAAAACCTGAAGCAATTGAATTTCTAGAAAAGCTATCTAAAGTGAAAGATCTAGATTACCCTCTTTTTTTACTACTTTAGTATCAAGAAAGATGGGAACAAAAAAAAATCAAGAATAGCTTCACCAGTATCTTTTAATCCAGAAGATGAAAAGGCTATAAACCCGGACAATCAACATGACTGATAAAGAAAACAACAAGTCAAAAGATTGTATACCAGTCAACACTTATTGCTAAAAAGGTGAATATGTATCTGTACAAAATAATTGTCATTATTTTTTTACAATTTTATTTTATTAATTGTTAATTTGTCAAAGTTAGGTAAGCCCTTTTAAATACTACCTAACCTAATTAATAGCAATAAATTATTGATTTTAACAATAAAAAGGGATACTAAGAAAAATAGGCCGATTTTTCCCCCTCTACTTACTCTTTTCTTTTCTTCCTTTTCTTTCACTCTGGTAAATTTCTATCCTCTTTCACTTTTTTTTGTAATTGGTATCAAATATTTGTTAAAAACCTTATATAGATATCATAGTCTGTAAAAATCTATATTGATAGAGATACATATTCTATTTGAGGTTTCTAGCTTTCAACTATCATTGTAAGTATTTATTTACTTTCTCAGTTTTTAAACCTTTAACTCTATGTTCTAAAACTCATATATCTATTGACAATCTCTATGCTGGTGTTGTGGTTTTATTGTGGCCTTTTATCTAGCCTTAGAGATCTTTGTAAGGTATACAAATAGTTTTAGGTACTAAGAACATAAAGCAAGAAGTTAAAAATTGTGTTTGTTCAAAACAACCTCATAATCATGTCTGCATGTGGATCCTCAATTAGAAAATTATATATCGGCAATCAACCATAATATTAGTGGTTTAGTTGATTTATCTACTATTTTCTTTAAAAATTTGTTTAATAAAGTTGATATACTATAATCAAAAGTAAATAGCTTAGGACAAGTTACTTGTTCAGATTTAAACCAAGATTCTAAACAATTATTAGTAAATATTAATAAAAAAAATAGAATTATTAGAAGTTAATAAAAGTCAAACAAATGACATTGGACTTTTATATTATGGTAATGCTAAACTTACTCTTAATGATGATACCCTATCATCTTCTTAAGCAATTAAGTTTTCTAAGGCAGAAAAATTAGATTTTAAATCTATAAAAATCTTGTAGATCATCTTAAGTATAAAATGGAAAAAACCATTGTTCCTAAAAAAGGATTGATTATTTGAATATTATAAAAGAATTATATGAAACACATATAGAACTTTTTAAAAAGTTTAATTATCATTATATGCTTAATTATGATACTACCGATGAAAGTAATTCAAATGAAAAAGATAAAGAAAAAAATAAAATTTTAACTACTATTCCAATAGTAAAAGTAAAACTAGTATAGAATCCTTATATTCTGAATAAGTAGATGAAGAAACCAATACTAAGCCTACACCTATGGATCTTAATCAACAAAAAGTTATAAAGAAAAAAGAAAAGTAGAAGAAATTTCTAACCAAGAAATTGTTGATAAAAATAGGTTTGATAATAGAACCAAAGATGACATTTATAAAGATGAAATTAAACGAATGGGAACATTTTTTGGAACTATTACAGAACCTATAGCACAATCTAGTTTTATAGAATCTTTCAAAAATATGTATAAATGACTATAGAAAAACCATAGAAGATTGGGCACAATCTATGACTATTGTAGTAAACAACTACAAAGACACTTGGTCTAAAGAAAAAATTTTAAATTATTTCTGTGGAATATTTCAAGGAGATGTTTTCCAATTTTTGTGTAAGTGGGAAAACTCCGAAGTAGGAAAAGTTCAAAAAGGAACCTTTTTTAAATCACATTACTACTATACTAGATTTGTAAGATTTTGTTAAAAAATCTTACAAATCTACTAGAAAATAAATTTTGTAGAAAAATGGAACCAGTTGATCAAAATAGTGAAGCTAGTTTTGTATTAACTAAAATAAAATTATGTGATATAAGATATTTAGCAAAATTTTCTATAAAATATATTCATGAATACCAAAAATTAGATGAATCACAATCTAAATTTTGGAAAGAACAATATTTTCATAAATTACCATTACCTTAAGACGAAGTCTGTAATCAACAATATTCTAAATATTTAGAACTTTATAATCCTACAAAAGATAATAAAAATTATTTAGATTTTATAAGACATAGAATTTATTTTGCTTCTAAACAAATTATAGAACATTGCCTTAGAACAAAAGCTTCTAAGCAAGTAAAAAGTAAATTAAGTGATAAACAATGCACAAAAATATTAGAAAATGAATGGGAATTTGGATGTAAATCTCAATCTAAAACCTATTCAAAGAAATACAAAAAGAAAAGAAGATATAAATTGATCAAATGGAAGCTAAAAAAGCATAAATTTGACAAAAAGAAAAAATTTGTTAGAAGAAAAAATTTTAATAAGAAATTCAAGTGCAAATGTTTCATTTGTGATGAAAAAGGTCATATAACACCTTAGTGTCCTAATAAAGGAAAAAGTGCTAAAAAAAGCTATTAAAACTCTCAAATAACAAGATTTAAAAATTTGTTTTGGAGAAGAAGTTTCTGAAGAAAAAATTATTTATGAATTAATTTCTGAAACAGATTCTAATTTTAATGATGATGAGTATATTTTTAAGCTTAATACATGTAGTAATCCTGATAATAATACCCTATTAGAAGTTAATAATCAAATTAATTTTGAAACTAAAGATATACCTGTTGAAAAATAGTAAATGACAAAATTAAGTGATGTCGTAGGACAATATATTATTATTTCAGATGAATAGTTAGAAAACTATAATTATTAAAGAAAGATGAAATATATAAATTGTTAGTCTTTTTAAAATCCAAACCATGGACACAAAGACACATAGAAAAATTTAGTGGCAATACCATAGCTACTGATTCTAAGCAAGGATCTGTAGATATCCCTTTATTTACCAAAGAAAAAATTAGGAGAATTAAACAAAAAAATCCTAAAGTTAGATATATACATTTAGGAATAATTATGATAACTATAAAAGCTTTATTCAAAGTTAGTAATAACATACCAATAATAGCAGTATTAGTTGACAAAAGATTTGAAAACACTATTAAAGCACTAATAGGAGGAATACAATCAAATTTAGTATTAGGAGTTCTTTGGTTTAAAGTAAAACGAAACTATTTTATTTCTATTAATGAACCAATAATAGAAGATTGCCTTAGGCTTAGAATAATGACAAAAAAGTTAGAAATTAGAAATGTGGCTCATGATCTATCTCTAAACTGGATAGCTATCAATGAATTTACTAATCATACTTTTACAACTATTAAAGAAATAGATTCTAATATTATAGAAATATTTGAACCCAAACCTTTTGATTTGAAAATCAAAGCAAGATTAATGAATCTTAAAGATCTATCAGTACCCACTGGATGTTTATTAGAAGGCATTACAGAACCTGTTCTTTCTAATAGAAAAATAAACCTATGAAATTTTTTGCATCAGAAAATAACCTATATTTTAAAAATCATGGAGAAAGTAGTTCTAGTAATAATTTAGTTCTACCTCCACCTTCTTCTATACCTTCAGTCTCAAATAGAGATAGTGAAGACACTGAAAGTATTGCTAATGAACAATCATTTATTTTACATAAACAATTTTTCTTTCTCAACCTTAATCAATAGGTACAAAAAATATAAATATTCATATTTTTCTAGGAGATATAAGTATTCAAAATAAAGAAATTTGGTTTACAACTTAGTTAACTCGGTTTTAAATTTAATTTCTTCTAGAAATTCTAGAAGAGATGATTTAGAAATTTGGCCATAATCAACCAATATAAAATTGGTAATAATGAAGTAATTACATTTTTAAAAAATCAACCAAAAAGGTATTACTTCTAAATGTTGAAGCATTATTTAGATTTTAACAGTATAAACCATACTCTCTAAATGTTTTAATAGACCTCGAAGTAACTTTATATAGTTGTAGAAGTAATGCTTTACCATTAGAAAAATGGGAGCCAATGAAACACCCTATAGCAATAATAGGAACTGATGAAAAAGAAACCATAATAGGATATAAAGCAAAAAATGTTTCTATTTATTTAATGAATAAAAAATTTATAATCCTAAAAATTTATGTTTTCCTTTTATGCATGGTGATATGTTACTAGGAAATAATTTTTTGCCTTTCTGTTTGAATATCAATAATATTGTTTTTACTATAGATAAAGAATCTATAAAAATACCATTAGAGAAAAATCATAAACATATATGTGATTCTAATTTTTGATCTAAAACCAAGAAAATGAAAATTAAATCAATTAGTGAAACACACTGGTTATATAAAATTTTAAAAGAAAATTTTAGTGAACCATTAAAATTATGGTCTAGAAGTCCTAGATTCTATAGTTTAGAAATTCTTGATTTAAAGAAAATAATTAGAATAAAACCAATGATCTATACTAAGCAAAATATAGATGAATTTGATATATAAATTAATGAACTTTTACAAAAAAGACTTATAGAATCCACTACTAGTCCACATTCAAGCCTAGCATTTATGGTAAGAAATCATGCTAAACAAAAAAAAGGAAAAGCAAGAATGGTAATCAACTATAAAAGGCTTAATTAAAATTAAATATTTGATGGATACTTTATCCTTAACAAAGATGTGTTAATAAACTTAGCAAAAAATGCTAAATATTTTAGTAAATTTGATTGTAAATTAAGATTTTGGCAAATAAAGCTAATCGAAGAGTCAAAATCATTGACAACCTTTAGTGCACTAAAAGGCCATTATCAGTGGAAAGTATGCCCTTTTGACTTTATAATGCTCCTCAAAATTTTCAACGATGGATGGACACCATTTTTGGGAAATATAAAGATTTTTGTGTGACATATATTGATGATATACTTATATTTTTTGAAACATTAAATGAGCATAGGAAACACCTAAATCTTATAGCTCAAGAATTTATAAAAAATGGTATAATATTAAGCCCTAAAAAGATAATACTTGAAAAAACTAATATAGAATTCTTAGGCTTAAATTTATCTTTAGAATGTCTTACTTTACAAGATCATATTATAATAAAAATCAAAGAATTTTTAGAACAATTGGAAAATAAAAAAAAAATTTCAAAGTTTTCTAGGTCTTTTTAATTATGGAAGACAATTAATTAAAAATCTCTTTAAAAAAAAGTTTTATAAGAAAAACTAAAAAATGATATACCTTTTTCTTGGACAAAAGATGATTATTATATTATTAAACAAATTAAATCAACACTTAAATTTATATATAAAGTATATCTTCCAAAACTAAGAGAGTTACTTATTTTTGAAACAAATATATAAGACCTACATTGGGGATGTGTACTTAAATCAAAGGTACATAATCAAGAATTAATTTCTGGCTACAATTTAAGAAAATTTAAACCAAATGAATTAAAATATATTATATTTAAAAAGGTCTTACTTACTATAAAAAATGTTATAACTAGATTTCATATTTACTTAGCACTTGAAAACTTTATTATTAGAACTGATAATCAAGCAGTTAAAGATTTCTTTAAAAATAAAAAATTAAAAACTAATCCTAGAAGGATTAGATGGTATAACTTTTTATGCCAATATAATTTTTCTATTAAATTTTTTTAAAGTATCTAACAATTTTCTTACTGATTTTTAAGCAGACCCAACAAATTGAGGTAAAAAATCCTAACCAAGGATTAAGATTCATTCTTTTAATCAACTATTAGTTCCAAATCCCAATCTAAGATATTTCTTTTATCTTCAACCATACATGAAAATGCCAGGAATTCTATCACAAAAAATAATGGAATCCTATAGATTATCTTAATTTTCTCAGGATCCAAACTTATGAGCTCATTTCATATTTAAAAATTCTTTAGAAAACAAAAAATTTGTTAAAACCACAACAAAATTTTCTAAAAATAAAATATTTTTATAACCTAAGATTACCCCTGGGCCTCTGAGTTATATAATTTCACAAATGAAGTGTGGAAAGCCCAACTTCAAGGAAGTAAATCACCCTTTAGAAAAAATATGACTAAGCTTGTGGAAGAATTAACCAAACAGGTTAATAAATTTCAAACTTTTCAAATCTTATTTTAAATAGTTTAATTTTAAGAGATTGGAAGGAATTGCAAATTTTTTAACTTAATGAAAAAGAATACTCCCTTGAAGAAATAAATAATCTCTTAAATATTTGTGATTTTCTCATAGAAGAAAAAACCATTTCTTCTTTTTCTTTCACTCCTGTAAATTTCTATAAAAACCATTTCTTCCTTTTCTTTCATTTTTGTAAATTTTTATCCGCTTTCACTTTAATTTATAATTGGTATTAAAGCTTTGTAAAAAAACCTTATTTAGAGATCATAGTTTGTAAATACAAAAACCATTTCTTCCTTTTCTTTCATTTTTGTAAATTTTTATCCTCTTTCACTTTAATTTATAATTGGTATTAAAGCTTTGTAAAAAACCTTATTTAAAGATCATAGTTTGTAAAAATCCATGTTGATATATATTTTATTTGAGGTCTCTAACTTTCAACTATCATTGTAAGTATTTCTTTACTTTCTTAGTTTTTAAACTTTTAGCTTTATCTTCTAAAACCCATATATCTGTTCACTATCTCTATGCTGGTGTTGTGGTTTTGTTATGGCCATTTATCTAGCTTTAGAGATTTTTGTAAGGTATATAAACAGTTTTAGGTACCAAGAACGTAAAGCAAAAAGTTGAAAATTTTATTTATTCCTAACAAAAACTAAAAAAAAAAAACTCAACTCTTTCAAACATCCTCATAGTCGACAAATGCCTAGCTCAAAACCTAATGACCAACCATCATTTCTATCACCATCGACCACCTGTAACCAAGATTAATTATCTCTCAAAATATATCAAAAAAATAATTTTCTCTTCCTCATCACTAATCTAGCCTTGGTTTTGCCCAAAATAGCCTTAAATAGCCTAGATCTAATATTAAAACTGATGGCTTTAACTTTCAAAAACTCTTCCACTCTTCCTAACGTTACCATTTTTTGATATGTTGTGCCCTTGTCCGAGATTTACCTTCTTACAAAATTAGGGCTAAAATGCCTTGTAACACCACCAAACAAAAGCTCTTATCTTCTTATTTCTCTTCTTATTTTTGTGATTTTTTTTTTGAGTTTGCTTGCTGTGGCTTTTTCTCAGAGGAATGTGGCCTTTTTTTATGTTGAGCTTTTTTTTGTTTGGTGGTTATTGAGTTAGTGGGTTTTGGTATAGCAATAAGTTTGCTTCTATTTTTTTTTTTATAATAAGGGAATTGGTGATGGCAGTGTAGGGGATTTGGCAGATTGGCAAAAAGGTCTAGCAGGGTTTGGGACTTTAGGAGAATGAAGATCGAATGGGTTGATTTTTTTTAGCTAGGTTGTTGGACATTTTAGGCTTTGTGGTGATGGGGAAGGCATTGGTTCTTGTCAATTTTTTTAGTTGAAAGTGGTGGGTTTTTTTAGTCTATTATGGTTGATTATGGGTAAATTTTGCAAAGTTTCTACCTTTGTCAAAAAAAAAATCTTTTTTTGTTTAATTGGCCTTCCCCATTGTCTGTAAGATCAGCTCTACTTGAAGAGCTCCATTAGGATGAATCCTATATTTTCAAGGATTGAGGGCAACAACTAGGGTAGCTAGTAGAGGATGGCAACTTGATTTCAGCTGCCACCTTATGCTTTTCTTTCTTTCTTTGACTTTTTCTTTTTTTTTAAAATTAATTAATAAAATAATATAAATATAGTTGTTATCTCAAAGACTTAGAATAAACCAAGAGGGGGGTGAATTGGTTTTAATAAAATTTTCAAAAACAATATTCAATAAGCATAAATTTAACTAAACAAATTATCTAACCAAATAAACACAATAATTGAAAGTAAATAAGAGATAAGGATAAAGAATTTAACACCAATATTTATAAAGGTTTGGTTCTTTCTTTAGGCACCTATGTCCTTTCCCTTAGCCTCTATTGCTAAAAGTTGAATCCATTATGCGTTGAAGAATACAACCAAGCTTCTCAAAGCTTTACAAATTCAACACTACACACTCTTAAGGGTTATCCTCCCCCTTAAGCTTACAAACTCACAATACTAAGTGTTTTGCAAACTTTAAGAACCTCTTAAAGGTTGGGTGTTTGCTAATATGAAGTACACAATAGTATAGACAAGGAAATAGAGAAAAACTAATGCAGGTAGAAGTTTATGAACTTTTTCTCTCTTTGAACAACTTTGAATGCTTGAGCAGATTGGTTGGTGAATAGCAATAAGTTCTCTTGGCTCTTCTTACTCTTGATCTACAGTGGAAAGCTTTATTTATAGATAGAAAGAAGTTGAGAGCCGTTGCCTTGCATTTAATGCCTACAACTTACAAAAATTTCAAACAAAATATAGACGTTGAGAGTTTCTAGGACTTAAGGGATCGATCCCTTCCTTTAGGGGATTGATTGGGTCAGCTTTAAAAGAGCCAAAATCATGCTTGAAATGCTTACCCGATCGATCAGGTAATGCACCTAATCGATATGTTCTTTAGGTGATCGATCCTTTATGTAGGGGGATTGATCCCTTTTATGTATTTTCGAGCAAGAAAAACTTTTTGTTTCAGAATCGATTGATCCCCTTAATGGAAGGATCGATCCTTTGCTTAGGTGATCGATCCTCTATATGGGGGGATCGATCCTTTTTTTGGAAAATTGAGCGAAGAGATCATTTTGTATGAAAAAGTGATTGATCCCTTTAAGGAGGGGATCAATCAGGTAGGCTTGAAACCCCAACTAATCAATCTTTATAGGGAGGGGATCGATTGGTTTTTGCCAAAACTTGAGGAATTTTGATTTTGGAAGAAAATAAGATCGATCCCTTTTGCTAGAGGATCGATCTGGTAAGGAGGGGATCGATCCCTTCCCTTAAGGGATCGATCTCTTCTATCAAAACATGCACTAATCAGGTATTGTTCCGAGAATTTGACTTGTTTTGGTTCTTAAATGGATTTTAACAAGATAGAAGGGTGGAAAAATGTTCAATTTAAGCTTAGAAGAGATTGATTCAAGTTAGAAAAATTTTTGTTTTGTCAAATCAAAACTCTTAATCAATTCAAGGCCAACTATCTCCCCTTTTTTAATATGACAAAACCAAGTGAAAATTTTACTTAAAAACATTTTTGCTTTTGAAAAACAAGCTCCCCCTGACTTTATGAAAAACAAACTCCCCCTGAGTAACAATATAGCTCCCCTTGAATTTAAGCATAAATTTTAAAACAACTAAGAGCAAAACCAATGTCACCAAACCATCAATATCATTAAGATCATCAAAGTAATTTTTCATACCATTATTTCTTCCTCTTTTTGTTATAGCAAAAAGGATGAAGTAAATCAATTCAAGGCCACTTAAATTCATATCAATCATCAAACAACACATCAATGTCACATGCCACAAGCCATATGAGAATGAAAGATAAATTTCATTAATATAAATATCAAGTACCAAAGTTTACAAACCATAATGCAAAGATAGATTTACAACTTACAAAGATGTGGGAAAACATAAGGAATGGCACTAGTAAAGCTCATTAAGGAAGAGGTGGAAAATGAAGAGATTGATAAGGATGAGGAGAATAAGGAAAAAGCTACCCTATGTGCTGATGTGTAGACCTCATTTGCTTAATGTCAGCTCTAAGATGGCAAACTTGTGCTACTAGCTCATTTTGAGTTTCCTCCATAGTTTCCAATCTAGTGTTCATATTTCCAACTATCGAATGCAAGTTATTCATTTAAAACAAGAGCATTTTTAAGGCTCTTTAAGTATCAAATGGTGGGGTATTAGGTTCAAGCATATCTAAAGGTTTTTGCTCTTCCCTCTCTTCTTGTGCAACCCTAATATTTGACTTTTTAACCCATAATCTAGCTGCATTTTGAACATTCCCCATGTTGTGTAATGTAAGAGCCCAAGAACACTAAATGGGTTATTGAATACCATCTCCTTATCTCCTCTAGTATTGACATCCAAATGCCTCAAGAGATTACTAATGGCAAACCCATATGCCAAGGTATAATCTCTATTTTAAACTATCTTCATCATATCATTAAAAATGAAATGCATCAAATTTGGTTTTTGTTCATGCTTGATCTTGTACATCCACCAATAATCTTGCTTCCTAATGCTGGAGTATTATGTCTCAAAAGGTGCCAACACATGAGTGACAATGAGATGTAGCAACTTATCATGCATTGATGACCAAAAAGCTTGAGTGGGAGTAACTCGTAGATTATGATCTCTAAAAATTTCTTGAGTAAGTTGCACTATGTCACTTCTAGTATTTGTTTCCCTATCATCATCTAACATAAAAGCTTTAGCTAGCACTTGCTTGGTAACTAATATTTCTTTTCCCATCACATATGTTTTAAATCTATCAAGATAGTACCTATTTGATCCTTTAATTTGAACAAGGCTAGCATTGCTATAAAATTCTTTCACTAGGTTCTCAAATAGAAGACCATCCATACATAAGTAATGTAGCTATCCAAATTTCTTAAAAGCATGCAAGTAAGAGAATTCTATAGATTTGAGGAATTCTAGTGAAATTACCCTTCCATGCTTCACTTTTTTGTGTGCAAAATGCATCTCATACCATTTTTTGTATCTGGATTGTTTAAATTTTGATTGAAGGAAGGCATCATTGATGAGCTTGAAGCCTTCCTGGGGGATTCCTTCTTCCAACACTTAATTTGGTTTTTGGGGCCATGTTAAAGTGAAATTGATGAGTGAATTGGTGGTAGTAGGTGATGAGGAGCAAGATATGTATGGAAAAGGCAAGAAGGATGCGTGACTGTAGTAGATCAACTTTCTAGAGTGAAAAATGATGGGTATCAATTTTTTATGTGATTTGATTGGTTTTAAAAAGGAATTTTGGTAAAAAAATAAGTTAAAATGAAGGAATTTGCAAAAGATGTAGCTAAGAAGGATCAATATTAGGTGAGAAATGAGTGAGAGTTCTTAGGGTTTGGAGATGATGAGTTTGGGAAGAAGATGAACAAGTAAAGAAGGCTAAAATGATCTATCAAATGAGAAGAAGACCCGATTTTATCATGCCAAAATAGTGTGCATAATACCAAAGAAGCATGACTCGATCGATCAATTGAGCTGAGGGATCGATTGGTTATGGTTCTTGCATGGAATCAATCGATTAGTTTTAAAGGGGATTAATCGGTCCTATATGTTTTCCCTTTTATTTTGCTACAAGGTAAGTAACCAATTAATCCATTCCAAAAGGGATCGATTGGTTTTTACTGTAGCATATTTTTTTTATTAAAAGATTTAAAAACCATGCAACATAATCATTTAAACATGCATCATACAATCATACACAAACTTAAAAAAAAAATTAGATAAACATACATTTGATCAATCAAGAGTGCATCATTCATCATAACATCAAAAGATTCACTTCAAGGAGCATTTATCATACCAAGTTCACCTTTAATTGCATAAAATCTATCCTTATCAAGAGGTTTTGTGAAGATATCAGCTAGTTGATGTAAGGTATCAACATATTCAAGCACAATATCATCATTTTGAACATGATCTCTAATAAAATGATGCCTAATTTCAATATGTTTGGTTCTAGAGTGTTGAATTGGATTTTTAGTGAGATTTATGGCACTAGTATTGTCACATTTGATGAGAATATGATCCATGATTATTTCAAAATCCTGTAATTGTTGCTTAATCTACAAAATTTGAGCACAACAACTTTCAGTCACCACATATTCGGCTTTGGTTGTAGATTAAGCAATACTATTTTGTTTCTTGAAAAACCATGATATAAGCATATTTTCAAACAATTAACAAGTACTGAAAATGTTTTTTCTATCAATTTTGCACCCACCAAAATCTGTATCGAAATAGGCATGAAAAGCAAAAGATGAACCTTTCGGATACCATAATTCTAAATTAAGGGTGTCTTTAAGGTACCTAAAAATTTTTTGATAGCAAATAAATGTGATTTTCTAGATGAAGATTAAAATCTAGCACATAAACATACACTAAACATTATATCGGGTCTACTTGCAGTAAGATATAGCAATGAACCAATCATAAACCTATACAATTTAGAGTCAACACATTTACCTCTTTCATCCTTGTAAAGTTTTGTTGAAGTACTTATAGGTGTTAAGCGAGGCTTTAATTCTTCCAATCCAAACCTTATGAGAAAATACTTGATGTATTTCGCTTGATTGATGAAGGTGCCATATTTTTTTTGCATTATTTGTAGTCCCAAGAAGAATGTAAGTTATCCTATCATGCTCATTTCAAAGTCACCTTGCATAATCTTAGCAAATTCTTGACAAAAAACTTCATTAGTAGCACTGAATATGATATCATCAACATAAATTTGCAGTATGAGCATGTCTTTACCTTTTGTTTTAATAAAAGTGTAGTATCAACCTTCCCTCTATTAAAAAATTTTTCAATTAAAAAATTTGACAATCTTTCATACCAAGCTCTAGGAGCTTGTTTAAAACCATATAATACTTTTGTCAATTTATAAATATGATTTGGAAATTTTGGATTTTCAAAACCGAGAGGTTACTCTACATACACTTCTTCATTTATAAAACTATTAAGAAATGCACACTTGACATCCATTTGAAAAATCTTGAAATTTTTAAAACATGCAAATGCAAGCAACACTCTAATGGCCTCTAACCTTGCAACCGGGGCATAGGTTTCATCATAATCAATTCCTTCCTCTTGACTATACCTTAAGCTACCAATCTAGCTTTTTTTTAACAACATTCCCATGCTCATCCATTTTATTCCTAAAAGCCCATTTTGTGCATATAGTAGGATGATTACTAAGCCTAGGTACAAGATTTTATATTTGGCTTTTTTCAAATTGGTTCAATTCCTCTTATATAGCCAATATCCAATGATCATCTCCTAAGGCTTCATCTATATTTTTGGGTTCAACATGAAATAAAAAAACAACATAATTACACACATTATAAGAAGATCTAGTTCTTACCCCTTGAGTTGGATCACCTATAATTTCATTATCTTTGACATATCTCATTTCTCTATGACGATTTGGCTCTCTCTCCATATATTGTGGCTTCTCTAGAAACTCATCATTTTTCTTTTGATTATTCTCCTCAATGTCGTATGGTGCATCATTGATACATTCTTGAAGTATACCTACATCATTATCATCAAAAGGCACATTTCTCGGAGGTGGGTTAGACTCATAAAAAATAACATGTATAGATTCTTCAACCACTAATGTTCTTTTATTAAAGACTCTATAAGCTTTTGAATTCAAAGAATATCTTAAGAAAATCCTTTCATCACTTTTTGCACCAAATTTTCCAAGATCATCTTTTTCATTGTTCAAAATAAAACATTTGCAACCAAAAGGATGAAAATAACTTTTGTTAGGCATTTTTCCTTTAAAAAGTTCATAGGGGGTTTTCTTCAGAATTGGCCTAATCATAGCTTTATTTATAATATAACAAGAAGTATTTATGGCTCCGCCTAAAAATATCTAGGTAAATTATTTTCACAAAGCATGGTTCTAGCTATTTCTTCTAAAGTTCTATTTCTCTTTTCTACTACCCCATTTTGTTGAGGAGTTCTAAGAGTAAAAAAATTATGGCTAATACCATTTTCACTACAAAAAACATTAAAGCCAAGAATGTCAAATTCCTTTCCATGATCACTTCTAATACTAGTAATTGAATAACCTTTTTCACTTTGTATTTGTTTGCTAAAAGTGATGAATTTTTCCAAAGCCTTATTTTTTTAATACAAAAAGAGAACCCATGTGAATCTAGTAAAATCATCAACAATAACAAACCCATATTGTTTTTCACGAAGACTTATTGTTCTAGTAGGGCTAAAAAGATCGATATGAAGTGGTTGAAAAGGTCTAGTAGTTGAAATGCAATTCTTAGGTTTGAAAGAAATTTTTCTATGTTTTCTTTGAGCACATGCATCACAAACCTTATCATTTTCATATTTCAACTTTGGCAAACCAACAATCAAATCATTTTGAGAAAGTTTTGAAATTACATACATACTTACATGTCTAAACCTTCTATGCCAAATCCAACTCTCATTTTCTTTTTGAGCCACAAAACAAACATTTTTAGAGGATAGGTCATCTAGATGCACTACATAAATATTTCCTTGATGATGTCCATCATAAACAAGTTTGTTAGTTTTGATATCAATCACTTGACAGTACATGGATTCAAACACAACTCTAAGTCTTTTATCACATAATTGACTAATACTAAGTAGGTTATGCTTGAGACTTTTTACAAGTAAAATATTTTCAATAGTAGTAGAGGAATTGTTACCAATGGAGCCAATCCCTTCAATTTGACCTTTAGAGTTGTCACCAAATGTAACATCTCCTCCACTTTTAGCTTTCAAGTTCTTAAAAAGAGTTTTATCTCTGGTCATGTATTTTAAGCATCCAGTATCAAGGTACCATGGATTGTTCTTGCTTGAATTGGCTTTGTAACAATGCTCATCCACCTGCAAAAACATAATTAAATTTTTGTTTTAGGTACCCAAATTTTCTTGGGTCCTTAAGTATTAGTACTAACAATTTTTATGCCTTTTGGAATCCATTTCATTTTAGTAATCTCATCTTGAGATGTGCTAACTCCTTTTGGAATCCACACTCTCCTAATGAGCTTACCTCTATAAGTGACTTTCTTCAAGGAATAATATTGTATAGAATGACCTAATTTATGACAATGTGCGCATATGCTAGATGAATCATTTAGCTTAATAAAGAAATTCTTTAAATGAGTTTCTTTGTTGCCACCATTATAACCTAGTCTATCTTTATCAAAAAAAGCTCTTTGTGTTTCAAGCATGTCATTGAGCTTTTGATGTCCCGTATAAAATCTAGAAAATGAATTATGCAAATTTTCATTTTTTTTAGTCAAGTCATTGACATTCAACTTTAAAAGCTCAACTTCCTTTTTTAAGTCTTCTTTTACCTTAGTCAAGGATTCATTTTCTAATTTTATCTTAGAGATCATTTTCTTATATTTCATGCTCATATACTCAAATTCTATGGCTAATTCATCATAGGCATTTGTAGCTTATCAAATGTGTATGAATTTAAATCACATGGATTAGAAGTTACCTTGGTCTTATCAAGAGCTATGAGACATAGATTGGCTATTTTTTTCTCATTTGATTCATCATCGAAGAAGTCACTATCATTCCATGTTGCTACCATTGCTTTCTTCTTTGGCTTTGTCATGTTTTGCTTCTTCCATAAAAGATAATCAAATTTAATATAACCCAGTTTGTTGCATTCATAGCAAATAATTTGATCTCTTTCTCTTCTACTTGATTCCCCTTTAGTCATCTCCCTTTGTTGTCTTCTTCTACTTGAGAACTTGTTCATCCTCATGAACTTCTTGAATCTCTTTACAAACATGGCCATCTTTTCATCTTCATCATCCTCCTCTTGTCTAAAATTTTTTTCATCTTCTTGAAAGGTAGATTTGAGAGCAATGCCATCTTTCTTGATTGGTTCTTGTCCCCTTTTGATCTTCATTTCATAAGTGATGAGAAAACCTATTAGTTCATCCAAAGAGAGTGTGTGAGGATCTTTAGACTCTTCAATGGTTATCACTTTGGCTTCCCAACTCTTTGGTAGACTATTGAGAATTTTTTCACCATCTCCACATTTGAGTAAGTCTTTCCAAGAGCTTTTAAATCATTAATGATATCAGTGAAGCGGTTTGATATCTCACTAATGGTTTCATTTGGTTTTATCTTGAATAACTCATAATCATGAGTGAGCATGCCAATTTTTGTCTCTTTCACTTGATTTGTACCTTCATGAGTGACAACTAACTTATCCCAAATTTTCTTTGTATTTTCACATAAAGAAACTCTATTGTACTCACTTGGCCTCAATGCACAAACCTCAATGCACAAAAGAATGTATGCATTGCTTTGGCATTGAGTTGAGCCATCTTTATATCATTGACATCACATTCACTTTCTAACTTGATCACCTCCCTACCATCCACCATTTTCATTAGAATTTGAGGACCATTTACAATGACCTTCCAAACTTCATAATCATTAGCTTGAATGAACAACCTCATCCTAGTCTTCCAATATGAGTAATTGCCACCAGCAAAGAGAGGGGGTCTTACAATTGAATACCCTTCACTTCTAAAAGATGTTGCAATTACTTCATTTGCCAAGAGACACATCTCTTGTTGGCCACTATAGTTGTTATAGCTTAAGGATGATTCTACCACATTGATCACCATATTTCTTTGAGCCATTTTCAAGATCACTCTTAGGTTGTTAAACTTACAAAAAAAGTACTAGCTCTGATACCAATTATTAGCTCAAAGACTTAAAATAAACCAAAAGGGGGTGAATTGGTTTTAATAAAATTTTCAAAAACAATATTCAATAAACATAAATTTAGCTAAACAAATTATCTAACCAAATAAACACAATAATTAAAAGTAAACAAGAGATAGGGATAAAGAATTTGACACCAAGATTTATAGATGTTCGATCTTTTCTCTAGGCACCTACGCCCTTTTCCTTACCTCTCTTGCCAATGAGTTAAATCTACTATATGTTAAAGAATACAACCAAGCTTCTTAAAGCTTTACAAATTCAACATAACACACTTTTAAGGGTTATCCTCCCCCTTAAGTTTACAATACAAAATTTTTGAAGTATTTTGCAAACTTTAAAAATCTCTTAAAGGATGGGTGTTTGCTAATATGAAGTACACAATAGTATAGACAAAGAAATAGAGAAAAACTAATATGGGTAGAAGTTTTTGCATTTTTTCTCTCTTTGAACAGCTTTGAATGCTTGAGCAGATTGGTTAGGGAATAGCAATAAGTTCTCTTAGCTCTTTTTACTCTTGATTTGTAGTGAAAAGATTTATTTATAGGTAGGAAGAAGTTAAAAGCCATTGCCTTACAGTTAATGCCTCAAACATACAAAAATTTCAGACAAAATATAGCTATTATGAATTTCTGGGACTTAGGGGATCAATCCCTTCCTTTAGAGGATTGATTAGTCAGCTTTAAAAGAGCCAAAATCATGCTTGAAATGCCTTACCCGATCAATCAGGTAATGCAGTTGATCGATCTATTCTTTAGGTGATCAATCCCTTATATGGGGGGATCGATCCCTTTCGCTTATTTTCGAGAAAGAAAAGCTTTCTGTTTCAGAACTGATCGATCCCCTTAATGGAGGGATCAATCCCTTGCCTAGGTGATCGATCCCCTATGTGGGGGGATCGATCCCTTTTTTGGAAAATTGAGTTAGGAGATCATTTTGTATGAAAAAAGTGATCGATCCCTTTAAAGAGGGGATTGATCAGGTAGGCTTGAAACCCTAACTAATCGATCCCTACAGGCAGGGGATCGATTGGTTTTTGCCAAAACTTGATGAATTTTGATTCTAGAAGAAAACAAGATCAATCTTTTTTGCTAGGGGATCAATCTGGTAAGGAGGGGATCGATCCCTTCTATCAAAACATGCACTAATCAGGTTTTGTTCCAAGAATTTGACTTATTTTGGTTCTCAAATGGATTTTGGCAAGATAGAAGGGTGAAAAAATGTTCAATTTAAGCTTAAAAGAGATTGATTCAAGTTAAACAAATTTTTGTTTTGTCAAATCAAAACTCTTAATCAATTCAAGGCCAACAATACTCAACAAACAATAAACATTATTAAAATACATAAATAAATTTAAATTAAACATCAAAGTTATGAATACAATTTGAGAACTATTTGGATCAATTTAAATAAAATTAAGTGTCTTCGTATATTTCATTGTACAATAGCATATGTGTAACTCTACTGTTAGTAGATGTGATAATTTTTCTACTATAAATTTTATAGAGTTCCTAAATAAAACAAGAATTTTAGTCAACAAAATTTAACACAATCCCTTTTACCAGAGGCTTCTTCAATAACCAAATTGAAAATAAGGTGTCGTGAGAAGGTTAAAAGATTAATAAATAAAATTTCAAGGATGGTGTTTCTTCAGCTAAGTATATGAAGTAAAACATACAGTATTAACTTATGATGAACCATAGATATCACTTGTGTTTAAAAAGAACCCATTGAACTATGACCATCTTTTCAAGCTCAGGAATCAAGGTTAAGTCAAATGTTAGATAGCAAAGCAAAGTCACAGAGATGTAAAATTGACTAAAGAATCAATATTATATCACAGGTAGGACCTTGAGTTGAAAATTGTTTCCATTTCCAAGTTCATATGATAAGTAAATGATTTAAGAACTATCTTATATTTCATGAAAATTAGAGGCTTTTAAGCTTTCAAGGTTGTTGAGGAAGCAAAATTCCATAAACAAATAAAAATCATAACCTGATAGAAAACTAAAAAGCTAAAGAACAAAAATACATCATACAAATACTAGAGAAAAAAGCTCAAAAGACAAAACTCCGATAAGTTTGGAAAGTTTTCCATTAACTTTTTGTTAAAAAAAAGCATGACAAAACAAATAACACTGCAATTACATGCACAAAGTCTAGCTTAGAGAAAGTAAGAATAAGGGTTTTACCAAGAGAGAAGAGAGATTTAAGGCTAGAAAGTTAGGGGAAGTTAGGGGTGTTGGTAGTTTAAAATGTAATGCATCTTATATTAGATAGAAAGACCTAATTATTGGTGAATAAACTTAGTTTTTATATTAGTTTTATTCATATTTTGAATAATTATGTTTGAATAGAAACAATTATTATATAACAAATGGTTATAATTATTTGAAAATATATATAGATAATTGTTCATATAAGTCATGATTGTACAAATGGTTATAACCATTTGAATAAAAATTTATGTCTATTTATTTATTATAAATAGATTTTGTTATATAAGATAAGTTTCTTGTTACTATCTTTCTAGTATTTATATTCTACTAAAAGAATAGATGATTAATAATTCATAAGAGATTTGAGTCTTATGGAATTTTGCTTTTATATTGACTATATATTCTTTTAATTTTTTGATCCCGAATTAAATTATTTAATTTATGATTCATGATTATATAGTATGTCTTATGTGGATTTTCTTGATTATGGTATTAAATGATCATAAGCCTAAAATAGGCATGGAGTACTTGCTAGCTTTGGTTATGAATTTGTTATAACCTTGTAATATTTTGGTAAGATCATAGTTATCAAATCAAAATAATAAAATTCATGAGAATTATTTTAAGGCATAAAAGAAATTATGAATTTTATATATCTTTTCAAAAAAGAAGTAAGTACATATGTTATTATCATTATTTTCAAAGATTACATTTTATTTAGAAGAGAATAATGTATGAAACATATTATTTAATTTATATAATATTGTTTCAATAAGAAATAAATATATTATCGAATATAACTTCAATTCAATTAGAGAAATTATATAATTCTTTGTAACTAGTTAAAATGGTTTCTATTTGTTGGATGGAAAGTTTCATGTATTTGATAATTTGGACACAAACTGTATATATAGTATTGTGTTGTTATATATGAAATTATGGTTGTTTTTAATGACATAAACCATGGTAAATATGGCTTTAGTATCGATGATAAAATAATTTTACAAGCATCTATGAGTTGGTATGAAAGTCTTAAAAGGAGACTAGAAAGTATGAGTATACTAAAAGAAAATAATTTTAAGGGTGATTATATTTGACATCATACTTAATGTATGCTGTCACATTGAGTTAAAATATTAAAGTTTTGAAACTTTTATGAAAAAGCAATATTAAAATATAAAATATTTGTTAGTTATCTTTCACTATAGGTAGATTTGGAAACCTCTTCTTATAAAAAAAATAGTGAAAAGATAAATGAAATAGCAAATTGATTACAATATATATCTTGCTAATTAAATGGGACATTATTTAATAAAATAATGTATATTTGCACATGGTAGGGATGATGGTTTCTCATAATTTTTAATAAAAGGAATAAAAATTACCACCAGAGTATTGTAAGATTTGGGTATAATTTTACTATGTGTAAATTATACAAGATAATAAGTTTAATATAACTTATTAATGGAAAATCATTAAAAAGGCCCCCTTTAAATATTTTAAAAAGACTAACATGGTTTGGTCTATCCATTCAACTTATCCAATTATACTAAAAGAATAATTGTTTTAAAGATGGATAAAAGTGTAGAAATAAAATAGTTGAAATTTTTGTAGTAATGAGTATAGAGTTATGGCCATAACCAATACCAACTATTTCATAATTCTAACAAAAGATTGGTTTAAGGTAGAGGTCATCACCAATGCGCAGGCAATTTGTTGGAAAACCAACCAAAAATGGAAAAGTTAGGGCATTTTAAGGGCTATTTTGAAGCCAATCCCAATGGTTCTAAAAGGAATCTGATGTAATTGGAGGCAAGCAATCTTCAACTGGTTAGATGATGAGGGGTCCAACCAGAAATGGGTGACCTCGAATGATAAAGGGTAAAAGATCAAGGTATTTAGGTAGAGGAAAAGATAGAAGAAAATTAAAGAATAAGGAGAGAGAAAAAAAATTTTATTTAAGATTTTAGGGTTTCATAGTTTAGGAAAGGTTTTAGGGTTTAAGAAAATTGGAGAATGAAGAGAGAGAAAAACTTTACAAGAAAAAAATAGAGAATGACGAAATGTTCATCGCTAAAAAAATTAAACTTAAAAAATAATAAAATTTAATTTTTTGAATAAAATTAAAAGTAAAGTAACTATAATTGAAATAATAAAAATTGTAAACCTAGTTAGTAGTAACAGAAATAATTCATCACTAATTCCATATTATTAAATATATTAACGATGAAAATTTGATCAATCATAAATTCTATTCATTAGAGAATGAAATCTGTCACCAGTTCCATCACTAAAGGCCTTTCACCTAAAACCAAATTTTGTTGTTAATACATGTTATTTTGTTACTAAAGCATACTTTTAATGATGTGAGATTTGGTGGCTAAAACTTCCACTATTGATTCACTTTTTTCTTGTAGTGGGTGTCACTCCATTTCTAATAAATCTACTTAATAAAATGACAATTTTTTTTTCAAAAAGTTGAATTCATATTCTTCTTTTACATTTAGAAAAAATATTTAACAACAAAGGAATTTTGAAAATTCACATCTTAAACTAGCTTTAAGTTCATGTTATTATAGTAAAAGATGTCATTGAGCTAAATTGAAACATTATGAAGTTTGAGCTCATGGTCGACTTGAAACTCAAGACTTAAAGTTTGGC
>NW_019167838.1:12474959-12708609 GCF_002303985.1 Durio zibethinus
GGTCGGGACGGCACCACTGCCATCCTTAATTTTTTTGTCTTCTGTTTTCTTTTTTTTGGTATTTTTTGTTTTTTTTGTTTATTTGTATTATTTTTGGTATTTTTTGTATTTCGTATTTTGTAATATTATTGTTTTTATTTTATTTTTTTTAGGAAAAAATTGATATCTACAGCTGCCCCTATTTGCACATTACTGATAATCAGTAATAGAGCAAAGAAAAGACAACAATTTTGTCCAGAATCAAACAGATTTTTTTTTTAGTCAGGTCAAGTGATAAAGAAAATGACATTTGGTGTTGACAAACAAAGAATGATTAAGGCAACACCAAAAGTCGAATAATAAAGAAAGTGATCGGGATGACACTGCGAGTCAAGGAATAACAAGATCAGGATTGAACTTGGATTGAATCACAAGTCAAAAAATGAGGAGACTGGGATTAAACCACGAGTAAGAAGATAACAATAACAATCGAGATTAAACTACGATTTTAAATTAAAGAGATCGAGATTGAACCGAATCGAAGAATAAGAAGATCGAAATTAAACCACGAATCAAATATTAACGATGACTGGGACTGAACCGTAAATCAAAAATTAATGAAATGATCGGATTAAACCACGAGCCAAAGATTAAAGATGACTGGGATTGAACCGCAAGTCAAAAATTAATGAAATGATCGGATTAAACCACGAGTCAAAGATTGAAGATGACTGAGATTGAAACAAGTCAGAGAATGAAATGATCGGGATTAAACCACGAGTCAAAGATTAAAGATGACTGGGATTGAACCGTAAGTCAGAAATTAATGAAATGATCGGGATTAAACCACGAGTCAAAGATTAAAGATGACTGGGATTGAACCGCAAGTCAGAGAATGAAATGACCGGGATTAAACCACGAGTCAAAGATTAAAATGACTGAGATTGAACCGCAAGTCAGAGAATTAATGAAATGACCGAGATTAAACCACGAGTCAAAGATTAAAGATGACTGGGATTAAACTACAAGTCAGAGAATGAAATGATCGGGATTAAACCACGAGTTAAAGATTAAAGATGACTGAGATTGAACCGCAAGTCAGAGAATGAAATGACCGGGATTGAACCGCAAGTCAGAGAATGAAATGACCGGATTAAACCATGAGTTAAAGATTAAAGATGACTGGGACTAAACCGCAAGTCAAAAAATTATATAAGACTGAGCTGTAAGTTGAAAAATAAGAGATTAGGTACTTCATAGACTGACAGTTTTGATTTTAAAAATAAGGCCATCATCTTTGTTTCGAGAAAGAAAATGCTGATTCTTCTTGATATCTCATAAAGAAACTTTCTATGCAACTTATCGAGAGGCATGTAATGTGTGCAATGATTGTGATGAATGAAAAGACAAAGATGCCATCAACAAATTATATCATGCATTTCATCCAAGTTAATTCAACTTTTGGTTCAATTCTTTCAAACTTTAAAAGCCGCTTCCCGTAATCTCGTCCTTTTGACTCTTTCAATTTTTGACCAGAAATCTTTGTCTCATGACGGACCCATCTAGCTTTTAATCGCTCTAAAATCTTTTTTTTTTTATCCTCAGTAACCAATCGATTCTCATTCATTCTTTTTGCCCCCGTGTTACTATTTTTGTCATCCTCATATTGCATTCTCTTTTCGAGCGATGCGTTGGTCTATTATGAACTTTATCAATCAATATCTTAATTTTCAATGACAAATGCAATGATTTCAGGTTCAAAGTTGGTGTGCAATACGATCAGTAATAGGATATTTCAGGTTTAGAAAGATAAGCTTTTCGAGACATAAAGAATAGTTGATTTAAAAGTATTTCAAAAATCAAATATCAATTCTCTAAATAATGAACATTTGAACGACTTCGGCCTACTCGGACCAGGTCTTTTTCTAAAACCCGTTACATTTACGATCTTGTCACCTGTGATTTCATATGACCAATCTTTGCCTCATATCTGTGACTAATGAGAACTTGCCCCCTAAAAATCATATCTTTTAATTTTGGTGACAATTTGTCCATGCGGTGCCCCTCTTTTATTCTCTGAAAAAAACTTTCTCTGAATTCCATCTTCATTCAAGCCACTTTTACAGGTTTTTAGCTTAAATGACCCCCTTTTGACTCAAATCACCCTTTTCGGGTTTTCAATCTGAATCACTTCCTTTATCATTTTTTTTCATTTTTTTATTTTTTCATTTTTTTCATTTTTTCATTTTTTTTGTTTTTTTTTTATTTTTTTGCCTCTTTTTTTTTAAGCAAAATATTTCTTGACAATGTCTGAATTTACAGGACTTGGCAATTCATCTCCGTCTTTTTCTGTAAGGATCAGAGCCCCATCAGAAAAAGCATTTTTTACCACATACAAACCTTTCCAGTTGGGCGTCTATTTTCCTCTATTGTCATGCTGATATGGCAAAATCTTTTTCAAAACCAATTCACCCTCACGAAAGCATTGGGGTCGTCCTTTTGTCATATGCTCGTATAATTCTTCTTTGATACATTTGTCCATAACTGAGTGCTGAGAGCCTTTTCTCTTCAATAAGATGCTCAAAACGATCTTGAACCCATTCTACCTCATCTAATTTTGCCTCCATCAACACCCTCAGAGAAGAAATTTCCACTTCAATTGGTAGTACAGCTTCCATCCCATATACTAGTGAAAATGGGGTGGCCTTTGTGGAGGTTCGAATTGATGTTCTATAGGCAAGCAAGGCAAAAGTAACTTTTCATGCCAATCCTTATATGTGTCAGTCATTTTCCCCAATATTCTCTTGATGTTCTTATTCGCAGCTTTCACTGCACCATTCATTTTTGGGCGATATGGTGCTGAATGATGATGCTTGATCTTGAACTGTGCACATAATTTTTTCATCATTTTATTGTTTAAATTGTTAGCATTATCTGAGATAATCCTTTTCGGGAGACCATATCGACATATTATCTCTCTTTTTATAAATCTACACACTACTGATCGCGTAATACTAGCATACGAAGCTGTTTCCACCCATTTTATGAAATAATCGATTACCACAAAGATAAATCGATGCCCATTTGAAGCTTGAGGGGTTATGGGTCCGATCACATCCATTCCCCACATGGAGAAAGGCCATGGTGGTGCCAAGACGTGCAATGGGACTAGAGGGGAATGAATTTTATCAGCATAAATTTGACATTTGTGGCACTTTCTAGCATAACTGATGCAATCATTTTCCATTGTAGACCAGTAGTAACCAGCTCTCATGATTTGTTTGGCCATCATATGCCCATTAGCATGTGTTCACAAATCCTCTTCGTGTACTTCTTCAATTATCATTCTTACTTCCACTACATCAACGCACCTTAGCAAAATTTGATCTCGACTCTTTTTATATAGGATTTCTCCATCAAGCACAAAACCTGCTGCTAATCTTTAATGATCCTCTTATCATTTTTGAAGCATGCTCTGGGTAGTTTTGACACTTGATATACTGTACAATGTCATAGTACCATACCTGTCGATCTACCTTTTTTCCACATCTGAACAGTGAGCTGGTAAAACTTTCATTTGTACTCTAATGGGCTGGATTCCCATACCATTATTTAACTTAAACATCACTGCCAAAGTGGCCAAAGGCATCAGCAATCTGGTTTTCTTCTCGAGGAACATGTTGAAATTGAATCTTTTGAAAATGTTTCCTCAAGCCAGCTATGTGCTTTTGGTATAACACTAGTTTCGAGTCCCTGGTCTCCCATTCACCTTTTAGTTGATAAATTACCAAGGCAGAATCTCCATATACTTCTAGTGTTTCAATTTTCTTTTCAATGGCCATCTATAACCCCATGACACATGCCTCATATTCAGTGACATTATTTGTGCAATTGAAATCTAACCTTGCAGTACATGGGTAATAATTTCCTTCTGGGGATATTAACACTGCTCCAATGCCATGCCCCATTATATTGGATGCCCCGTCGAAAAATATTTTCCATACCTCTCTTATAGGCTCTTTATCTTCATTCTGTAAGATTGCCATCAAATTTTCATCTAAAAAGTCAAACTTCATAGGTTCATAATCTTCTGTAGTTCGATCAGCAAGAAAATCAGCAATTACACTCCCTTTTATGGATTTTTGTGTCACGTACACAATATCATATTCTGATAGCATGACCTGCCATCTTGCTAGCTTGCCTGATAAAGATGGTTTTTCAAAAATGTACTTGAGAGGATCCAATTTTGATATTAGCCACGTTATTTGGTAGAGCATGTATTGTCTGAGTCTACGAGTAAGTCCAAGCCAGGGCACAAACATATTTTTTCTATTTGGGTACTTGGTTCGTACTCCTGTAAATTTTTTACTCAAATAGTATATAGCATGCTCTTTCTTACCAGTTCATCTCTTTGTCCCAATACACATCCCATCGATTTTTTTATTAACCGTTAGATATAAAATCAATGGTCTTCCTGCAACTGTGGAACCAACACCGGTGGGCTTATCAAATACTCTTAATCTTTTTAAATGCATTTTGGCATTCTTCATCCGATTCTGCCAGATTATTTTTATGAAGTAACCTGAAGATTGGATCACATTTCAAGGGAAGTTGGGATATGAAGCGAGAAATATAATTCAATCACCCAAAAAGCCTCTCACCTCCCTTTGCGTTCATAGTGCTGATAATTCTTGAATGGCTCGAATTTTGTTAGTGCCTATTTCTATACCTCTTTCACTGACTATAACCCTAACAATTTTCCAGATTTAACACAAAGTGCATTTGGCTGATTCAGCTTGAGCTGGTATCTTCATAATCTTTCAAAGAGGCTTTTGAGATTAACAACATGATCTTCCTCTTCCTAAGAACTTAGCTAATCATGTCATCAACATATACCTCTATCTCCTTATGCATCATATCATGAAAGAGAGTGACCATTGCTCTTTGATATGTGGCACCAGCATTCTTTAGCCCAAAAAGCATAACTTTATACCAAAACGTGCCCCACATTGTCACAAATGTAGTTTTTTCCATATCTTCACGAACCAAGCCATTTTGATCTGATTATAGCCAGAGAAACCATCCATGAATGAAAAAGTGGAGTGCTTAGCAGTGTTATCCACAAGGGTATTAATATGTGGCAATGGAAAATTATCCTTCGGGCTAGCCCTATTTAAATCTCGATAGTCCACACACATTCTAACTTTTCCATCTTTCTTAAGAACTGGGACTATATTGGCTACCCATTCAGGGTATTCGACTATTTCTAAGAAACCAGTGTCAAATGGCTTTTTTACTTTTTCTTTTATCTTCAGTAACATTTCTGGCTTCATGCGTCTCAACCTCTGTTGTACTGGTCGACATTCTGGTTTTAAAGGTAGCCTATGCTCAACTACCTTTGTGCTAAGTCCCGACATATTCTGCTAAGACCATGCAAATACATCAATGTACTCTTGCAGCAGATTCACCAACTTTTGCTTCTCAATTGGTGATAGTGAAGTACTGATCCTGACTTCTTTCTTATTATCACCATATTCCAAATTTAATGGGTCAGTTGATTTCTGGTGAGGTTCTATAATTTTTTTCCTTGTTTCATCCATTTCAACAAATCATGAGGTAAATCATAGTCTTCTGAATCAACATCGTTATCAAGATCGCTAATGTGAGTCAAATTTTCAAAATCAAACCCGGTGTTATTGCCATGGTCATCCATAATGTTCATTATTAGAAAACCTGAAAATGGGTATAATCACAAAAAGATATATATTGATCTTGGCAAGGGCAAAAAGAATGGAAAAAAATAATGAAAAATAGAGAACAGGGTATAAGTGGAATGCATTGCATTCATCATTTTATTAAGACAATGAAAATAAGCCCATACACTTAACCTCCACATGCTCTTGGGCAGAAGCAATTGGAATTTTTTAGTTTAAAGGTTCAAGGATAACAAAAACGATACACCATTCTTTGAGTCTCCTAAAAAGGAAAAAAGATCTCTTCATCTTGATCTGCTTCCATTTGAAGTCGTGAGAAAGCTTTCTCTAATCCCATTACCAGTCCTCCTTGTTCAACTCCTGTCGACCCAGGATGGATATGCCCGATTGAAAGAAAAGTTTCGTATAAATAAGGGAACACCATTTTCCCATCAATCGAATTTTATCCTTTGAGGCGCGCCATTCTCTTTTCTTTCTTTTCCAACATTACATTCTTCTTATCAGTAACTGAAGGCTTGTAGCCTAACCCCCATCTTTCTTTATTTTCAATCTGGCATGGTGCTCTTGCAATTCCTTGTAGAGCTTTCCCTAAGCCTTGCTCGACTCGCCAACCCTTACCAGCAGTCTGCTTGATCATCATGTTCGTAACTTTTGATAATTGAGGGATCGATATCCTTAACCCTTCTTTTACGTAAGTAGCGTTTGCTACTTCAAAAGCTCTGAAAAAATATTTAATTGCTTCTTCTGCTGTCTCAACGTAGGGAGTTGTTAAGGTCTTTGTTACCAACAAGTCCTCCTCACCATCCACACAGACTTGTTTTCCTTCTATGATAAATTTTACCTTCTGATGTAGTGATGAAGGTATAGCTCCGGTCGTGTAAATCCAAGGTCTTCCAAGTAGACAACTATATGCTGGAGTTATGTCCATTACTTGAAATATAACATTGAAGGTACAAGGATCAATCTATAATGGAATCTCTATGTCGCCAATTACCTCTCTTCATGCCCTATCAAATGCTCTTACAATCATATGGCTATTTTGTATGTGAGAGGGATCCACTGGAAGCTTTGATAATGTCGTCAGAGGCATAACATTGATAGATGATCCATTATCAATCAGTACTTTGGCCATAGTGTGAGACTTACACTTGATAGTAACATGTAAGGCCTTAACACTACCACGTCCCTCCGGAGGTATTTCATCATCATTGAAGGTGATAAAATTTGGAGCTATAATATTTCCAATCATATGATCAACCTTCTCAACAGAAATGTTGTGCTCGACATAAGCTTGGTTAAGCACTTTCAACAAAGCATTCCTATATGGCTCAAGTTTAGTAGTAGCGACAGTAAGAAAATACGAGCTGGTAATTTATTCAGCTAGTCAACCACACTGTACTCACTGTGTTTGATGATCTTTAGAAATTCACAAGCTTCTTTTTCTGACACCGGTTTGTTAATTTGGACTTTGGAGCTTACCACCGATTGAAAATCTTGGCTTTCCCTTGTGTCTTCTTCTCTTATCTTGCCTTTCCCTTTCCTGACCCTTTCTGACATTTTAAGAGTGTAAATTCGATCACTTCGGGTCATTTTTCCTACTCCCGTTATGTTGATGGTATTCTCCGTGCTTGGATTATTCGAGGTCATATTAGGCCCTCGTATCACTACATCATAATCATATCGCCATGGGACTACTTTGTTGGTCTGATAAGAGAATGGACTAAGGACATGAATGGTCATTGGTGTCCTGGGAGAGAAGATAGTTTTCTCAATTAGGGCTCTGATTTTTCATCATAGTAAACAGTGAGGGGTTTAGGGATAAAAGACTTGCTAGGACGCTCGTCACCCATTGTATTCACACTATTTTCATCATATTCATCGTAGAATTCAATGATGGCCTTATCCATCAAGCTCTGTAATGTTTGCTTAAAGACCTCATAATTTTGGATCGAATGTCCAATTGTTCTCCCATGATATTTATAAAAATGGTCTGGGTCTTCATGATTGCCATTGTCATCCGAAAATAGTAGTTAAATCATGCCCGTCTCATACAAACAGTCATATACCCTTTCACAAGGGGTCCTCACTTCATCTGTGCATCTTCTGATCTTTTCACATTTTTCCTTACCCACCATATTGATTTTCCCTTCGGTGTGATCAGGCAAAGGGTTTCCACTGACATTCGGCTTGAATTAGTATCAAAAGATAAAAGCTCGTCATTTATCAAACCTTGCACCTTGTGTTTAAATGTCGTGTAATTTTCAGTAGAGTGTCCTGTAACTCCGTAATTATAATCGCACTTGGCGTTAGGGTCATACCAACTTGGGTAAGGTGGTCTCAACGGTTTTGTATAAGTAGGAGCGGCAAGGTGGCCTCTCATTAACTGAGGGTATAAATCGGTGTAAGACATAGGAATTGGGTCAAAATGAGGTCTTTCCCGATTATTATTATTTTGTGAGTTTCTTTGATTGCTGTTTGGGTGGGTCGATTGGGTAAACGGTCGAACTAGAGGTGTAAAGGTGTAATTGGATGATTAAGGGCTAAAACTTGGTCTGGGTAGCGGTTGTTAGGGTGCTCAATAATGGTATGGTTGTTGAGAAACTTGGTTTGTGGCAGGGTAGTAAGGGGGATATGGATTATACGGGACAAAAAGATGGTGTGGAGGATTTCTGTGAGTGACAGCATGTGTCTCCTGCTCTTTCTTCTTTAAAGTTACTGTCTTCTTTTCAGACCTTTCAATTTTACCACTTTTGATAGTGTTCTCTATCGTCTCTCCTAAGATTACCATGTCAGAAAAGTTTTTCGTGGCATTCCCTACCAATCTATCATAATACGAGGCCTTCAATGTATTGACGAATAGCACGGTTATCTTCTTTTTTGTCAGTGGTGGTTGAACCTGGGCCGCTGCATCCCTCCATCGATGTGCGTATTCCTTGAAGGTTTCCATCGATTTTTTTTTCATATTTTACAATGACAGCCTATCAGGGGCTGTATCCAAGACGTGCTTATACTGGGCAAGAAAAACTTTGGCCAAGTCTTTTCATGAATTGATTTTGCTTTGATTTAACTGCACATACCATTTAGCTGCTGAACCAATCAAACTATCTTGGAAATAGTGTATCAATAGTTTATCGTTATGGGAATGACCTGTCATCTTTCTACAAAATATGATAATATGAGCAGAAGGACATTTTGTCCCATCATATTTCTCAAAATTTGGGGTCTTAAATTTGGGTGAGATAACCAAGTCAGGCACTAGGCTGAGCTCATTAGCGTCAATAACCCCATAAATGTCATTACCTTCAACCGTTTTGAGCCTCTCTTCGAGTTGGTCATACTTATCTTGAATTTTTGAATTTATAACAGGTTCTGACATTTCGTGAGACTTCTTTTGTTCAACAGGTTCGTCAAGATTTGGTACCATGATGGGATCGATTGGAATGGGTCGATCGTTGATTTGTAGAATGATTAACATAGGGGTGAGATTGTGCACTTGGTGGTTGTATGTGTATACCCTGAGGAACTTGAGCCTGAACCTGAGGCGGAGTGAATCCCAGAGGGTATAATGGCTCTTCTATATTAACCTCATCTCTTGTCCTTGACGCGCCAGTGACTCCTTTTCCTTTCATTGAACCAAGCAACAGTTGTCTTAATTCAGTCATTTGTGCTTCGATGCTTTGCTGTATTTCCATCACTCTTTCTCGTATTTCTTTCTGTGCCCTTTTGACCCTTTCAAATATAGCGGTATTCTCTTCTTCCATGGCTTGAGTTTGAGAACGAGTATTATATCTATGCAAAATTGATGAATTTTGGTTCTTTGGCTTTGCTATCCTTGAACCTTAGTTTATTAACCATGAATTAGATCGCATGATATAATGTCATTGATATTATTGTTAGCATGAAAATGAATGCATGAAATGAATGAAATGCAAATTAGGGTACTGTCTTAGATCGATCGAAACAAAAAGAAACTTTTATTAACCATGGGAGTCTTTATACATTATCCGATCATTCTTGCATTAAAGCCATAAAAATATTTTACTTGAGCATATTGCTCCCTAGCTTCATACAAAAAGTGCAATAATCTTTGACTGTGGCCTTGGGTTGGTACAATCTCCCATTTCAGTGCTTTTGCCTTTTCAACCATGTTGCTTGCTTTTCGAATAGCCTTGTAGATTTGAGTAGTCAGATGTTCAATGTATTGCTGCCTCCTTAAACTTTTTACTCTCCACATCTCTCGAGCATCTACCTTCATATTGCAAGTGCGAGCCCAATAATCTTCTCTATCTTGCCACTCAGTCAAAATCTTGTCTATGTGACTCTGATTGCTTGTCAATTGAAGTTTCAAGCTCATTAATTCATGCTCTAAGGCTTTTTTCTCACTTTGTAAATCGAAGTTCTTGCTTTGTTCCCTCTTTAGTTCAGCTTTTAGCTTTTCACTTTCTCTTTGATGCCTTGCTACCTTTTCAGAAGCTCTTGAAAGTTTTTTTTCCATTCATGCTGTTCTTTGGTGAGTGTGGAGATTATTTCTTTGTTTTTTCGAGCTCTGTTCTTTCAATATTCCACCATATCTCGTAGTTCCTCCACATCTTTCTTAGATCCCTTCAAAGGTCTACTATCCAATCTCAATTTCTTATTTTCTTGATGCATATTTTGTAGATCTTCTTTCAATACTTTTCATTCTTTAGTCAACTTTTATACTGCATCATCTTTCATCATCAAATCATATCTTAATTGGTTGACCTGATCCATCATAGCCATCTTTTCTTTCTCTAACCTTTTCTTTTCAATCTCAAACTCCCGTTGAGTGATCTCAAAAGTTGATAATATTGGAACTGAAATAGGAGCTGACAACTTCTCTGAAACATCGACTGGTAGAGGCTTATTTTCGTTAACCCTTTTTATCTTCCAGGTAAGGTAGCCTTCTGTAACATTATCTGCAAATCTAGCTGGACTCATTTGGTTGACTTGCTTCTATGCTTTGATGATTTCACAAATCTTTTTCACGTAACCGGGTGTCCCATAATCGAACTCGAGTGAATTGAGTCCATGAGTCATAGGGATAAATTACCGTGAGTCATATTGTCTTTGAACCATAAGGGGCGCGTAACTCATTGCCCCCCATATTCCTAACAAAGGTACCCATGACTTATATCCACAACTATATAAGATGGCCATCGGAAGCATCCATGGTGCCTTCCATGTTACATCATCGCTAGTGAGCTTTAGAAAGAATGCCAAGCATTTGACCTTTTGTCCAATCTTTCCTCCATTCTTTAGCAATAAACTCCTTGATAGGACTGAAATAAACGGAGAATGGCCGAAATGATGTCTTTTCTTTTCCCCAAAAATGACTTCTGAGCCAAACAAAAAGTAGATGAGCACACCCCATAAATCATCCTTCACTTTTTCTTCTACAAAAATTAAGTGATTTAATAGTCTCTGCCAAAATAATTGGTGAAGGGTTTATACCTTTATCTAATTACTCAAAGAAATCCACCACTGATGTTTTTATATGTCCTAAAACCTTAGGGAATATCATCAATCCATAGATGGCCAAAGCAAACACATCCAATCCCTGATCAGTATCAATATACTTTCTTATGTATTCGAGTAGAAAAGCTGATGGAATGGTCTCAACCCCATTCTTTTCTTTCTTGTGCTTGTCTATCTCTTCAACCTCCACTTGTATGATCTTGGCTAACTTCTTTCTATATCCAATAGTCTTATGCTCTTTCCAATAGATTTTATCTTGATTGGTAGACTCTATCCGGAGTAAAAAAGAATATTCTTCGATCGTGGGGGCCAAGTCTTCTTGGTTGAATACAAAGCATCGATAAGATGGATCCCAGAACTGTATTGCGGCTCTCATCAACTGTTCATCAACCTTTACTGACATAAGCAGTGCCACATCCCCGTATTTCTTAGAAAAAGATTTTTTTCTCTCTGTTCTCAACTATTTCCAAATGGCTTCCAATTCTGATATATTATTCTGACTGAGATCCATATGCATTGACTGTGGTAGCATTGATATGTGACCATCTACTAAGCAATCTCTTTTTTTTCTCTGAGTACCTTTTGAATGGCTCTTGACCTCTATGTAGCTCTTACACATGGATGACATCCTTTAGGTTTTTTGAAAGTTTTTCTTGCTAAAGATGGGGGTCCAAAATAATACCTTCTAGAAATATGGTACCTATATGATGCATGCAACAAAATTGAAGACAATAAAAGAATTAAACAAATCAATAATATAAATAAAACAAATAAACAAAAATGAGTAAATGAATGAACAAACATACGTCATAACAGAATATACATAGTGTCCTAATTTAGGTAATTTTCTCGTAAAAGGGACAATATAACTCTATCCTAAAGTTGAACCTTACGGCTCATTATATGTCATGTTAAGCTTTACGCGTCTAAAGGTTCCCAGACTATTCCTCACATCATTGTCCATTATAGACTAGTAAGGCTCTCCAATCCTTACCCATTATAGGTTGCTAACGGAACGGGTTCAATCTGAGTGGAAATGTTTTGCTAGCAAATGCGAAGGTTATCACCTCACGAGAGCATAGCTACTTCACTTCCTCCTAAAAGGGATAGAGCTCGGGTCTAGAGCTCATGCATGAATATGCAAAATGTGTGCACAATAATGTAATTAATTAAAATAACATGAATAAATCATAACCACAAAATCAAAATAAATTAATAACTAACATACAATTTGTTTTATTTATTAACAAATTTTTTTTTTTTTTGAAAAATCAAGGTGAAGGAAATTAAAAGAAATGTCAAATAAAACCAATTAAATCCAACAATTCTTAATAACGCATAATTAAAAGTTTTGGCTTGACTCTCGAATTTCGTCCCCAGTGGAGTCGCCAAGCTGTCGTAACAGTTTTGAGACCGCCAGACGTAAATGGTGTTTTAAAATCGAAGTAAATAGAATGGAGTCGTCACCAATCTTTGTTAAGGTGTGATTGGCCACCCAAAAGTTTATCTTTTTAATAAAACTATAAAACGGATTTAAAGTTTATCAAAAAGATAATTTCGATCTATGAAAAATCAGGTTGGGTCCAGGAGTCGGTTACGCATGGGAAGGATTAGCACCCCCACAACGCCCATAAATTGGTACCATTTAATTACGCATTATTTTCAGTGTTGGATAAAAATGATTTTAATTTGAAATTTAACACTAATTCCCTTCACTTGAATAAAATTTTGCTAAAATATTTATTTAGAAATATTGAGAAAATCTTTAAGTTAAAGAATTATCTTAAAATTGTCCAACATCTAGGCCAAATTTAAAATAACTCTTTTTACTTAAGATTTAACACAATAATCCATAAAATAAAATAACAATCTTTGTAGAAAATAATTGTTAGTGACTCTCCAACGTCTAGGCAGAGTACCAAGAATTATTTCTTTCGGAATGTTATTTTTATTTTATTTTATAATATCATAATTTTTTTAAAAGTAGTACAAATAAAAATTAAAGACATAATAGTACAAATAAATACTAATAATAACATACTAATGTGTGTATGTCAATGAATGTTATGTAAAATGAAATGTAATTTAAAAGTTGGATTCTTAAGTATAATATGACAACCTTAACTCTCCAACATCTAGGCAGAGCTTAGTTGCGACTGTTTATATTTAAGCTCCCAATTTACTATTATACTTTTTATTTATTAATCTTATTGTTGATGCAAATTAAGAAATCATGTGAAAAGACTTAACGAAGTAAAATTTCCTAAATACCCCATCATCTAGGCGGCATTCGAGAACAAATTGCTTCAAATAGAATTTTCACACGTGTCTTTAGGATTTTTAGGACTTTGGATTTTAAGAGGTTTTGAATTTTAGGGGATTTTGGATTTTTAGGGGGTTTTAAAAACTTAGGATTTTGAAAATTAAAAATTAGTGTTTAAGATTTAAGTAAAACGCGCACATCTCTAAAAATCCCCATCATCTAGGCGGACTTTCGGAGTAAGTTCAATTTTTTATAATTTTTCAAAACTAATTAAAAATTTATTATGTGTTTTTTTATGAAAATTTATTCATAATAATTCCCCAACATCTAGGCGAAATTATCTTTTAGAAAAATATTTTTTATTCCCTTCAACATCTAGGCAGGAAAAATAATAATAATAATAATAAATATTTTTTGAACATTTTTAATATATTTTTAACTATTATTTGTTTTCAATTTTATTATTATTAAAACAATTAAACATTTCTTCTAACAAATTTAGAAATTTATCATGCATAAATATAAAAATATACTTAAAATAACAAAAATAATAATATAAACAAAATTAGAAAATTTAAAAAAAAAAATTTTTTTACCTGAACCGGACAGATCAACAGTCCGGTTAGTGCTGGTCTGGACTGGTCTGACCGGTTCTGCGATTCGATAGGTGGTTCGGGGCGGTCCAGTAGTTCGGACCGGCTCAAATCGGTTCACTGGACCGGTTCAAGGTTGGATGACGCGGGTTGACGGGTCAGTTTGTATGGATCTCGGGTCGGATCCGGGTCCACGCGTGGATCCTCTTTGGTTAAAACGGTATCGTTTTGGGTCTTTCCCTAAACGACGTCGTTTTGAGTTTTTGCTTTACTATATATAGCTGAAGATTTTTTTTTTGGTTTATTTGGTTTTTGTTTCAGAAAAAAAAAAAGAAAAAGAGGGAGAGAGAGCTGGGGGAGAAGTCTGGCTGTCCACCGTTCGATCGTCGGGGCCACTGCTCCGACCGCCGCCTGGGTCACCGCCGATGGTGGTCGTTGGTGATCGAAAAATGCCAAAATACTTCCAGAAGTGCTCTTCAACGCGCTCTTCTAACATCTGACCTCTTTTTTGTCGAAAACAGCCTCGATCAGCGTAGATCGGGGCTCAAAGTTTCTATTTTCAATTTTTTTTATTTGTTTTGTTGAAGCAAGACTGATCTGTTTTCTTGCTTTTGCAGGTAGCTTCGACGCTGGGTTTCTCCCCAAAGGGAGGACTGTAGTTTCTTTTTTTTTTGTAGTTTTTTTTTTGTTTTTGACAGAATCTCCCTCTCTTTCTTCTCTGTTTTTTTTTGCTTCACTAGGAGCTTTATTTATAGAGCTCAGCCATATGCGTTTGGAGGGAAAGGCATGGGGCTCGATCACGGGATGTAAACACGAGTCCTGTGCCTCTTTTATTCATTTCTGTCTTATCTGGTATTTGTCAACGGAAGGAGTAATTAGAGGGGTGGAGGGTAGGGTCTGGTAGCAGTGGCGCTGGGGACGGCACCACTGCCATCCTTAATTTTTTTTGTCTTTTGTTTTTTTTTTGGTATTTTTTGTTTTGTATTTTGTATTATTTTTGGTATTTTTTTTTGTATTTCGTATTTTGTAATATTATTATTTTTATTTTATTTTTTTTGGGATAAAAATTGATGTCTACACTTATACAGAACTATATAGGGAACTTTACAATGGTCATTTGATTATCCTAACAAGCTAGAACCCCTCAAGCCACCTTACCCCAAATGGTACGATCCCATAGCCCATTGTGACTACCACTATGGGATTGCTGGTCATTCCATCGAAAATTGCACTGTCCTAAAACACAAAATGCAATGATTAATCAGGAATGGAATGATTTGCTTTGATACAGAAGGGGTGACTGCATCGAATGTCAATGGTAATCATTTGCCTAATTATAATGTGAATGCCCTGAGTGAAGAACAAGAGCGCCATTTGAAGAAAGAAGTGGTAGAGATTAAGACACCTCCTAGTCAGCTGTTTGATATTTTATGAAAAGCTAACATGATACAACTAGTGAGTCTACACAGTTATCATGAAGTATATGTAGCCGGCACTAGTTGTAAATATCATAGTGAGGCAATAGGTCACTCTATTGAAACCTATGAGTAGTTTCACTAAGAGGTGCAAAAACTCTTAGATTCATACCAGATATAGGTCTATGAAAGAAGAGAAGACTTAAGAAGCGTTAAGGTGTCCATGACTGATAAGCCTGCAAAACTATTTCTAAAGCCAGTGACAATCCATTGTGGGAACAAGCCAAAGTCAATCATAGATAAACTCATTCCCAGATCGATAACTTTTAAAGTTTCAACTTTTTTTTCGTACAAGGATGATAAAGTTATACCCTAGATATATGGCTGTGATACAGTAGTTCAGGGGTAAGAAGAGGATGTCTCCAAAGCTGACACTTCCAATATAACTAGTGCAGGAGGTATTACCCGAAGTGAAAGGTGCTATACTCCAGAAATGTTAGAGAATGCTAGAAGATAGAAAGCCAAAGAAGGAGAAAGATGAAATAATCTTGAAATAGAACCCGAAAAAGATCGCCCGAAACTGATATCAAAAAAAGAGATTTATGAATTTCTGAAGCTGGTAAAACATAGTGAGTATTCAGTTGTTGAACAGTTGAATAAAATGCTAGCCCGAATCTCATTACTATCACTGCTGCTAAACTCAGAGCCACACCAAAATGCCCTACTGAAAGTGTTGAATCAGACATACGTAGCACATAATGTATCTGTTGACTATGTGAATCATTTGGCTAGAAATCTAGTCATGCAGAATCATATTTCGTTCAATGATGATGAGATTCCCTTAGAGGGAAAAGGAAATGCCAAGTCTCTGCACATCATGGTCAAGTACAAGAGCCATATCATAGCCAAGGTCCTTATCGATAATGGCTCTGCTATCAATGTCATGCCTATGTCAACTTTGGTAAGGCTACCCATTGATTACTCTCATATGAAAGACAGTTAGATGATTGTGAGAGCTTTTGATGAAACTAAAAGAGAAGTTCTGTGGGATATCGAGATGCCCTTGCAAATTGGGCCATGTACTTTCAATATGAAGTTTCAAGTGATGGACATCTCTCCATCTTATAGCTATCTATTAGAAAGGCCATGGATTCACATGACAGGAGCTGTGCCCTCTACCTTACATCAAAAGATCAAATTTAATGTAAAAGGTCAACTAGTAGTGGTAGTTGGGGAGAAAGACATGCTAGTGACCCAACCATTGAATACTCCATATGTAAAGGCTACTAAAGAAGCATTAGAATGCTCCTATCAATCTTTTAAATTGGTTTAATTATGTGGGTGAAGAACTTAAAAATTAACCCTTTTCAAGGATAGTGATGAGCCAAGTCATCAACAAGGGCTGGTATCCAGGACTAGGGTTAGGTAAGAACTTGTAGGGAATAAAAGAACCCCCAACGGTGATAGACAATAGCGATAGGTTAGGCCTAGGCTATGAGATGGTAGAATGAGAGATCAAGAGAAGGCCAGCAGGAAAAATAGTAAGACTAATGGTTATTTCATACTTGTATGAGACTTTCAGACCTGGAGGATTCATGTATCTAGATACAGAAAAAAAGCATGGAAAATACTTTTACCTAGTTAACCATTGATGCTATTGAAGATGAAGGGAAGATTAATCAAGAGGGGTGGGTTCGCCTTTGTCTGCCAGATTATGAGCTGAATAATTAGAGTGCCATCGAAATGCCTGTGACTTTTGAAACTAATACAATGTAATTGTTACATCCCAATAGCTATTGCCCAAGGCATTGGGATGATCTTTCTTGTTTGGACCATTTATCTTTTATTATTTTTAATAAAAATTAGAAAGGATGTATTTTCATTCATTTCTTCTTGTGTCTTCATTATTTCCATCTTTCCAAATACATCTTACCAACATATCCCATTTCATTCAATTTCAGGTCTTTAAATGAACATGAAGATAATTATGATAACAATCAAGAGGTTAGTTTTAAGAATTCAATTAACACTGATGAACTTGACAATGAAGAGAATTCTAAGGAATATGTTATGCCTATGGACCTAATGAGATTGATTGAACAAGAAAATAAGCCAATTGAGCCTCATCAAGAGATAGTTAACTTAGTAAATCTAGGGGATGAAGAAAATAAGAAAGATGTCAGAATTGACACTTCCCTTTCATCAGGAGATAGACAACGATTGGCAGACTTACTTCAGGAATTCATAGATGTATTTGCTTGATCTTATCAGGATATGTCAGGGCTAAACACGGAGATAGTGGAGCACAGATTGCCTTTAAAGCCAGAATGTAAGCCAATCCAGCAGAAACTGAGACGGATGAAGCTTGAAATGCTACTAAAAATCAAAGAAGAGGTGAAGAAACAATTTGACGTAGGTTTTCTACAAGTGGCTAAGTATCCAAAGTGGATAGCCAATATAGTACTAGTTCCTAAGAAAGATAGAAAGGTACAAATGTGTGTAGACTATCATGACTTGAATAAGGCTAGTCCAAAGGATAACTTTTCTTTGCCTCATATCGACACACTAGTAGATAACATGGCTAGGCATTCAATTTTCTCCTTTATGGATGGTTTCTCAGGGTATAATCAGATAAAAATGACTGCAGATAATATGAAAAAGACCACTTTCATAACTATATGGGGAACCTTTTGCTACAAGGTCATACTTTTTGGGTTAAAGAATGCTGGGATAACATATCAAAGGGCCATGGTAACACTTTTTCATGACATGATGCGTAAAAAGATCGAGGTGTATATAGATGATATGATTGCAAAATCTTGTAAGGATGAAGATAATGTCACCAGCCTCAGAAAGTTATTTGAGAGATTAAGAAAGTTTCAGCTCAAATTAAACCCAGCTAAGTGCACCTTTGGTGTAAAGTCAGGGAAGTTACTAGGCTTTGTGGTCAATGAAAGAGAAATTGAAGTCGATCCAGATAAGATACGAGCCATTCAGAATCTGTCACCTTCCAGCACACCAAAGGAAGTTTAAGGTTTTCTAGGGAGATTGAACTACATTTCTCGATTTATCTCTCAGTTTACTTACAAATGTAATCCCATATTTAAGCTTCTCTGCAAAAATAATCCTGGAAAATGGAATGAGAAATGTCAAGAGGCATTTGATAAAATTAAGCAATACTTGTCAAACCCTCAAGTGTTGGTGCCACCTGTTCCAGAGAAACCTTTAATTTTATACTTAACTGTATGTGAAAATTCAATGGGATGTGTGCTAGGGCAGCAAGACGAGTCTAGCTGAAAAGAGAAAGCTATTTACTATCTGAGTAAAAAGTTCACAGAATATGAATCCAAGTATTCCTCATTGGAGAAAATGTGTTGTGCATTAGCGTGGACCGCCAAAAGACTCAGACAGTATATGCTCTATCATACCACATGGCTCATAGCAAAACTAGATCCAATTAAATATATCTTCGAGAAGCTTTTTTTGTCTGAAAAAATTGTTAGGTGGCAAGTAATGCTCTCGGAGTATGATATTATATATGTGAGCCAAAAGGCAATAAAAATGGGCGCTATAACGGAGTTTCTTACAGATTGTGCTACTGAAGAGTATGAACCAATGAAGTTGGAATTCCCTGATGAAGACCTAATGGCTATTTCTCAACTGGAGAAAAGGGAGAATGGAGAAAAGTGTTGGAGAATGTATTTTAATGGAGCTGCCAATGCCTTGGGGCACGAAATTAGAGCAATTTTAATCTCTCCAGAAGAACAATACTATCCTATAACAGCGAGGTTAAATTTTAATTGCACAAATAACATCGCTGAATACGAGGCATGTGTTATGGGCTTACAAGCTGCTATAAATAGGAGAGTAAAAGCACTGAAAGTGTTTGGAGACTTAGCTCTAGTTATATATCAGTTGAAAGATGAATGGGAGACGAGAGATTCAAAACTCATTCCATATCATAAGTATATTTTAGAGTTGATAAAATAATTTGAAGATGTCCAATTTGACCACTTACCTTGAAAAGAGTATCTGATTGCTGATGTATTGGCTACTCTGGCTACAATGATTCGAATCAATGATAATACTGACATTCAACCCATCAAGCTAGATGTTAAGGATATACCAGCTTATTGCTCTAATGTAGAAGAAAAAGAAGATGGGAAGCCCTGGTATTATGATATCTTACAGTATATTAAGGATCAACAATACCTAGTTCAAGCAATAAAAAATGATAAAAAGGTCATCCGAAGATTGGCTATGAGCCTTTTTCTGGATGGGGATGTTCTGTACAAAAGAAGTCGGGATCAAGTATTATTGAGGTGTGTAAACAAAATGGAAGCGAGGAAAATTATTGAAAAGCTACATGATGGAATATGTGGGGCACATATTAGTGGACATATGATAGTGAGATAGATTATGAAAGCATGATATTACTGGTTGACGATGAAGAGTGATTGCATTGACTGTGCTCGTAAATGCCATAAATGCCAGATATATGCTGATAAGATCCATGCTCTGCCATCTACTTTACATGTTATGGCACCACCTTAGTCATTCTTAATGTGAGGCATGGATGTCATTGGTCCTATCACCCCAAAGGCTTCTAACGGGCACAGATTCATTTTTGTGATGATAGATTACTTCACAAAATAGGTAGAGGCAGCATCATATGTAAGTATAACACGATCTATGGTTTGTAAGTTCATATAGAGAGAGATCATCTGTAGATATGGACTTTTAGAGAGAATTATTTCAGACAATACCAAAAATTTAAATAGTAAGATAATGCAAGAAATATGTGCTCAATACAAGATCAAGCATCATAACTTGGCACCATACCATCCGAAAATGAATGAGACAGTTGAGGTAGCCAATAAGAATATAAAAAAGATTCTGGAAAAGATGATCGAGACTTATAAAGATTGGCATGAGAAGTTACCATTTGCACTACATCAGTTTGCACCTCTACTGGGGTAACTCCATTTTTTTCGATTTATGGGATGAAAGCTGTACTACCAGTAGAAATAGAGATTCCCTCCTTGAGGGTTCTAAAGGAAGTTGAGTTGAAAGAAGCTGAATGGATTCGAGAATGTTATGAACAGTTAAATTTCATAGAAGAAAAGAGATTGACTGCACTGTACCATAGTCAGCTATATCAAAGAAGAATGATGAGGGCTCATGATAAGAAGATTCGACCCGTTGCTTTCAAAAAGGAAAGTTGGTCTTGAAGAGAATCCTCTCGATCCAGCATGATAGTAGAAAAAAATGGACTCTGAATTGGAAAGGGCCATATGTGGTGAAACGGGCTTTCTCGGGTAGAACATTGATACTGACTGAGATAGATGGAAATGATTTACCACATCCTATAAATTTTGATGCTATGAAGAAATATTATGCTTGAAAAATGAAAAAATGAAAAAATGAAAAAAATGAAAATGAAAAATGAATGAAAAAAAGGACTCAAGACGAAAACCCTAAAATGGTGGTTTGAGTCATAGGGGGTTTATCTAAGTTGAAAACCTGAAAAGGCAGCTTAGAATACAGCATCGAATTTAAAAATTCATTGGCATGGAAACTAGCAAATTCGAAGGAATTCCAAGTTGTTAAATACATCAGAGGGTTGGGTTTTTCAGGAAAACCTTGAGATATGTTATCATGATTATCCGATGGTTCATTTTTGAGCTTTGTGCCCTCACTTATCCTTGTAATTCTTTCCTGGCCAAAGTTTACCAACATTTTGCTAATAAAAGACATTCTATTTCATTCTTTGTGTCTTTTTTGAGGACTGTTTCTCAACCATTCTTATTCTTTTCTTCTTAAGTACCCTACAACGGAAGAAATGTGCAAATGCATTCTTACTTTTTAAGTTTGAAATAATGATTGATGAATGAATAACAGCATGAAATATTTTTACATTACATTGAATAAGTCAAGAGTGATGAAGGCAGAATCGAGATGTTCAGTTTCTGATAAAAACATTGAATTTGGAAAAGAGATTTCTTACAGAAAGAATGTGAGTGGAAGAGACGATTGAGAGCTACACTGGCTCGATCTTAGAGGAGCAGCGTAATCTGGTTTTGAAGAATCAAAGGGTTGATGCCCAGGAAAAGAGTTTGAGAAACTTGAGTACCATAATTGAATAAGAGTTAATTAGCCAACATTTGCATAACATGCATTGAATCTCATATGCATTGCATAGCATATACTATATAAATTCAAAAAGCAAGAGTATTCCAAATCCCACATAGAGAAGACAGATGTGAAGACATTTTCAAATTTGAGGAAAAGCTTGTCAGGTAAGTTCCTAATCCTTGAAATAAGATGTCTCTTGGTATCAGTGCTGATTTATAAGACCTTTGGGCATAATCTCTTGAAATTCCTTCAAATACGATCTTCAACTTCTTTGGACATGATTGTCAAGGAGCATTTTACTTTTTCAAAAATCGTTGAGCCTCTGATTAGAGGAGCCATTTATTTTTCCAAAGTCGTTGAACCTCTGATTAGAGGAGCTTTATTTATTTTTCCAAAGTCGTTGAGCCGCTAATTAGAGGAGATTTATTTATTTTCCAAAGTTGTTGAGCTTCTGATTAGAAGAGCCATTTATTTTTTCAAAGTCGTTGAGCCTCTGATTAGAGGAGCTTTATTTATTTTTCAAAGTCATTGAGCCTCTGATTAGAGGAGCTTTATTCATTTTCAAAGTCGTTGAACCTCTGCTTAGAGGAGTTTTGATCAAATCTTAAACACAAAAAAATGTGCAATTTCTGTTTCACAGAAAATGTGCAAAGAGTGGTAGCTGTAGACACTCAATTTGGTCCAGGCCCGGATCAATTGGGCCTTTTCCAAATGGGTAAGCCCATTTTATTTTTTTATTTTGTATTTTATATTTTTATTTTATTTATATTTTATTTATATTTATATTTTTTTTATTTATATATATATTTTTTTCTTTTATGTTTATTTTATGTATTTATTATTTATTTATTTATTTATTTATTATTACTATTTATTAATATATATATTTATTATTATTATATTTCTTTTCTTTTTTTTTTTCTTTTCTGTTAATATTTATATATATATTTATCTGATTATATAGTATAATTTATCTATTATTTATTTTTAGTTATCTGTTAATATTATTATTTATCTTATTATTTTTTTTATTATCTATTAACATTTTTTGGTTGAATTTTAAAGAATCCTATTGTGAATGGGGATTTAATCAGAGTCCATATTGGATTCAATGATTGAATCCCAATCCAAGGAGGAGTTGGGATTGATCAAAAACTCTTTTGATCAATCCCTATAAAAGGACCCACGGATCAAAGAAAAATACACAGAAAAGAGTTATTGGCTGAATGAAAAGAACACACAGAAGGTTTAAAAGCTGAGAAAAGGTTTAGAGGCATGAGAATAGCTCTAGGGATTGGTGAGGAATTTTTGAAAGATTTTTTACGATTTTTTTTCTAGAAATTTTTGGAAAAATTTTAGATTTCGATTGAATTTTTTGGTAAAGGTTGAATTTTTCGACGACTATTCCGACCAAGTTTGAATTTTTTGGCCAGCAGCCCAGTTTTCGATAAAAATTTCCAAAAATCGACCAACTTTTCGATGAACTTCTGACGAAAAACCCAGATTCCAATGAAAATTTCTAAAATCCGGTGAATATTCAACCAGAGTTCTTCGAGTTCTAGAGAGAAGGGAGAGAAGAAAGAAGGGAAGAAAGAGAAGAGAAAAAGGGCTTCTGCTGAAAAAATCGACCTTTAGCCTTATATATCCTCCCCAAAACGACGTTGTTTCTTCGTTAAGTAACCAAGAGGATCCGTACGTTTTACCAAGATCCGACCCGACCCGAGCGTCGACCCGATTTTGACCCACATCCAACCCGAGTGCGAGCTGTTTCCCGAGCTGAGCCACGCCTCGGAGCCACTTTGCTTCCTTAAGCCAAGCCAAGCCGAGCCATTAGCCGAGCCGTTTCCAGGTTTTTTTTTCATTTTATTTTTTTATATATTTATTTATTTATTATTAGTATTTATTTATTAGATTAGATTTGTTTAATATTTTTTATCTATTTTTATTTATTTTCCTTTATTTTTATTTTCATTTTTATTATTATTTTGTTTTCTTTAAATAAAATTTAAAAAAAATATTTTTGAGGAAAAGTTGAAAGTATCAATTTTCCTTGAAATTAAAATTTTCAAAAAATATTTTTGGAGAAAAGTTAAAAGTAAAGTATCAATTTTCCTTAAAAATAAATTTTCAAAAAAAAATATTTTTGAAGAAAAGTTGAAAGTATTAATTTTCCTTAAAAATAAATTTTCGAAAAAAGTTTTTTTTTTGAGAAAATGTTGAAAGTATCAATTTTCCTCAAAATTAAAGTTTCAAAAAAATTTTTGAAAAATGTTGAAAGTATCAATTTTCCGCAAAATTAAAGTTTCAAAAAAATATTTTTAGGAAAAAGTTGAAAGTATCAATTTTCCTTGAAATTAAAGTTTCCGAAAAATATTTTTGGAGAAAAGTTGAAAGTATCAACTTTCCTTAAAAATAAACTTTCAAAAAAAATTTTTTTTGAGGAAAAGTTGAAAGTATCAATTTTCCTTAAAAATAAATTTTCAAAAAAGGTTTTTTTGAGGAAAAGTTAAAAGTATCAATTTTTCTTAAAAAATAAATTTTCAAAAAAAGTTTTTTTGAGGAAAAGTTGAAAGTATCAATTTTCTCTTGTACAAAAGCAATCATTTTTCTTTTTTTCTTATTTCTTTTGAATTTTCTTTAATGTTAAATAATCCGACGATGGAACCTTCGCAAGTGAAACAGTAGTTTTCTTGCATACTCTTGAGGTGAGGGGATTTTCTCAATTTTTTGTTAAAAGTATTAGAGTTAATTGAGAACAGTTTCCAACAAATAATTACTTGGTAAATTTTTAAGGCTTATTGGATAACACAAAATTAAGCTGGTACCATCTTTTAATGGGCATTGTAAGGGTGCTATAACTTTCTCACACGTAACCGAACTCCCGAACCTTGTTCTGGTTAGTAGACCCAAACCTACTCTCTTAGGGACCCTTAAACTTAGGTGTTCCCTGAAAGAATAGATTTCTTAGGTGGCCAATCGCACCTAGATAAAAAAAGATTGATGGCGACTCATTCAAGTTAATATCTAGCGATAGATCCTCGAATCTAGATGTTATAACACATATTACATATAATCTATATTAAAACATTAAAATCATACCTTAGCTTTTGTTGTCAATGTGTAATTAACAAAAGGCACCCATTCTCTCATTCTAACATTTTTTGGGCAATTTTTAATTTTTTCTTTACGTGTATTACAATTGTTAATGTATTTACACTTCAAAGTTCCTTTATGATCAGTAAACTTTCATCTTATGAGTTACATGGTCTAGCCTTTTATCTTTGGAGTTTCCTCAAACTCATACTTTTCCTAACAATAAAAAGTCAAATTGATAAGATCTTTGCTTAAGGAAATATAAGCATAAGTAATTAGATATAAAGTTGTATTCCAATTTAATTTAATTTACCACTATGTACTACACATCTTTTCTTTTTTATCTTTTAAAACATTTGCCCAATGAATAGTAGAAAGAGGCATTTCTATCCTAACAATCCTACCAATAGTTGCTAAAAATTTTGTGGCACATGCACCAATAGCTTAGCCAAACTTGTTGAATTGTAAATATAACTTTTCATGACTAGTCATTCTTGTAAGATCAAGTTGTCGAGCTACCTCTCTAGTTCTTTTTCCAATTGATGTTGAAGTTAATAAATTTAATAAACAATAAAGCAAAAAAAAATAAATAAAGATTTATCATAAAAGTGACCGCATGAATTTGGTAAAAAAATACTATATATAATAAATAGTAAAATAAAACAATCAAATCTGAACTATTGCTAGGGAAATTTACCTGTGGTAGGTATGGATTTTGTAGGCAATGATTGCATCTCAACACCAATAGCTCATGACTCAAGAATGACAAAGCCATCATTCATAGCTTGTGAACTATTGGCATGCATTACTTGGGCTACACTTTGTATAGAAGCCACAAACCTGCATCAATGGAAAATCATGTTATTAGTAGACATCTATGTGATACGATGGAAAATAAAACATAATGTTGGCTATTCAGAACTTTATAAAAAGTGGATATAAAGTTGTCAAAACCAAAAATGAACATTCATTTGATCTAATAACTTACTACAGTTCTACATTTTTTTTCTCTTTTAAACTTTAAGATTGAGAAATTTGACACAAACATCTGCAATAAAAGGACTTAGTATTCCACATGATCCATATAGCACCTACAAGAAATTTAACATGTATCTACGTGCAGAAATGAATAAAGGCAAGACTACTTAGAGTTGTACTATCTTTTTCGATGGCCTTAAACTATGTGATTCTTTTATTTAACTATCCTACAAATAAATTAAATTAAAATTAAGAAAAACTAAACTCAAATTGGTTTTTTTTTTTTTAGTAACTCAAAGAAAGGAAAATCCAAGATCATCAAATTCACAATTTTTAGAAGAATAAGAGAAAGAAACTAATTACCTTGAAAATATAATTGTAGCAGCAAGCTTCAAAAAACTTAGGGCTTCAATTCTCATTTAACTTAAATATTCAAAAGGCAATACTCAAAAATCCAAATAACCAAACAGAAACTTTTCTTTCGAAGAAAAAGAAAAGAAAAGAAAAATTTTGAAATAACTTGTTTGAGGTATGAGAAAGAAACCTTTGTCGATAACAAAGCACAATTGACTGAGAATGATTTTGAAAGTGTAAAATAGTGAGATGAAATTTAGAGAGAAGGAATCAATGGTAGAATCAATATTAGGGTTTTGGGGGAAATATGAGAAGTTTGGTGGTTTTATTTTCCTTAAATTATTGTCTAAAAAGATTAAAAAAAGAAAAGGCAGTTGAAATGTTTGAGCAAGTGGAATTGAGTAAAAAAAGGATGTTGTGCTTGCTTTGTTTGGTACTCATATTAAATCCACATTATTAGAACATATTTAAATATTTTTATATTTATTTTTTAAAAAATATTTATTCATAAAATTTATAACATTTATTTAGTAAAGGGCAAATGTTTCCTCACAAAATTTACTCATATTAATTTTCACACTTCCTTTTCATCATAACCAAGATGAAATTTTATGTAAGTGAAATCTCACAAAAGCATAGGTATTTTACTCATTTCTAAGGGACAGAACTTGGTATAAAACTAATGTTATGCATATGTAAATGAATGACAGATATGTAAAATGAATAAATAAATAAATAAAATACAAACAAGGGAAAAAAATCTTAAATTTATTATGTTAGACTTGGATAACAAGAAATCATTTATTAGCCTAACTCTCGATGTCTTTAGTGGAGTCATTAAACTATTATAACGTATAGATCTGTTAACCTATAGTTAGATATAAATTTCTATCTTGACTTGAAATATGAGGCTCAAAATTTGATTCGACTCAAGATAGAAATTAAACTACATGAACTCGCTCAATTAGACTCTATTAACATGTAAAAATAAGGTCGATTATTATATTTAATAAAAGCTTAATTATTTGTGCTCGAGCTCAAATTCGAGATATTTTATTAATTAAAATCATAAAAACATATTAAAATAAAAATTTGACTAGGCTCGTGATTTACTCAAGCTTGGAATAAGAATGTTCGAACTTGACTCGAGGTTAATATAAGAATGTTTGAACTTAGCTCGATCAATAAGTCAGGCCACTCGAGCTCGAGCTCAACTTGATAATAACCAAGCTGAATTTGAGTTTCATTCGAGTCAAACCCAAATAGCTTACAAGTACCAATGTATCATTTACACCCCTAGTTGCCACTAATCTTTTTTGTTTATGTGTGATTAGTCACCTAACTGAATCTATCTCATTTTAAAAAGAGATCTCAAACTTAATTCGGGTATCCTTTAAAAGGTAAATTCTAGTTTATGAAACTAGATTTTAGGTTTAAAAATGCGATTACGTGCAAGAAAAATTATAACACCCTCACAATGCTCATCCAAAGGATAATACCAGTTTGATTTTAAATTATTTAAGGCTTAACCATATTTATGATTTATCAGAATATTTAATATTAAAAATTGATCTTAAAATTACTTCAATAGTTTGTTAGTAATTTAAGATAATTCTCTTACCTCAAGAGTATTCATGGAGACTAGAATCTCACTTTGAAGAAGCTCCATCAACAGATTTATTTAATCTTTTTGTTGTAAAAAACTTTTACTTGTAAACACAATTTATTCTCAAAAACATCTTTCAATTTATTGGTAACATTTTCTGTTAAGAATTATCCTCCAATTTTTTAGTAGGATTTTTTTTTTAAATATTCTTTAAAAAACTTTATTAAGTCCTCCAATAATTTGGTAATATTTAATTCAAAATTTAAATCTTCCAATAGTTTGGTATGACTAAAAAACATTTTTTTTAAAACATTTTTTTTTAATTTGAAAGAAAAAATCCAATTAAAATAAACAAAAATTATCATGCAAATAATCCCAAGCAATAATGTAATATATCATGCAATTAAATATCATCATGCAATTATGCAAAAATATATTTAATAGATCACACAATAAATATGAAAACATACAATTAAATAAAAAAATTCATGCAATTCATAAAAACACCGTACAAAAATAAACTATTTTTTTCTTTCTTTTCTTATCACATTAATTCAAACAACTATAATAAATATTAAAAAATATATAATATTTATATAAAAAAATAAAAAAAAAAAATTCAAAGTAGAAAATAAATAAAAACAAGGAAAACATGTTATCAGATCGAATCTGGAGCATGGGTCAACGCGGGATGCCAAGTTCACGTGGGTCAACCCTTTCGCGAAAACAACACTGTTTCAATTGCATATAAAAGCTTAAAATTGTTTTTTTTTTCCTTCACACCTGCCTTCTCCTTTCTTTCTCTTTCTAAAATTGCTTCCTTTGACCTCTCTCTAACTCCACTAGAAAACTAAGAACACCAACCAAAAATTCTAAATTTGGACATCAAAAAATCTAACCAATCGTAAAAAATTTCAAACAAACCAAAAACCACCACCTAAGATTCTCTGGCTACCATGAATATCGTCGGAATCTTCAAAGCTTCACTAGAAAAACCAAACTAAACCCAAAGAATTATAAAAAAAAAACCTAGAATTTTCCCAAACCCAATAAATTTAACCATTCAAGTAACTAGTATAGGATTTTCTAAAAAGTAAAAAAGCACAAAACTTTAGGAAGATTTCAGCAAACCCTAAACTCAAATCATTCTTAGAAATTCAATTCAGAATCCAATCTCAAATTAACATTTCCCAAATCCCAAAATGATAAACAAATTTAACTTATAACCTAAGACATGATTCCATTAACCATATCTAGAAACAAAAAATCTAATTCCATACTACTACCAGATCCTAAACCTAAAACAATTCCCAGAAACCAAAAAAATCTACCTCGAACTAAAAAAAAATCCCAAAATTAAAAATTAAACTTATAAACTAAAAGCACAAAATCCTAAAAAAACCTAGAAAGCTATCATTCGAATTTGTTTATTCCTCGTGTGATTTCCATGTCAAAATTTCCCCCTAGCATGATTTTTCCTCCCCTTTTGTGTGTGTGTTTTAGTGCATGATTTATAGGGTTCCTTATTAGAATTTTAGGGATTTTAAGAAAGATCGAATCTGTCATTGAATAGATTCGATCCAGAAGATTACTTCATTCTTGGGATCATGGTCAATGGTTTTCTAATTGGTTTTGTTTCCAATTTTAAAAAACCATGATTTTTTAATTGATCTTCCAAAATTTTTTAATTTTGCTTCCTTTTTTTAACCTTTTTTTTTATTGTTACTTTTTTTTGGAACTTTTGACTTTTTAAAAAAAAAAACTAAAAATTAAATCAAATTAAAATTAAAATTAAAATTTTTTCTATTGAGCCCAAAACATCCCAATTGAGTCCAATTTACTATCGAAAATTCATTTTCGATTTAAAAAAATTTCGAACAAAATAAAGTGTTTACAATAAGTAAAATATATTCATTATGGTCAATTTTTGATCTTCGCATAAAACACTAAATTAATGAAGATTATATATGACTCATGTAAAAATAAAACATTTAGTGAAAGTCAAAATATATTACTCATTAAAAATTTATTTCAATGAAATCTAATATTTGCCTTCACTATATAAAAATTTTTAGCAAAGATCAATACGTAACTCGTACTAAAATTCTCGTTTAAAATAAACTTTTCTTGAAGTGCTAGTCCAAGTCAATCGTTCAAAAAGAGAAGGCATTGGAACCAACAATTTGAGCAAACTTAATATTTACAAGCAAAATCTCTTATATTCGAGAACTTAATATTTATAAGCAAAATCTCTTATATTCGAGAACACCTTTAATCACTGTTTAAACGCAGGGATTTCATGATTCGTGATTGGTTTTTTATTTAAAGAGTAATGATGAATGTATCGTAAGAAAAAATAATTAAAAAATGAAACCAAATCCCTAGACAATCATATTCTATACGCTTTTTATGTAAAACTGTAAAGACAATCACAAATTAAGTTTGAAACATATAGCTACATTTACTTGCATTATTCTCACACATGAAAATTCTTAAGTTTGGATCATAGAGCAAACCAAGGATTCAAGGCACTTGCAATTATTGTTAACAACCCTGATATTCATACAACGCTTACAGTAAACTACGATTTTAAGCATAAAATCAGGTATGTTAATTTGAAAAAATAACCAAGTCAAATCACCTCATGATGTTGGTGTAGAAGAGATAAGCAGATCATAATTGCAATTGTAAGGGAAGAGGTACCCTAAACACCATGACCATTACGCTATTTTATAACGCTTTCCGTAACTAACATCGCTGTAAGCTTGTTAGGTTAGGTGTTTGCATGGTCCAATTTTTTTTTTTTTTAAGTTATCAAAAATTTAAATTTTGACTATTAATAGATCAAGTTATTATTGACTACATTATTTTCTGGTTGGAGTGGCTTTTAGATTATTAGAGTAGATTTTTAAATCTTTCCTTTTATTTTATTTTTTTTTACTTTTACTTTTTCTCCTTTCATTTATTATTATTATTATTATTTTTAGTAAGCGTCTAACTCACTTCAAACAGCAGAAGGTACAAGAAACGAGATTTTGAAAAACAACTTTTATAGTTGAAGGTTAAACCTAATTCAAAATGTATATATGGCTGAACTTTACTTCAAAATTGTAGTAGCTTCTTTGCTTCAAATTGCTAAAGCTGTGTCTAAGACGAGATTTATCACGAAGATCAGTTGACAGAAATGGTTCAATAAAATTGAAATACCGTGATGAAATTTAATATTAAATCATAATATAACGCCGAATTTCACCTTAAATCGCTAATCATTTATGTGTCAAATTCACATTCTACAATTAAATATTGTAAACAAAGATTCTAATCTAATACTTAAATTTAGGTTATATATGGATAAACAATATATGATCAAATTTTGAGCCGGGTCATTCTTTTTTTGTTTTGTTTTTTTTTTTTTTGCCCAAACTTTTCTATATATAACAAATATTTTTTTATAGATTTTATTTTTAAAAAGTTGAACCCACTTTCTATCAGATTTTCTGTTTGGGTTTTTTTAAATCTTTTTTAAAGACAAAAATATTATATTTATAAATAATTAAGATATAATCCATGTATTAATCCATCCATTATACAAATTTTGCTTATTTTAACTTTAATTTCACTTCAAAGTGTCAATTTGATACCTTATGGTTCTTTTTTTCTTTTTGCTTTTGCCAACTTTTTTTTTTGTAATTTAAATAAAATTGTAAAAAAAAAAAAAAACCAATTGAAAAACTTTTTTTCTTTTAATTAAGATTGAATTGGGACAAATTAAATTTTTTATAAAAAAATGAGATCAAGGCAAAAGTATATTTAATATTATTTAATTAGACTTACTTCGAGATATATATACATATATTTTATTATTAACTTAATTTTATAATTTTATATATATATTTTAAACTCGATAACGATATCTATGTAACACATTCTATGAGCTTCATTTTTCTTTTTTATTTTTTTTAGTTTTTTAATTTTTGCCCTTTTAACTTTTTTCCTAATTTTTTATTTTATAAATTTTCTATTAAATAAATTTTGTAAGAACATGAGTTAATTGAAATATTTACATGTTATCCCCATTTTGATTTTTTTATCTTTTATCTTTTTTTTTTTTTTTTTTAATTAGGTAAATTTTGCAATAAAAATTTCGATAAATAGAAATGGAAAAACAAAAAAATTTTGACTTGCGGCCACACGCGGGCACCCCATCTAGTTTATTAAAAGTAGGACATGTTAGCCTGCAATTATAGCTATTAATTAAACTAATATTTATGTTATCATTTTAAGATGACTCTATTTTCGCATGTAGTTTTAACTTCTTCCACACAAATATTAGTTATCGCATAGGATCTAAATGTTACCAAATGTATGTTAGATAATTTTTTTCAAAATATGAAAATATGGTTAAGTAATAACTTAATCAAAAAGACATCTAATCAAGATATAAAATGGCTTAAGGAAAGGTTCCAAAGATATGAGACATGATTTTAAACTTAAAGAAATCTTATTAAGAAGCTATACATGTAAGTAGCAGACTGCCATGTTCGGAAAAGTCGACTGTCTCATGCTTCCGAGAAGAATAGTCGATTACTAGAGGCATGAAGTTGTCTTTTTTGACAAACAAAAACTAAACTTAGATTTTGTGTAAGTAGTAGTCAACTGTCAACTTAAAAGCAATCGACTACTATAATTGAAAAGTGAGTAAAATCGATTCCAAACGTTAATGGAATCAACTGTCGTTGTTTGATGGTTTTATTAGAAATATTGACTCAAATTTCATAAGAGATTTGTTTAAATTTGTTAGAGATTTGTTTGAGATTTATCAGATATTGCTTGATGGACAATAAGACTTGCAAAAGAAGAATTCTAAGAGAAAGGAGATTCTTAATAGGTAAGTTTAACTTAAAAGAAAAGAATTCTAAAAGGAAAGAGATTTTTAATAGACAAATTTAACTTACAGGAGAAGAATTTTAAGAGGAGAGAGATTCTTAATGGGCAAATTTGTATGGTTATAAATATGTGAAGTCTCTACAAAGTTTGGTATGAGAAAAAGATGTAAGAGAGTTGTAAGATTTTGTGGGATAGACACACCATATGAGTATTGGGGCTCTACGTCTTATGGGTGTGTATGTTTGTTTGTGAGTAAACTAAAGGAGACTGAGATAGTTCACATAGGTATGATGTATGATCTTATGGGTATGTATGTTTGTTTGTAAGTGGACTAGAGGAGACTGAGAGGGTCCACATAAGTATGATATATAAGAGCATATTGGTATGTGTTTGGTTATGTTAAAAGGGTGCACAAGGGTTTGGGTTTGTGTTTGTTTGGGTTGAGAATACTTCATAGGACTAGAAAAAATTGAGAGTGTCTTACGAGTATTGATTGTTAAGTGAGGTTGATAATTTGATGTATGTTTGTAGTTCTCTACAACTAATGGATCTTATTTTTCATCTGTGGACGTAGGTTGATTGGACCGAATCACGTTAAATTATTGTCTCTTGTGTATTTGATTTATTATTTGATTTCGCTTCTGTTGATGTGATTGAATTTAAAGCTTTTAACCCAACAGGTCTTATAAAAACTAATCTAAATTTATAGCAGCCAACTGCCGTTGAAAAGGAATCAATTGCCTTATAAGAGGCCAAATGTGGAATCTTTCTAGAATTTGAAAGAAGTCAGCTGCTTTATACAATAGTCAATTGCCATACTTCATAAAGCATTTTAAAAATTGAAAATACAAAAAGGCATCCAATTGTCTTTTAAGTGGAGTCAACTTATTTATATGAAAAGTTACAATTTTCAAACGAATAAAAAATAATTTTTTTATGAAAAATTTGATTATTCAAATGAACAAATATATTTGTTGTCTTTCAAAGAAACATTTTTAATCAACAAAAAATAATTTTTAATTAAAATAATATGATCAAAAAATCACAACTTTAAGATTCAATCTCTTTAAATAGAGATTGATGTGAATTTATTTAACATATAATTTAATTCAAAATTAACTTTTTTCTTTCTCTCCATCCTTTTTCAATTGAATGCAAAATTTTTTAGTATTATTTGTTGCCTCATTGAGAACAAGATATTTCCAATCTTACAAATGAGTATTTAATGATTTATTTTATTAGTACAAAATAAAAACAAACATAGTTTTATTGTATCTTATAAACGTTTTGATTCACCTTTTTGTATATTATAATTATTTGGAACGAAAGACACCTTAAGGAAATTAACATTTATAGCATATCTTGAAATCATTTGGATTGTGATTGAAGGTCCAAATTCTTTAACTCTAACTACACACAAGATAGCTATCAAAAAATCCAAGTACTTGCAAGTTGGTTTCTTATAGTATTGTACATCATTTATTTTCAAACAATGTACAATGATTTCTGTGAGAGCAAACAACATATATATATATATATATATGTGAGGAAATAAAGTCACCCGAAATTTCATAGGTATTAATGCCCTCTTGATGTTTATGAAAATAGTATATTCTATGAAAACTATTTTTTAAAATATTCTCTTTAGAAGATAAGTAATGTTAAATGGAAAAAAATTCGAATATGAGAGGCAAAACATAATAACAATTAGAGCAAAATAATGTGAATTTTAATGACTAAGATTTTAATTTAGTCATGTATTTGGAGTATTTTATGAGTCTTGTTTGAAGTATTTGGATGATTTAAATCCTTGTATTTTAACCAACTAGACCTTGTTTTAGTGAAAAAAAAAAAAATGAAACCTTGAGTTGCCAAATTCTAATTTCATCAAACACATGATTTGATTTAATTTTATATTAAATTTATTTAATTATATGATATTCACTTATTAAAACGTATGTTTAATTTAATTATTAATTTTGTACGAAACATAATATTTAATTATAATTATAAATTTTTATCTTTTAATAACTTTATTTGTAAAATATATCCTATATTGTTTAAGGCTTTTTCTCATTTTCTCCAACAAAAACCATAAAAAAATGAAAAGTAAGGAATAGATTGAGGATTCAAACATTTATCGTGTAGCAATGTCATCAACAGTAATTTTGATAATCTTAAACACGACACGATATAATAATATAATATAAAATAATATAAATTTAACACGATTTAAAATTTTCTTAAGATTAATGTTGCGAATAATTTTTAAACTATAATAAAATATTTAAATGTAATACCTAACTTTAAAAATTTTTATGTAATATCTAAATTATGAAATTTTAACTAATATGACATTTGAAGAATTATTTATCCCTTATCATTTACAGTTAATTATGTTATGAGTGAATGTCATGTTAATTAAAAAATTAGTAATTAAATTTTATATTAAAAATTTTTAAATTCAGATTTAACACGATATAATTCAAGAATCATTTTTAATATTAACCTATTTTAATAAAATTATAAATGAGTTTAAAAAAATAAAAAAATTTATATTTTATTTTTTTATATTATATGAATTGTGATATATATAAAATATGAAATAAATATATTAATTATTAATTTTTATATGATATAAATATATAATGATCGAATTGAAAGTAAGAGTACTCAAAAATACTAAACCCCTTAACACTTAAAACATGTGGTCTTGACCGGGCTCTTTTTTTTTTAGTTCACAGGATACATTGCATGAAGAGATTAGAGCCTGATTCAAAACCAAATCCTGTGTTCTCCTGTGTGTTTCATTAAACACCTTTAACCTCTAAGGCTTCAGGCGACCAGCCACTACTCACTTAGAAAATATCATCCTTTCTACTTTATTAGACGTACCTATTCCTGACAAAGGTGATAAAAAGATTAACAAATTAAAAATTATGATATTTAACTCGATCCAAATCAATTTTTTATTTAATAATTTAAATTAAATTTAAATATTATATATATTAAATTCAGATCAAATTTTAAATAATAAATAATAAACAAATTAATAAATTAATTTTATATTTTTATTAGATTATATATATTTTAAATTTTTATAAAATAAAAATAATTATTTTATATTTAAATTTATTTAAATATATTAAAATAATATAAAAATAAAAAAAAATTTTAAAAATCGATTAACTAAACTAAATAAATAAAATGCGATTTAAATAAAATAAATTTCAAAAATATCAACTTGAATTTAAATTAAAATTTTAAAATTTATAATATTATACTTTATAAAAAAAAAAAAAACTGAACTAAATCCAAATTGATATTAACTCTAATATCCGGCATCTCTTGCGCTACAGCCGTTAAGAGAGTGGCATGGTCAAACCCTTTCGGATAAATAATATTCATTTATTCATCGGCTTTGGAAACGGGGCTAAGGCAAAAAACAGAAAAATTGTAGAGAAATGAATGAATCTCAAAAGAAACAAGGTATTAAAAATTCCAGGAAAAAGAAAGTGACCAAAAATCGAAACAAATACAAAGCATCGGTAATCGTAACTAAGCCAATTTTTCATTTCATTCGATGAAGTTTTGATTCCAACAAGTGCACCAAATTCCATATATTGAAGAAATTTATTTATGAAAATAAGCTAAAGGAAACCCTAAACCTTTGATCCATGTCATCAGAGTCAATCACCGTCAAAAAACTTCCAATCCTATGGCTTAGATCCGGTCATTACTAGGCATCGAAGCACTCATCATCTTCTTAAACTCCTCGAAATTAACATTCCCATCACGATCTGAATCAACCGACCTGATCATTCTAACACAATCATCAACCGAACACGTCATCCCCAACCGATTCAAAACCAGATGCAACTCGCTCGCCGAAATCAGGCCGTTCTTGTCCTGATCATACAAATCAAAGGCGTCGCGTAGCTCCGAAGCGGCGGTGACAGCGTCGGAAGATGAGCGGCAGAGTGAGGAGAATTCAGAGAGGTTGATGAAGCCGTCTTTGTCGGTGTCGATGTCTTCCATGGCACGCTTGAGTTCCTCCTCTGTGTAGTTGGACCCCATTGCTTTCAAGACATCGCCAAGTTCCGCTGCGGAGATCTTACCATCCTTGTTGGCGTCGAATTGGTTGAACAATGTTTGGAGTTGGTCCATGTTTTCCAGGAAGACGGGGGAGGCTTCTTTCGTGGTGCCTGGTTGCGGAGTTGGGGTTGTTGTGGACATGGTTTTGAGGAATGCTTAAAGAAATGAAAATGGAAGGTGGGTGGTGTGTGACTAATTTTGGTTTCCAAGTTGGGCGGTCGGCGGTGGGAGCGAAAGAGGAGGGCTGGGCGGGGCCTTTATAGCCGTGGAGGGAAAACTGAAAAACAATTTCATGGAGCCTATCAATGCTATTACTCTTCTGTCCTTTCCATTCTTTTGCTCCCATGCCCTTGCCCAAAATATATAAAATAAAATATGAGGATGTAGGTTTTATATTTTATATTTTTGAATTAAATTAATTAAAATTAAAAATATTATTTTAATTTAAATTAATCAAATTAGTACAATACTCAAGATTATATTTGGGCGGGTCAAATCGTTTTCATTTTGATTAGGATGAATTTATTTTAAATTTATATTTTTTAAATTTAATATTTAAGTTGTTTGAATTTGACATATTTAATTCAAATAATTTGAATTTAAAATATTTGTTTCAAATCATTTTGAATGTAAATTATTAAATTTTATAAATTAAATTAATTAAATTTAAAATTCAAATTATTTTAAATTCAAATTAATTTGAATTAAAATAATTTGAATTGGATAGGGTTCAATCTCAAGCTAATTGAACAAAATTTTTTCATTTGAGCCAATTTTTTTCCGGCCAAGCTTTATATGATACAATTATTTATGTAATGAAATTTTTTAACGCTTAAAATGTAACAAAAATGATAAATGCTAGAAATAATTATTGATTATTGATAGGCAACACTAATTAATAATAACTCTTGCTAAAAATATTATTAAAATAAATCTATAATTTAAGTGTGTATGTGTGTGTGTGTTTATATATATATATATATATATATATATATGAAAGGTTATAAAGATAATGGGAGGCTGAAAAACATAAAATATGATTAAATAAAAAAATCAAGACTAGATAATGTAAAAAAGAAAAAATACTATTGGCTCGTGTTTAATATATGTATATCTCTAGTTTTGGTGGCACTAATTTCATTTTGTTTATGGTATTTGCTTATGAGTTATGTCATATATGAGTTTAATTCTATTTGACGTTTATAACATCTTGAGTGTTACAGAATTTGGATTGAGTTTTAAATTTTTAATTTGTTCATAAATTATCCCCAGGTGATGATAATTTTTTATTTTAATTAGATGTTTTCGTGTGTTATAATTATTTTTATTGATTTATTATTGATTTTTTTCAATTTTGTAAAGTTGTTATTTATTTCTTTAATTATTCTCTTTATCATATTTTTAGAGTAAAACATATGGAAAGGACTTTTAATTTTTTTTAACATAATTAAAAATAATAGTAAAGAAAAAAAGATTGAAAATATTATTAAATTTTAATTAATTAATCATTTATTTTTATTTATTATTTTCAATTACATTAATATTTTAAAAAATAAAATTACATTAATTTGATTTTAAATCATTTCAATTAACTTAATTGAAATATGTATTTAATTAAAAGTTTTAAAATTTTTAATACAAAGTAGATTGTAATATCTATAATTTAAATAGACATGTCAAATTCAAACTTAAATTTTAGAGGTGTTAATTGAGTTTGATTCAGCCCTAATCGATCCATGAAGACATTTAGGGACTACTAGTGATGGACTTAAACATTTGAATTTGGGTGGCCAACTTAAAGCAGTATCAAAAGATGTGTTCAAAAATAAAATATCCCAACTAATTAATAAATTCAAAAGATAAAAACAATATTATGCCAACCAATTAGAAAAGAATTTCACTTTCCCTACGCATTTATACATAAAAAAATATTTAGGTGCAATACATGTGATAAATTATAACAACGATAATATAAGTAATATAAAGTAATGAATCAAAATATTGAAAATTTTAGCCAAAAATTGTAGCTATAAAAAATTATTGTCTAAATATTAAAAATAGATTTCTTACTTGTATATAAAATGTCAAAGGTAAAGATGATATTGGATAATAAATAAATTGATATGATTTGATATTATCATATATGATTATGTCAGATTCAGATAATTATAAATTAACAATTAATACATTCTAGATTTATTATGATTCGGATACGTTTTTGATAATATCCTTTAATTATCCTATATTTGAATTCTTTTTAATTTTTTTAATAGATATTTTTGAATATTTGAATCCATTATTCATTTACATATTTAAAATATATAAAATTTTAATACTTGTGAAAGGTTCAAACCTTAGCAAACAATCTTTAATTGTTATTAATTAAAAATGAACTTAAATTTTAAATTTATTTTTTATTTATTTTATATTTTAAAAAATTAAGTAAATAGATAATTTATAAATTTTAATATCTAACGGATAATATTTATATAATTGAATATGAATTCAAATAATTATATTAAATTTAAATAAATAATTAAATAAATTTGAATATTGTAAAAATTAAAAAGATTGAGATACAAATATCTTAAAAATAATTATCTTTGTAATGTTACCATTTATAATAAGAGGAAAGATAAAAAAAATAAGAAAAAAAAGTGTGGAGGTGCATGTATGGGAATAATAACTCGGGCATACAATCATGCATTATAATGTTGCAATGTGCTTCCAATCCAAGAAGATTTTTTATATATAAATTATTGGAGAGGACCACTTTCCAAAATATAATTGGTTAAGCTCAAAAGGTGGCATTAAACAAATAGAAAGAAGATAGCAGGAAGCGGCTGCAAGCCGCGTAGGATCCAAAAGCAGGCGTGTGTGATTAGGTTAGCTTATCATTTTCTGGAGTTGCAAACGCGGGTTCCACACGGTTTTTACACTGCAAAAGCAGAAAAATAAATTTTCCGTACCACTTAATTAATTGATGAATTGGAAGATCAGTAGTGACGTTTGGTCAACGGTCACACTTTAACTTTTATGTATAGTTGTGTTCGCGAAAAGTAAGGTTCATTTTAAGAAAGCTATTCTCCTAAAACCACATTATTTGACGGATTTCAGGAAACAGATGATTTTTTCCGTTATGATTTAGCTTATCTGAATTTAAGATTTTTATGCTTAATTAAAGAGTATAGAATTATTTAATAAATTTTTTTATTATTTTAGTTTGTGTTACATTAATAATACCTGATATATAAATATATTTAAATTAATTTTATTTATTTATTTAATATAATAAATTATGTATTTATTTAATATTTTATGTAATTAATAAAAAAATTAAAAAGTCAAACATTTTTATATATTTTATTAAGTTACATAGAAACTAATTACTATCTTAACATTGATTATTCTTATATAGAGTAAACACTATAAGAAACATGTCAAAAGCAACAAAAAAATATTGGCAGAATTTTTTTCATTGTTAAAAATTATTATTAGTGATAGATTTTCAACAAACTATTGAGCAGATTTCTTAACTGAGCCAATTTTTATTTTATTAAATTAATATTTTTAAGTTTTTTATTTATTCTTTTATTTTATTTAATTATTTATTTGAATAATTTTTTATTTTCAAAATTTTAAAGAAAAGTTAAAAATTAATTTTTTTGTAAAATAAAAATAATTTCCAAAAATGAGGAAAAAATTAAAGTATTAATTTTTTTTTCAAGATAAATTTCCAAGAAAATTTGAAGGAAAAGTTGAATTATCAACTTTCCCTAAAAAGAAAATATCATTTTAGAAAAAATTTTCAGAAAAAAGTTGGAATGCCTATTTTTCCTTAAATTAAATAAAATTTTTAAGAAAAAAATTGAAATATCAAAATTTTCTCAAATAAAAATAATTTCAAAATTACAAGAAAGGGTTAAAGTATCAATTTTTTCCTAAATAAAAATCATTTTAAAAAATGAGAAAAAAGTTGAATTATCAACTTTCCTTAAAAAGAAAATATCATTTTAGAAAAATTTTTGAGGAAAAAGTTGGAATGCCTATTTTTCCTTACATTAAATAAAATTTTTAAGGAAAAAATTGAAAGATCAAAACTTTCTCAAACAAAAATAATTTCAAAATTACAAGAAAGAGTTAAAGTATCAATTTTTCCCTAAATAAAAATCATTTTAAAAATGAAGAAACAATTAAAATATCAATTTTTCCTTAAACAAAAATAATTTCAAAATTTGAGGAAAAAGTTAAAGTATTAATTTTTTCTTAAATAAAAATAATTTTAAAAAATGAGGAAAAAGTTAAAATATTAAAATTTCCTCAAGATCAAAATAATTTCAAATTTTGAAGAAAAAGTTGAAATATAAAATTTTCTTTAAATAAAAAATAATTTCTAAAATTTGGGAAAATTTTCAAAGTATTAATTTTTTCTTAAATAAAAATAATTTCAAATTTTTTAGGGAGAAAGTTGAAGTATCAATATTTTCTTAAAATTAAAATTTTTCTAAGAATTTCATAAAAATATAAATGTTAAATAATATGATGATGAAATCTCTATAAGAGAAATAGTAATTTTCTTGCATACTCTTAAGGTGAGAAAATTCTCTTAATTTTTTACCAAAGTATTGGAGTCAAATAAAAATAATTTTCAATAATTAATTATTAGTAAGACTTTTTTAAAGGCCCAATCGATAATACAAAACAGCTAGTACCATCCTTTGATAGGTGTTATGAAAGTACTATAACATTTCTCATTTATAACCATATTTTTGGACCTACATAGACTAGAATCTACCTTTTTAAAAAAACTTAAGTTAAGCTTAGGACACATCTTTAAAATGGGACAGATTTAGTTAGGCAACCAATCGTATCTAAATAAACAAAAATTAGTAGCAACTCCTAAGTCTATGTCTAGCGATAGGTTCATAGATCTATACATTATGGTAATTTGATGGCTCTACTGGGAATGTCAAGAGTTAAACCAGTAAATGATTTCATGTTATCCAAGCCTAACTTATAATGTATGAATTTTTGTTTTGTTTCTTGTATTTTATTTTTTAAATCATGTTATATAATGTTATTTATATCATGTGTATAACATGGGCTCTATACTCGAGCTCTGTCTTTTTAAAAGGGAGTAAAAGTACCTATGCTTTTGTGATGTTTTAATGCCTCTGCAATAGCTAGCAAAATATTCTAGCTTAAATTGAACCTTTTTTGCACATAGCTTATAATGGATGAGGATTAAGGTACCTTCATAATTTATGATTGACAATAATGTATGGAATAATTTAAGAACCTTTAGATTCCAAACCCAAACCACATATAGTTAACCTTATAAGCCTAACCCATAGGTAAAGTCATGCCCTTTTTTTTTATAGAAATAACCTAAACTTAGAACACATATCTTTTATTATATATGAGTCGTGCACTAACTTGTTTTATCCTTATCTTTTTTTATATTGGATGCTAACTCTGTTCTTGTTGGCTGCTTCATTTTCACATGAATCATATTAAAATCAATAGGAGTTGCAATTTGTTTTCTTGTAATCATTTCATGCATTCATAAATTATCATTCATGTATTATATCCATCATATCATTGCATAATATCAAAATCTTTTACTTTATCTAGGATAGCAATTTAAAAAACATGGACTATTAATTACAAGCACGATTTTAAGCCCTGGAACTCAACCAAGAAGAATTTGGACATGAACTACGAGAGGTAAAGAGATAAACTTGGCAAGCTATTGAAAATGATTGAAAATCTTGATATCCATTCTAAAAAATCTTTATCCGCTCCAACTTGTCTATGTATTGGAAAAATGTCAAGAGCTAACATTCGTTCAAGTTCTACCAATAGCCCAAGTGAAAACCAAATTAGAGGGAAAGTGGATAAGACAAGGATCTCCAATTCCACATAGACACCACAAATTTGTTCACACCTACATCATTATTCCCATCCGATTAATTTTCAACCATCCTTTTCGACATTTCAAGTAAGACTTGCTCGTATTCAACCCACACAAATTGGGCTGAATCAATATCCCCATCCTACCATGAACAATGCCTTCCAAAATCCTTATGCTTATTAGCTAATCCAACAACCAAGTTTTCAAATGAACCCTCGGGCATATACACCTAATTCTATTCTAAGATCCACACCTGTAAATCCAACCGTGTCTCACCCCAAGAAGTTTTTGAGTAAGAAAAAGGAAAGAGCCATCATTTATCCAATCCTTGTGACTTATTGTAAGCTATTTCCACTACTTTTCCAAAACTATTTGATCACATCAATTCTTTTAGAGCCACTAAAACCTTTTTATCCTAAATGGTATGATGCTGATGCTTCATGTGATTATCATTTTTGGAATATAGGCCATTCAATAAAAAATTACCTTGCTTTCAAACATAAAGTGTAGGGTTTAATCAAAACTGGCTGGTTGAGTTTTGGGAACGAAAAGGAGCCCAAGATTGTTGAGAGTTATTTGTCTAATTGTATCAGTTAAATAACTTATTAATGTTAGTACCAGGATTTTAAAGTGAAAGTATAGGACTAGGCAATAGATTTTAATATTTTTTTAAGGATTATTTTTGGATATTTTTGTTAGTATAATTTTTAATTTTTAATTAAAAGTTTTTTTTTTCATTTTTTCTCTTTTTCTTATTATGTGATAGCACTTAATGCATATATTCATCCATTCATATATAGTTTTTTTTTTCTCTATTTTTGTGTAAATTTGTAGTTAGACATCATCATAATCCTTAATTATAGTAATAAAGGTTTAAGAGCCTAATTGTCAAGATAATCTACTTGCCACTCATGGAGTCAGAACAACATAGCTGAATTGAAAAAGTTAAGAAAGCTCAAGATGAAATGAGAGGAGATCTGACCCAAATAATGGAAATGCTAAAAAATTTGAATAGAAAGAAAAAAGTGGAAAAAGTCTGCATACAAACATCTTAAAAGGTACAATCACAGCAAGTATCACTTTTTAAAGTATACTCTTATCTAGGAATACCTTTAACAACTACACAAGTTCCAATCCTTGATGATCTTGAAAAGCCAAAAAAATTAAAAGAAATTTCATTTAAGGCAACAAGAAATTCATGTTCTTAAAAAAATATGGATCTTATAGAAGAGAGGCTTCAAGTTATTGAGGGAATAAATTTTTATGGATCTATAGACACATTGGAGCTTTGCTTGGCACTAGATTTATTATTCTGCTCAAGTTCAAGGTCTTAGATTTGAGAAGTATGATGTGACTAAATGCCCAATGACCTATGTCACTATATATTGCAAAACAATGGCTACCCATGCTCATGATGACAAGCTCTTGATTTATGTATTCCAAAATAGTTTTATAAAGTTTGCTACTAAGTGGCATGCTTAATTGGATAACATTTACATCATTTTGTGAAAAAAATTTGTTAAGACATTTGTAACCTAATACAAGCACATTATAGAGTTTTCCCTAAATCAATTGTCTCTACAAAGCATGAAGAAGAAAGATGTTGAAAGCTTCAAAGAATATGTTTAAAGGTGAATGGATGCTGCTGTTCAGGTTCAACCACCTCTAACAAAAAAAAAACTATAGTTCTATTTGTCAACATTCTTAAAACATCATACTATGAAATGATGATAAGAAATGCAACTAAAAATTTTACTAAAATGGTTATATCTGGGGAGATAATAGAGAATACCATAAAAAATGAAAAGCTTAAAAAGAATGATGTAGCAAGTACAAAAAAGTTGGTACACTGAAAATCGAAAGAGAAGATGTTCAAGTTGTGATTTATGAAGGGAGGCTAGTTGAAGATTTTACCCAATGCCTTCCTTATTTGATGTACCAACCTTACTATCCTACCATAAATAACCTTTCTTAGAATCCTTATTTTCACCAACAAGCCCAATAGCCAATTCTTCATACGAGTCCTTATCCTTGGACTACTGCTTAACCTTTGAACAATTAAAGAAGATCAAGAAATATTTTTGAAAAAATTCCAATTTCAATTTATGATCTTTTGTCTTTGTTGGTAAAATACCAGTACTTTACCCCAATACCTTTGAAAGCAATTCCAAATCCATCAATGAAAATTTTGATCCAAAAAATAAATGTAACTATCACATGGGGTTAATTAGACACATAATCGAGAAATGTAGGCAATTAAAAGAAAAAATTGAAAATCTTATCCAAAGTGGCACCTTGACCCATGATCTTTTTGAGCAATGGAAATATGCTTTACCATGGTTTATTAATGTCCTGGACATGAATTCATTGATTTGTAATGAGTTTTGATTCCTTCAATTTTGATTTTCTGCATATGCATTTGAAAAAATCTCAAGATATTTTGTAATTACTATTAGAATGATCATCTTGAGTTATTTCCCTTAATGTTACATTCTTTTCGATTAGAAGATTAAGAACCTTAAAAATTTTTTATGATGAAAGCTTTATAACTTCAACCCACATGACCATGTTGAACTTTAAAAAATTATTGATCTTCAATTAAATTATGAGTAATAAGGTGGTTGATTAATTTGTAAATATTTTAGGCACTCTTCTAAGCTTTTTAGATTTCAGTGATTTAATAAATGTCAAGGCTATTCCGTCGTAAATCTAAAACTTTCATATTTTCTCAAGTTGTTCAGTATCTTGATTTGTGCAACATTCTTCTCCCTTTCAGTCTTTCACCAAGTGATCCTTCAACCTTATCTTAGGGCAAATTTACTAAAAAAGCCTAATTTACTTTGTCATAATGTATAGATCCATGGACCTACCACTAGACATGGATTAGATTAGAGGGAGTCACAACCAATCTTTTTTATTTATGTGTGATTGGTCACTTAATCGAATCTATTTTTTTAAAAAATGAGTCTTAAGATTGAGTTAGATATCTTTAAATAGTAGATTCTAATCCATGAAATTAGATTTTATGTTCGGGAGTATGATTATATGTTAGTAAGGTTATAACACCCCCACAGTGCCTATCTAAATGATGGTACCAGTTTGATTTCAAATTATCCAAGCCTTGAACATGTTTATAATTTACTAAAATATTTAATATAAAAAATTAGTCTTAAAATTACCTCAATAGTTTAATAGCAATTTAAGATAATTATCTCACATCAGGAGTATTCATAAAGACTAATGTCCCACCCTAATAAGGCTCCGTCATCTGATTTATTACTATATTTAATTTAAAAAATTAGTAAAGTCTCCCAATAGTTTAGTAAGATTTATTTTGAGGTAGATTTTCTAATAGTTTACTGAGATTTTATTTGAAAGATATTTATAAAAATTTTATTCTTTTAAAAAGTTAATTAAAGCTCTCAGTAGTTTAGTAAGTTTAACTTAACAAGCAATTCTTTAATAGTTTAAAGGATAAAAAATTATTTATTTATGGAATTTTTCAATAGTTTGGTGGATTCTATAAAATTTAAATCCATGAAAATTCTCAAATAGTTTGATAAGATTTATAAATTTATTTGAAAAGATTTGTTTCTTTTATTTATTTTTGTTTTGTTTTGTTTTTTTAAATAAAAATAGAATTTTATAAAATATTCAACAAATAATAAATTGCTCAATAAAAATAAATAAATAATAAAAGTTAATAAAATAAAATAATAAAATAAAACTAAAATAATAAAATATAAAATTTTAAAATATAAAATAAATAAATATAAAATATAAAATATAAAAATAAAATGAAAAAAGAAAAACCTGCTATCGGATCGAGTTAAAGCACAGGTCGACATACAGGTCAACGGGTCTATGTGCAAGTCTAAGACTTTCAGAACGACATCGTTTTGGCACCGTATGAAAGCTACACCCCTCAATTTTTCTTTAGAATTCTTTTGCTTTCTCTCTCTCTGGCCCTGATTCTCTCTTTTTTCTCTCTAAAATGTCTTAAGAACACCCACTAAAAACTGAAAATCTTTATTGATTTTAGAAAAGTCATCGAAAACCTACCAAAAAATTAAAACCCCATCAAAAAACTTGTTGAAAAATTCAAATATTCAACCCAAAAACCCAGATTTTCTAGAAATTCCATAAATTTTTAGAAATTTAAATTCCAATCCCTAAATCCAATTCTTCAACACTTCCAAACTAAACTAGAAACTTCCAACTAAACCTAGAATCTATAAATCCAGAACCTTCAAACCTAGAAACTAAACCCAAAACATTTTTAGAAACTACCATAAAACCTTTTCTTCCCCCCCAAATCCATCGTTTTGTTCTTCTGGTCCCTTGTTTAATTTATAGGTATCCTTAGAAGAGTTTTTAGGGATTGGACAGAACTAACCCAAGCTTGAATCCTAGTATTAAATTATGTCTACCGTGATATTTTACATAAGTCTGGTAGTCTATCTAATTGATTTGATTCTAGATTAAAAGTCCCCTAATTATGTACATTGATTGGCCTTTGTTTTTAGTCAACCTTAGATTTGGTTTCCTTATTCAAACCTCGACTAGGAGAAAAGGATAGGAAAGAAATAATAATAATAATAATAATAATAATAATAATAATAATAATAATATAAGATAATATAAGATAATATAATAATATAATATAATATGATAATATAATATAATATTATATATCATACTATACTATACTAGTAATAATAATAAAATGATACAAAATAATAATAGTAAAAATAGACTCTGATTGACCCTGGACATAGATGGGTGCCTCTGCCCCTCTTTGTACATTTTTATTAGATAGGGATGATGCAAAGACCTAGACATCCGCTCTATTCCAAAAGTCAAGTCAATAAGCAGAAATGACTGAGACTGAGATGTAAGTTAGGAAAACGATTTGAACCAAGTCGAGATCAAATGACTAGGATGAACCACAAGTCAGAAAGATGATATAGACTAAGCTAAGATCAAACGATCAAGATTAAACCACATCTCTAGAAAACAATCTGGATTAAGCCGAGATCAAATGACCAAGATTGAACCACAAGTTTGAAAAATGATTTGGACTGAGCCAAGATCGATTAAGCGATCGAGATTAAACCATAAGTCTGTAAAATAATTTGGATTGAGCCAAGCTCAAACGATTGAGATTGAACTACAAGTCTAGAAAATGATCTGTACTGAGTCGAGATCGAGCAATTGAGATTAAATCACAAGTTTGAAAAATGATCTGGACTGAGCCAAGATCAAACAATCGGAATTGAACCACAAGTCTGAAAAATAATTGAACCACAAGTTTGGAAAATGATTTGGATTAAGCTAAGATCAAGCAACCGAAATTGAACCATAAGTTTGAAAAATGATATGGACTGAGTCGAGATCAAATGAATGATAAGTGATAATGCAACGATGCAAATGCACATCCTATCTAGGATGCAGATGTAACTGTCAAGGATTTAAATACAATGTATGTAATGTAGATGTTACTAAATCAATGTCTTAAAATTTCAATTACTGTAACAAGGTTTTTAAGACTCCACTATTCTTTCCTAGCTTCTCAGTATTAACAATATCAGAACAAATTTTGTAAACTAATTAATGTCATTCTACTCACCTGATCATAACTCACAAATCATGTCAACCAATTTATCACTAAATTCATCATTGGGTCACCTTATTTGCCCTTTTTTAAAACATTTTCTCAGGTTTCTTTTACTCATCTCATCTTAGATTTCTTTTAAAAGAATGGAACACTCTGTACAAACATTGTCATTCATTTATTTGCCATCATTCAAATTAGTGATGCACATGATATATTTCTTTGATTCATTCAGGGGATGTACATTTGGTCAAAGATAAGAAAAATGGGTTTTTATTATCGAAAAGAAATATGGTCGATAACAAATCAAAGGCACATTATTTTCACTGTTCAAAAAAGATATTAGTATCCAAAAATAATGTTTGTTCAGACAATTGTGAACTCCAACTTAGAATCCTATTTCAAAAACACATTCCATCAATATCCTCAATCTTTGAACCAATCATCATCCTTATTCCTGAAACCCTTACATGAAGTTGTTTTTTAAAGTTTTTATCTTTAATTAAATTACCTTTTCAGGTTTTTGATCTTTCATTTTTCTCTTTTTTGTTTTTATTTTCTTTTTGCTTCTTTTATTCTTTTTGTTTTTTTGCACACACTTTTTCTCATCTTTTCTTTTCATTTCTATTTCCTTTTTATCCATCAGTGATACTTTGATCAAAGTTTCAAATAATTCAATGACAAATTTGCTTTAATTCAATTCATAATTCTTCAACTCAAGTATTCACATTTGATTAAAATGGACTTTTAAGGGACGTAATGTAGGCTAGGTGATGGGTTATGAAAGAAATGGATAAAACGGGCCCAAATTGTATTTAAAAGTTTATCAAACCAAGAACCATTTTTTCATGTAGAGCACCTTGACATGTTGCCCATCAATTTCTTTTTCTTTTTCCTTCATTTTTTTTATTTTCTTCATTTTTTTTATTTTCATCATTTTTTAAGAAAAACTTTAGCACAAAAGGACTTTGTCCTTGAAATAAACAAGCTTCTCAAACCTTACCCCTAATGGGGGGTGATCTTTGGTTAGGGTTCTTCAAAAAAATTTTCAACAGGTCTAAAAAGGTAGCAAAGGATAATTTTAATCTTTTTTTTTTTTTAAGGATAGAAAGAAGATGGCCATTTCTCATCTCGAACATGAATACTTTCAATGAAGAATATTTATTGATCAAGAGTAGATTGGTGAATAAATTATTACAAAGATCATGTGTTACATCACTTTCAAAACTTTTCACTAGATTTATCTTTTTTTTATTTAGCAATTCGAATGAATCAACAATCTTAACTTATCAATTGATCATTAGAACTGATGTTTTCCAAAATTGAATCCTAAATTATCGTCATGACTGTCTGAACATTCATTATTTGAAATAAAAGAATGGATATGAAAAAAAAAAGTATAAGAAGGTAACAGTAAATAATGGTGATTCACATAAAAGAGGAATGCCATGAAAATGCATCAAATTTGTCATTTTTATTAAAATGATGAAAAATAAAATGAAATCTAAGTACATAAAAAAGATCCATATTATCAAGAAATCCTAAGATAATAATAAGTTTCAATCAATTTTCTTAAAATCATGCCCCTAGATGATTTGATAATGGGTTACCACTGATATTAGATGCTGTGTTTCTACTAGTGTCGAAGCTTATTAACCCTTTTTTAATTAGACTTTGCACCCTATGTTTCGAAAAGATATAATTTTTGGTAGAATGATCAACCACCCCATAATGATAGTCATAGTGAATAGTGAAATTATACCATTTGGGATAAGAAAGTTCTAGTTGTTTGCAGGAATGGAAACAATCAAATGGTTTTTGTAAAGCTTTTGGTACAGTTTTATGTAGCTCATGAAAATAAGATCAAATGTAAGCTTTTTTTTATTTTGAGATTCCCGTACATCACTTGTTTGGGTAGCTGGATGAATAGAGAACTTAGTTGTGGATGGATAAAAAGGTCATGTAGCAGAGACATGACTTACAATGGGATGATATATGTGATAGATCGACTAAAGGTAGTTTTTGAATTACTACATTTTGAAACTCATAGCTTGAGTCTCACTTTCATTTTTTTTAAGCACTATTTTAGTAGCAGAGGATTCTTCCTCTTTCAGTTTACTATTTTTTTATTACATTCTCAATGATTTCACCAGAAATCACCATATTAGTAAAATATTTAATCATGTTCCCTATCATCTTCTCATAGTTTGGCAATTTTAAAGTGTTTACAAACAGCATTGTTGTTTTTTTCTTTTGTTAGTGGTGGTTGTACTTAAGCGACAACCTATTGCCATCTTTGGGCATACTCCTTGAAAGACTCAGATACTTTTTTCTTCACACCTTGTAACAAAAGAGGATCAATAGCCAAATCTATGATGTGATGATATTGGTTGATGAAGGATCGAGTCAAATTTTTTTATGATTTTATGTGAGCCCTGTCCAACTAAACATACCACCTTGTAATAGATCTCGTTAGACTGTCTTGGAATACATGCATGAGTAGTTTCTCATTACTGGCATGTGCTACCATCTTAAGACAATATATTATGACATGTGTAATGGGATACTTAGTACTATCATACTTCTTAAATTTTGGCACTTTAAATTTTAGAGGAATCACAGCATCTGAGACCAAACAAAGATTGGTAGCATCATAGAGCCATAAAAATTTATTCCTTCAATAGCTCATAATATTTCTTTAATCATGCTCATTGTTTGATTAATCATTGAGTCTTTTAAGGATACAGCCATCTGTAACTTTATTTCTTCTTTTGTCTCATCTAGTTTAGGGATTTGGATGGGCTTAATTACCTTTTTAAATAATACAAGATTGGTATAACTCTTAACATTCCCTTGATTGGATGCATAAGGTAGTCTCGAATAACTGTAATTCAAGAATGTGGTCTGTTATGGCTACAAATTTGGAGTGGTTTGGGTCTAATGTGGATCAAACCCTAAAGGATACAATGACTTAGTAACTTCATATGAAATATCTTCTTTCACCTCTTTTCCTTTGTTATCTTCTTCAGAGCTTTGGGGATCTTACTTAGTTTCCCCTCAATTACTTTATGAGCCTTTTCTAACCTTTCAAAATAGTTTGCATTATCTTGCTCTATCTTCTTGGCACTAGCTCGGGTGTAATACTAGTGTTGAGCTATCCTTAAATCTTGATTTCTCATAATGTGTAAATTTAGAATGATATTTATGGAACCTTCAGATTATGCATAAGAATGAATGCAAAAACAAAATGCATGAATGCAATAAGGAGAATTTACCACATAACAATTGTTATCAAAGAAAATCTTTATTGAATTAAAAGTCACTTTTAACCAAATCCAACATTACATCCATGAAAAGTCTAGAATTTACTAGGAAAAGAAATCCATAACTCGTCAATACGGCTTTACACTTCATTAAGAAAATTTGTCAATTTTGACCATGCGTTCTTATTGGTGGCACCTTTACCTTCCATTTTACAATCTTTTCTACCATGTTCTTAGCTTTGTAAATAGCCACAATGATTCGATCGAGTAAAGACTTTAACTAGTTATGTTTATTCATATATGCTTCCTTCATTTGCTCACATTCTTCAGTCACAACCCTCATTTGTGCTCTAATTCCCACCACTACTCCATTTAGCATTTGGATATGCCTTTGTGCTTCAAAGAGCATTGCATCTCTTTCTTGTAGTTTCATTTGTAATTGTCCATTTTCTTGCAAAAGTTGTATCAATTATTAATTAGTGGATGATCGTGTTGTATTAAGGTCAATGCACAAGCTCATCCATTCATCCTTTTCTTATTCTAGTGTTTGAACTTCTTTTTTTAGCCTTTTGTTTGCAAGCTTCAACTCTTCAGACTCTCTTTTTAGGCCATTAAAGGACTTTACTAAGCTTTTTATAGACGTAATTGAGATTTTCCTTGTTAAAATTATTTCATGGAAAATATTGCTTATGATAAATCTAATGATGTAAATGCATGATAAAGGAAAAAGGTTAGTAAGCATAAAAAAATAATACATAAATACAAAAACCAACATACAGGACTAAAGTATACAAAAAAGACAATATATAAGCTTATAAGTAAAATAAACATCCAATCATGTATCCTATTTAGGATTTTCTAACACAAGAGAAGGTATGGTTCTACCTATGGTTGGGCTTTTAAAGTAACTATATGTAGTTTGAATTACTTCTAAAAGGTTCTCAAATTCTTCCTTACATAATTGTCCATTACAAACTAGCAAGGCAACCCGGTCCTTGCCCATCATAGGCTAAAAGTGGAAAGCATTTAATTTGAGTGGGAGTATTTTATAGGCCCAAGTAGAGACATGAAATCTCACAAAAGCATAGGTACTTCACTCCCTCCTAAAGGTAGAGCTCAGGTGGAGAGCTTATGTTATGCACATTCAAATGAGTGGCAAATATATATAGATGAATAACTAAACAGAATATAAGCAATGAAAAGAAAGAAATAGGAAAGAAAGAAAATCATCTCAAATTTATTAAGCAAGGCTTGGATAATAAAAAATTATTTACTGGCTTGACTCTCAATTATCCCCAATGGAGTCGCCAAACTATCATAACGTATAGATCCGTAAACCTACCACTAGACATGGATTAAAGAGAGTCGCCACTAATCTTTTTTTGTTTAGGTATAATTGGCTACCTGATCGAATCTGTCCCATTTAAAGAGGAATCTTAAGATTGATTTAAATATATTTAAATGGTAGATTCTGATCCACGAAACTAACTTTTATGTTCAAGAATATGATTATGTGTAAGAAAGGTTATAGCACCCTTATAGTGCCCATCCAAAGGATGGTACCGGTTTGATTTCGAATTATCTAATCCTTGAATATGTTTATAATTTACCAAAACATTTAATATAAAAAATTACTCTTAAAATCACCCCAATAGTTTGGTAGCAATTTAAGATAATTCTATCATCTTAAGAGTATTCATGGAGACTAGTGTCCTATCCTAAAGAGCTCTGTCTTTATATTTATTACTATATTTTATTTAAAAAAATTAGTAAAGTCCTTCAATAGTTTAGTAAGATCTACTTTGAAGCAAATCTCCCAATAGTTTGGTGAGATTTTATTTGAAAGATATTTATAAAAATTTTATCCTTTTGAGAAAGTTCATTAAATATCCCAATAGTTTGGTAAGATTTAACTTAGAAAGCAATTCTCTAATAGTTTGAAGGATAAAAAAGTATTTATTTACGAAATTTCCTAATAGTTTGGTGGATTCCATAAAATTCAAATCCATAAAAATTCTTCAATAGTTTGATAAGATTTATGAATTTATTTAAAAAGATTTTTTCTTTTATTTTTTTGTTTTGTTTCTTTTTTAAATAAAAATAGAATTTTATAAAATATTCAACAAATAATAAATTTTTTAGTAAAAATAAATAAATAATAAAAGTCAGTAAAATAAATAAAATACAAAATAAAAAAATTTTAAAATTTTAAAATATAAAATAAATATAAATAAAACCAAAAAAAAAAAGATAATGAAAAAAAAAAAACCTATTATCAGGTCGGGTCGAAGCACGAGTCATCATGTGGGTCAATGGATCTAAGTACGGGTCTAGGACTTTTAAAATAGTGTCATTTTGGCACCGTATAAAAGCTACACCCCTAAGTTTTTCTTAAAAAATCCTCTACTTTTTCTTTCTCTAGCTTTAATTCTCTTTTCCTTTTCTCTAAAATGTCCCAAGAACACCCATCAAAAATTGAAAATCTTAATCGATTTATGAAAAAGTTGTTAAAAACCTATCAAAAGATTCAAATCCCACTGAAAAACTTATTAGAAAATTCAAATATTCAACCCAAAAACCTAGATTTTTAAAAAAATTTTCAAAAATTCTAGAAGTTTCCGAAAATTTAAATTCCAATCCCCAAATCCAAATCTTAAACACTTCCAAACTAAACCAAAAACTTTCAACTAAACCTAGAATTTATAAATCCAGAACCTTCAAACCTAGAAACTAAACCCAAAATATTTTTAGAAACTTCTATAGAGCCTTTTCTTCCTCCCCTCAAATCCACCATCTTGTTCCTCTAGTTTTTGTTCAATTTATAGGCATCCTTAGGAGAGTTTTTAGGAATCAGATAGAATCAACCTAGACTTGAATCTTAGGATTAGATTCGGTCCACCATGATATTTTACATAAGTCTGGTAGTCTGTCTTATTGATTTGATTCCAAATTAAAAGCCTTTGATTATGCAAATTGATTGCCCCTTGTTTTTGGTTAACCCAAATTTGGTTTCCTTGTTAAAACCTCGACCATGAAAAAGGAAAGAAAATAGAAAGAAATAATAATAATAATAATAATAATATAACATAATATAACATAATATAATATAATAATATGATACTACAATAATAATAACATAATATAATAATATAATACGATAATAATATAATATGATAATATAATAATATAATATATCATACTATACTATACTAATAATAATAATAAAATAATACAAAATAATAACAATAAAAATATACTCTAATTGACCCTAGACACAGATGGGTGTCTATATACTTGATGTCCCAAATAACTCTTTTTGATTATTTTGATTGATGAACATCATAATGGATTGTGAAAAGGAAGATTATTAGGCTTCACTTGAGTAAAAAATTGAGATAATGCATTATGAGTATGAGTTTTAAGAAAAGAAAAAAAAAAGAAACAAAGAAAAAAGATGATTATGACATCATGCATATGAGACATTTAAATGAATCTAAAATCAATGAAAAAAAAGTCTTCTCTTGAAAATGGCTTTTCAATGCAAGTATCCATACTTGAAATAAAAAATGGCTATCTTTCAAATTATTTTCATGAAAGAAAAAAAATCCATTTGCTACCTTATTTGAGCATGCTGATTTTTCTTTCTAAATGAACTCTAACCAAGGATTATTCTCCATATTTGGAGGCAAGTTTAAAAAAGAGAAATCTCATTAAGAGGGCATTTAATCTTATGTTCAAGGACTAGGAAATAATGTCTTATGTTAAGTGGCCAAGTTTGATGTAAGCTAAGTTCCAAAAATTTCAAACTCATGCAAGAAAAAGATAAAGGCAAAAAATAAAAAAGAAAAAAGAAGAATAAAGATGCAAAGGCATGTTTGGAGTAAGGAAAATGTCCTTGTAGAAAAAATTATCCCTGGTTCAATTACGTTTAAAAATGTATTTTAGGTCTATTTATTATTTCTTTCAAAACCTCAACTCCGGTCTACATTACATCCTTTGAAAAGTTCATTTTAATCATATATGGATACCTAAGTTGAAAGTCTTATTCTTTAGAAAATCATCAATTTGGTTTTAGATGAATTTTAAGTGCTCAAATGCAGGGTGGGGTAATCATAAAAAGAAAAAAAGAAAAGAAAAATAAGACTGTAAGGTGAAACTCAAAATACTAGTCTAAAGCAAAAGTGAAAAATTGAAAGTAACTCATGAAACTGATTGATACAAGAAGTATTAGGTAAAGGCATTTTTAAATGAAATTTAGTGCATTAAAGACTTTTGATCAACCTCTATTTTGATGATTTTTTTTTAAATCTGAGCCTTTTCTTTATTTATTAAAACTTTGAGCCTTGCATGATCGGTCTTGGCATTTACTAAAATACCATATATCAAGAACTTAAAAAAGTACCAAAATAGATTGTACTTTAAAAGATTATCTTCATTTATGAGCCTAAATAAAAAGACATTGATATTCCCTTTCTCATTTAGTGGCCAAGTTCCCTATGATAATTTAGATCATGATGTGCCAAACCATTGCATCCATTTTGGAAAAACCAAGTTGTGATTCATCATATTCATTATAGATAGTAATCACCTGTTTTTCAAATGTATGATTACATGTGAAAAATTGATTCATTTTTTAGGAAGATATTTGCATGGGGTAATTTTTAATATTGGTTTTGAATATCAAATGCTCATTATGGAATGCTACAATAAATGAGATCTTTTTGGGGCAAGGAAAATGGTAAATGTAAAGGATTGATAGAGAAAGAGACTTAATAAATAAGAAGAATGGTTTTCAAGAATGGAAATGTTTTAAGAATGTTTGCTTTAGTTTGTGAAAGAACTTGTCAGCCAATTCAAAGGTTATGTCATGGAAAATTAAAAAGAAGAGAAAGTTTTGAGAATCATATTATCACAATTAAGGACATATGATATGGATTTCATGCATTGCATTCATTGCATGCATTTCATGTATTATATCCATCACATTCATTCTATGTGTTGCATTCATGGCATATTCTTCAATAGACAAGAGAAAAAGATTTAGGCATAAAGGCTGATGAAAAAGAAAAACTTTGATATGGAAATTGAATAAAATTTTACCTTAAGGTATTTGTTAAAACTTTTGAGTATCAATTTCAAAAACCTTCAATTAATACTTCTTAAAACCTCCAAGTACATCCTATAAGTTTTCAAATGATCTTTCAACACTTTAGGGCATGATTTTAAACCTCTAAGTATCTTTTTAAATTTTAAAATTGTGGAGCCTTCGTGTGGAAGGAGCTTTTTTAGAATTTGATTTGTAAGACCTTCAGGCATAATCTTCAAGTTCTATGTGCAAGATTCAAAAGTTTTCTAAGTTGAATCTATTTTAGAGTTGAGATTTATAAGACCTTTAAGCATAATCACCAAGCCTTCCAAGCAAGATTTATAAGTCTTTCAACCTGAATCTATTTTAGAGTTGAAATTTGTAAGATCTCTGGGCATAATCTCTAAGTCTTCCCAGTTAAGTCTATTTTAGGGTCAAGATTTGTAAGACCTCCGGGCATAATCACCAAGTCCTTTAAGCAAGATTTGTAAGTCTTCTGAGTTGAGTTTTTTCAAAGTCAAGATTTGTAAGATTTTTAAGCATAATCATCGATACCTTGGGGCATAAAATAAGCATGATTTTTTAAGTCTTTTGAGCAAAATCATTAAGTCTTATAGGCAGAATCACTAAATCTTCCAGCCATGATTTTTCCAAGTGCTCCAAGAATAATCTCCAAATCTTTTGAGCATGATCTATAAGACCTATGAGTATGACCTTTTAAAATCTTTGAGTACTTTATTTTTAAAGTTATGTACCTCTATTGTTAAAGGACCTTTATTTTTAAAGTTATATGCCTCTACTTTTTAGGAACCTTTGAAGAAAAACAAAAGCAAAATTGAAAAAAAAATGTTAAATAATTTGGGTCCGGACATATTTGATGTCCATATATTTATGCAATTTATTTTTCACAAAAACTACATAAAAAGGAGTGGCTATAGACACCTTTTTTTTTTTACAACCCAAATCGATTTGGGTCAGAGTAGTTTCAAATCCAATTATTGAATTTTGGATTTTTTATTATATTTATTTATATTCTTCTTTTCCTTGTTTATTTTATTTTTATTTTATATTATTTATCTTGATTTTATCCTTAATTATTTGACTATTTAAAAAAAAAAGATAATTGAAGAAAAAGGAAAAAGGGTTTGATAGCTGAAGAAAAGGTCGGATAAGTTTGCTTTTATCATGATTAAATTGAATTTATGCTTTTAAAGATAAATTCTATTTTTCATCATAATCCTAGCTTTTGTAGAGTTGGAATTCATCTAAAAGTCTTCTCATTATGTCCTATAAATAACCTTGTGATTCATGGCAAAAGTAAGGAGAAAACCAAAACAAAGCTGTAAAAATAGAGAGGAAGGTTTTGGTTTAGCTAAAAATTTTGGGTTTTGATGTAGTAAACCATAAGTAGTTTATTAAAAAATCCTAGGTCAGTGTTCTTGAATTTTTAGCTTTTGGGTTTCTAAGCCTAGGGAAAACACATAATACACAGAGAGTTTTATTTGTAATTAGTAGTTGATTTTTAGCTAAAAAAAACCATCAATAGCCTACAGCCACATTGAGTTGTCCCTTAAACAATATCTAGAAACCAATACACAAGCATATTATCTTTCCCGAGGCCAATATTCCATTCCTCTCCATTTCAGTTCTTTTTTTTTAAGAATTCGACACACCTAAACCACTACTAGTTATTTAGAAACATTAACTTGCTAATATCACCACAAGAACCAAGCCCTACCCAAAAAAACCCAATTCATAACCAATTCATCAGCAACAAAATCCAAAACCATCAAAATAGAAACCAAATTTCACAAATACATTCACCAGTAAAAATATCATAAACAAATACCAAAATCGGTAGTGAGTTTTTGTGAAATTTTGGCTTGAGGCATTTTTAGGAATTTTTTGTGTGTGGTTTAAAGAAGGGAAGTGAAGTCAACGAGAAGTAATCCAATGGAGATTAAAGGCAAATTAGTGTTAGATACCAAAGATGAATAGTGACATATGATGGTGATAATGAAGTACAGTAGTCAGAATCTTGGAACTATAGTGTTCCTAAGGAATTTTTGGGTAAATTTTTATAAAAAGAGAAGGAAAGAGTAAAAGGAAAAAGAGAGAAGCAAGAATGAAAATGAAAGAAGAAATGTGATTTTTTTGGTTTTATAAGTGGACAAAAATGATGCCTATCTGCTTAAAAATGGGATTCATGTTTTTCTTTTAACCCGACTTAGATTCGCCTAATTTGACCTATTTTTCATAAGCTGTCTTCAAGCCAAGCCATTCCAAGAGCCACATAAGTTGTTGACTTCTGATTTGAGTCAATAACTAAGTCATATTCTGTAACCGAGTTGTTGAGCTGATTTCTTATTCAAGCTGAATTTGTTTTTTGATTGTTTTTCTTTTCTTATTTATTAAATTAATATTTTCTTAAGTTTTTTGTTTATTCTTTTATTTTATTTATTTATTTTTTGAATAAATTTTTATTTTCAACACTTAAGGAAAAGTAAAAAAAAAAAATAATTTTTCCTTAAAATAAAAATAATTTCTAAAAAAGAAAAAGAAAAAGTATTAATTATTCTTCAAGATAAATTTCCAAGAAAATTTGAAGGCAAAGTTCAATTATTAATTTCCCTAAACAAAAATCATTTTAGAAAAATTTTTGAGGAAAAAAGTTAGAATGCCCATTTTTTTCTTAAATTAAATAATATTTTTGATGAAAAAAAAATTAAAGTATCAAATTTTCCTCAAACAAAAATAATTCCAAAATTAAAGAAAAGGTTGAATTATTAAATTTTCCCTAAATACAAAATATTTCAAAAAATGAGGAAAAAGTTGAAATATTAATTTTTCCTTAAACAAAAATAATTTCAAAATTTTGAGAAAAAATTCAAACTATTAATTTTTTTACTAAATAAAAATAATTTCAAATTTTTTAGGAAAAAGTTAAAGTATCAATTTTTCCTTAAAATAAAAAAATAATTTCAAAAAAAAAAAAGAAATAGTTGAAATATCAACCTTTTCTTAAAATAAAAATTTTAGTATTTTGGGAAAAAAATTAAAATATCAATTTTTCCTTAAAATTAAAATTTTTTCTAAAAATTTCATTAAAAAATAAATATTAAATAATTCGACGATAAAGCTTCTACAAGAAAATAGTTTTCTTGTACATTCCTAAGGTGAGATAATTCTCTTAATTTTTTGTCAAAATATTGGAGCTAATTAAAAATAATTTTCAATAATTAATTATCTGGTAAGATTTTTTTAAGGGATTAATAGATAACACGAAACAATTGATACCATCCTTTTATGGGCATTATAAGCGTTGTATAACCTTCTTCGCATGTAATTGTACTCTAAGACTTAATTTTGGTTTCATAAACTAGAATCTACCTTTTAAAAGTACCCAAGTCAAGCTTAGGCATCTCTTTAAAATAAGATAAATTCAATTAGGTGGCCAATTGCACCTAAAGAAAAAATATTAATGGCGACTCAGAAGTCTATGTCAGCGATAGGTTCAAGATCTATATGTTATGACAGAATCGACTTTTTTCATCTCATAGAATGCATTTGACACGTGAGTAGTCGACTACTTCATATAGCAATCAACTCTTTTCAATTTTTAAAAGGTTCCAATTACAACCTACTATAAATTAGTTGATTCTTTTTTAATGGCAATTGATTGTTATGGCATAAATAAATTTTTAGAAGACTTTAAATATTGGCAATCAAATCAATTAGGATTAGGAATCGGTTCCACTCAGTTCCAATTATTGTAATCGATTGCTATTTTACACAAAAACTATGCTTAGCCTTTGTTTGTTAAAGCAATTGATTCTATGTCTTTGGCAATTAACTACTATTCTTGGAAGCATAAGGCAGTCAACTCCTTTGAGCATGGCAGCTGACTACTTACATGTATAGCCTTTTAATATCATTCTTTTAAATCTAGCATCATGTCTTTGATCTTTGAAAGTTTACCTTAAGTTTTCTTATAGCTTTAATTAGATTTCTCTTTGATTAAGTTATTACTTAATCATATTTTTCATATTTTAAAAATATTTTCTAACATGTTTCCACCTATTTTCAAAATATGACTAAGATCCGGTACTTATGGAATCCTTAAGCATAAGTAAAAATATCATATAATATGATTTCAAAATCTTTACTTTATTGTTATAATATTTTTAATTTACTCAAATTGAATAATAGATCTTAGATCTTTGAACCAACCAATTTATATAACTTGTCATGCACTGATACCACACACAAAATTTCAAATCTACCAAAGCATCATTTTGCTTTGCTTTGACACAATTTCATTGACCATGTGTATTGTATATTCATGAGTGTTTTCAGAGAGAAGTCTTTATTATTATAACATTCAAATTTGTAAACTTGATCATTAGACACAAAACATGTAGTTGCCACCAATCTTTTTTATCTAGATATGATTGGTCACCAATGAATCAATCCTCTCTAAAGACATTTTAAACTTGACTGAGAATCCCTAAAGAGAATAGATTCTGGTTTACTGATAGAACTAAATTCAGGAGCTTAGTTACATGTACAGAATGTTATAACAGTCCTATAATACCCATTTGATATTAACCAATCTTAAATTATTTTTTAGCCTTAATTAAAATGGTCTCTTACTCTTAAATTATTTTATTACTTTTAATTTTGATATTCAAATACTTAAATATTAAAAATATCATTTAAGTTTTCTCCAAAGCTTTTTGTTAAACCTTTAAAGGAGTTTCCTCACATAAAAAAATTCAAGTAACACGTATTTTCTTGAACATATCCCATCGTTAGATATATTAAATAGTTTATAAAAGAAAATTAATTAAGAATTCATAATAAACACACAAATTTTACAACATATAAACTTAAATAATTATAATTTATTCATTAGTTAATTTTTATTTCAAATTCAAAATTAAATAAAAATTCTTATATTAAAATCATTTACTAAATTCCTTAATGCTTTAATTGAATTTAGAAAAATTCTCTCACATAAAAATTTTCAAAAATATTACATGCTCGAATTTTCATTTATTCCTAAATTATTATTATTATCCCTTTTAAAATTATATTATAGAATAATCATTTAATTTCACTTACCAATTTTTTTATAAATTGATTTTTAAAAATTAAATAAACAAATATCTAAAACATTTAAATATTGGAGCAATTAAATAAATCAAACAAATAAATCCAATGGATCAAATTATTAAATAAATAAAAAAATGATTAGGTGTAAATAAAAGAAACAATGAAACTAATTTAAAAATAAAAATAAAAAACAAAAAATAAAGAAAATAAAAAAAGGAAAACCCATCAAAATGGTCAAGTCAAACTTGGATAAGCATGTGGATCTTTGTCGGGTTAGGCATGGATCTTTAAAATCTTTTTATACGAAAATGCCATCGTTTTGGGAAGTATTTAAGAATAAAAATTTTTTTTTGCTTTATCTTTCTTTTTCTCTTTCTCTCTCTTCCCTGCTTTTTTTGCCTTATTTCTAGATTTCTTTGAACGTTGGCTATAAACTTTAAACTGATGCAAAAAAACTCAATAAAAATTGCAAACTTGGTCAAAAAATTCAAAAATTTAAAAAATCTTTAGGAAAAAAACCCTGAACTTTGATTTTTTTTATTTCTTTTTTTGTTTTCCTTAAATCCTAATTCCTAAATTTCTACAACCTAGCCTACATCTAACAACAACCCTAATAATTTCACAATCAAAATTTACCAAAAAGGAACATTACTTGAACATTATTTTTTGCTTTCTCTTGCTTGTTGATTATTCTCTTGATTCCTCCCCCTTTGCGACTTGACTGCAGGTTCTTAAATAGAGAACCAATCCTTGTTTAGTTTAAACTCCAAATTTAAAAAAAAAAATTATTCTAGTCTATTCTTACCAAAATTAAACCTTAGAATTTGAATTCAATTTTAATTTGGATTTTTCTTAAAAACAAGCCAAATACACTTATAATTTTAATCCTACCAAAACTGTAGTTGGAACACAAGATCTTTAACTCTAAAACAATTCCAAGAATTTCAATTCCTTCCAAATCCAGCTTCTTCTCTTTGTCATTTCAAACCTTCATTTTTTTTTTCAATAAATGAAATAAAATCAATAAAAAATAAAATAAAATAAACTTACTAGAAAGAATAGAAAATTAAACCTAATTAAATCTAATTAAGACTTCAGACTAAATAAGGTGTCTATACTTATTCCTAGAAATGGCACCACTTCCACTCATATAAGTGAACTCCATAAAGAATACAACCATAAAAACATTCCAACATTAAATTTACATGTTATGGATTCACTAAGAGTTAAATCTCAACCTTTTCACAAATAGTTCAAATACTTATCTACCTTGAAATGTTTTCAATTTAAAGTACTTGTAGTCATATTCAAATAATGTACTTTACTCATTAAAACTCAAGACTTATTGTGCAATTAAGCGTTGAGTTAAGATTACATCATATGTGACATAATCTATGGACTTGGTTCCCATCCCTTTGAAAGTTTTAAACACCATATCTCTTATGAGACCTTTTGTCAAAATCAATGGTGATCACCCCATCTTTTATTAGTTGCCTAACATAGCCATGTCTTAGACCTATGTGTCTAGATTTCCCATTATATACTTGACTATATGATTTGAAAATGTACTTGACTATCACAATGGATAGGTATAAGTGACATTGTTTTTGGAAATAAAGGAATTTTTAAAAGTAAATTCCTTAGCCATTTCACTTTTTTGTATGTTAAAGTTAATGTCATTAATTCAGAGGCCATAGTAGAATATGTTATACAAGTTTGTTTCATAGAACCCTAAGAAACTGCATTCCCATTAAATCAGGAAAATCCATCCATTTGTGGATGAATGATCTTCCATATTGGTTATCCAACTTACATTAATATATCCTTCTAAAACTAAAGGTTCACCATAATAACAAATGCTATAATCCATAGTTTTTCTTGCGTATTTAAAACTCTTGTAATAGCATTCCAATGCAAATTACTTAGGATAAATATATATCTACTAAGCTTACTAATTGCATAAGCTATATCTGTTTTTGTGCAAGTCATTGCCTACATTAAATAACCTATAACCTTATCATATTCAAGTTGTGCAACTAACATTTCTTTATTTGGAGTTAACTTAAAATTATGATAAAAAAGTTTTAAAATTGTTGCACTATCAAAATGATTAAATTTCTTGAGAATCTTCTCTATGTAATGTGATTGTTACAAGGTTATATTAGAGTTTTCTCTAATTATCTTAATTCATAAGATCACATTTATAGCAACCATGTCTTTTATAGCAAAATTTTTAGGTAAGAACTTTTTAGTATTTTCAATTTGTTCTAAGTCCATACCAAAAATTAGTTGTCTTCCATATATAGACATATGATGACACTTTTCCCCATTTTCAAACTTACTATAGACATATTTATCAAATTCATTGCTCTTGAATCCTTTAGCTAACACAACATCATTAACTTTTGATGCCATTGTTTAGGAGCGTGTTTAAGTCCATATAAAGACTTAATCAATCTACACATTTTCTTTTCTTTTCCTAGAAGTATAAGACTTTTCAATTCTTCATATATATATATATATTTCCTCATCTAATTCACATTTAGGAATGTTGTTTTAACATCCATTTGGTGGATTTTAAGTTTATATAAGAAAGCTAATGTTATAAGCATTTTTATTATAGCAATTCTTGTTAATAATGTATAAGCATCAAAATAATTAATACCATGTTTTTATGTAAATCTCTTAGCAAAAAGTCTAGTTTTGAATTTGTCTAAAGTTTCATCGACTTTCATTTTCTTTTTGAAAATCCTTTTACAACTGATAGGTTTGCAACTAGGAGGTAAATCAACTAAAATGCATCTATTATTTCCCATATTGGAATCTATTTCATCATCTATAGCTTCTTTCCAAAAAGCTACATCTTAAGACTTTATTACCTTTTAAAATGTCACAGGATTTGATTTCATATTGAAAATACATTCAATATGTTTGTTTATTGTTTCTCTTGTTCTTTTAACTAGGAATATTAATATTTTGGACCAACAGTTTTAACCTTTCTTGCTATTTTATTTGTTCTAGGTACAAGGTTATTATCTTTTACAATGAAAGTTACCTTTTCCAATGAAAGTTACCTTTTCTTGCTCTTTTAAGCTATCTAGAGCAATTTTTTGAGAATTAGATTCTACTCTAAATCTATATTCATCAAAGATAGCACCTTTAGATTTATTTATCGTATTAATAGGTATTGAGTCAATTGGTATTGGTTCTATCACCGTGAATCTATAAGCATTACTATGTTGAACATAATCAATGAATATACATTCAATTTGTTTTCACCTAATTTCTTTCTTTTAGGTTTAGGAACTCTTACTACTGCTCAGGGGCATCATACCTTAAAATAATTTAGGTTAGGCTTTATTTTTTTTCATAACTCATATTAGGTTAACTTGTTCATTTTTTGGGAACTCTATTTTGGAAATGGCATGAAGTTAACAATGCCTCACCCAAAAACCATTTTTCTAAATCAAAGTAAGACAACAATGCATTAATTATCTCAGTCAATGATCTATTTTTTCTTTCCACCACACAATTTGATCGTGAACTATAAGCTAGTGTTACCTCATGTATTATTCCATTGATTTAAAAAAACTAGAATCAAAATATTATCCTCCTCTATTAGTTTTCAAAGTCATAATCCTAGAATTACAATGCAATTCTACTTTATTTTTATAAGTTTTAAACTTATTCAATGCTTTGTCTTTAGAGTGCAATATGTAAACATGGCAATATCTTGAGTAATTATTTATGAAAGTTACAAAGTACTTTTTACCACCTATTGAATGGGTACTATGCAAATCACATGCATCACTATGTATTAATTCTAAGATGTTAGAACTTCTTTCAATTTTATGAAAGGTTTTCTAATAATCTTAGTAAGCATGCATGCTCTATATGTTCCATCATTCTTTTTAACATTTGGAATTAAACTTATTTAGACATTACATCACCATTCTTCTATAAAGAACATGTCCTAATCTATAATGTTAAAGATCAAAAGAATAAAGCAAGTAGGCAAAAGAATTATTATGAATAATAAAGGATACATTGAGTTTAAACATGGCATTATAGGCATAATCCTTTCCCACAAATATACCCCTTTAGACAAGATAAACATGTCTTCTTCAAATACTAATTTGAAACCATGCTTATTAACCAAGCTAGCAAATACAAGATTTTTCCTAACTTTCAAGAGATACAAAACATTGGTAATTGTTAGTGTTTTGACGGAAGTGAATTTTAAATCAAATTTTCCTCCACCTTTGATTTCAATTTTTGAAGAATTCCCTATGTAAAACACATAACTTCATATTCTTCTTAGAAAGTTTTGAACAAGGTTTGTTAGTGCAAACATGCTTTATGGTGCCAGAACCAACACACCATGCTTATTTGTCTTCTATGGCATTGATATTAGAAATCATAGCAATAAAATTTTCTTTGGTTGCTTTTGGTGCTTTGTTCTTTTATTTTTATTACAAGATAATCTTTCTTACAATGACATTGCTTCTAATAATAGAAACATGAACCTTTTTTTTAGCTTTTTAGCATTTAGTGAGAGTTCTTTTCTATTGATAGATTTGGATGGCTTGACATCTTCAACTACATAGACTTTAAAAGAACTAGCTTCTTTTTCTTTGTCATTTTTCTTGTGATATTGCTCTTTTAAGCAAAGATGACTTGTAAGTTTCTCAAGATTAACATCTTTCTTTTCGTGTTTCAATGTTTTCTTAAAATCCTTCTATGACGAAAGAAGTTTGTCATAGAAGATACAACAAATGCTTCATTCATTTCTATCTTGTATTGTTTGAACTGACTCAAAGTAGTCTCAATTTCAAGAAATTGATCCATGATGATTTAGAATCAATCATTTTGTATATGTTCCATCTTTAAACTAAGAACTTGTTAGATTTAGCTTCCTTTTTTGTGTCCCTTGCATCTTACTTATCCCATACTTTTTTTTTTTGTTAATGTGCATGAAATGTAGATATCAAATAAAGAATCAAACATACCATTTAATATGTAGCCCATGCATGTATAATCATCATTCTCTCACTTTTGCCTCTTACAAGTTTGATTCAAATTTCATCATCTCTTTTCTGGCCTCGAAGTAGTGAGAACATTTGTAATCTTTAATGCGGTGAGAAGAATATACATCTTTGGTTGCCACCTTAGGAAGTTTCCTCGATCAAATCATTCTAATATTTGGAAATTGGTTATTGTCTTTTTTATGAAATTTAACTTGTCCATATTGCTAATAAACCTAAAGAAAAATGACATTTTTAGTATGCCTTGAAGTCATTTCATTTGTAATAGAAGGTCTTAATTGTTCTACTCAATTACACATTAGTGAGGCTTTAAAAACTTCTCTAGTTATCAAGATATTTAACATAGACTACATTTTTATCTTAAAAACGTAATCTATGTTGAAACTTTAGAATTTTTAAAAATAATTTTTTTCAAAATATATTTTCAACTATAAAATTTTGAAAAATAGATTTTTTTCATAATATATTTTCAACATATCCTACTTTTTTATTTTAAAAAACTTTATTTATGTTGAAACTTTAGAAATTTGAAAAATAAATTTTTTCATAATATATTCAACTATAAAGTTTTCAAAAATAATTCATTTATAACATATTTTCAACAAATGCTACATTTTTTTAATCTAAAAACATAGTCTATGTTGAAATTTTAGAATTTTTAAAAATGATTTTTTTCATAATATATTTTCAATTATAGAATTTTAAAAAAATCATAATATATTTTCAACATAGACTATATTTTTTTTATCTTAAAAACGTAATCTACATCGAAACTATAGAATTTTAAAAGAATTTTTTAATCAATTGCAAAAAAAAATTTATTATAATCCATTAATTTTTTAAATATATTTTGATTTCAAATAATTACAATATTATTAAAAAATATACATATGTCAAAAATTATAATTATTATAATTTTATTAAATAAATTCAAATCAATTGTAAAAACTGAATACACATTTAATCCCATTGAATAAAATTCAGTACAAATAAAAGTGGAATTAATCTTTATTTTTTGAAAAATGAAATTTAAATTTGGGCATTACCAGGTGTCAAAGGATGTGATTTGGAATGTGTGTATGAGTATTTGTTAGGATCTTAGTTTATCATGTAATTTTTTTATTGAAGGGTAAGATAGACTATAATTATCATTTCATTAGAGCAAAAAAGGGACAAGATTTACATTATGGGGGAATGGTAGAAACCTTAGAGAGAGGAGGGTTTTGGATTTCTTCATATTTTCTCCATTTTGACACCGTTGGAATGTAATATTCTGGATGCCATGAATTGTACACGAAACCAAACTGAGGATCAAATTATGAAAAATAGAATTCCTAGAGAAATTTTTTACTTTCCGCTCTAAGAATGTTAATTGCTAAATTTGACTCTTCATTATGACAAGAATGAGGTTGAAACGAAACTTTGCAAGCAAAGGCGCGGACAAAGAAACTTAAGTGTGTGTTTGATTCATGTAAACAAAGCTGTTTCTAGTTTTCATTTTTATAGAAAATAGAAAATGGGTGAGAAAACTTCTATGGTTGAAAAAAAATGTTTTTAGAAAATAACAATGAAAATACACTAAAATTAGAAAAAAATTGTTTTTATTATTGTCAAGGAAAACAACTTGAGAAAAATGAAGAAAGTGAAAACACGAGGGTTTTAAAAAAAGTTTTTGTCTATGTTTCACGACACATGTTTGAATATATAAATATGGAAACACAAAGCCATTTTTTCACTTCACTCTTATTTTCTTCTCTTTTCTACAGTTGTTTCTGTCAAACCCCAAGGTCTTTCCTTCTCCTCTTATTTTCTTAGTTTTTATGGCTTTTCCTCCTTGTTATTCCCTTTCCTTTTCTTCCCATTTTACTTCATTGTTTTGCTGTCTGTCGACATTGCGCTAGTCACCGCCGTTGATCAAACCAGTTTTACCAATAACACCAAACCTGACCTGGAAAGGGCAAATACTCATGCTTGACAAATCTATGCGCATCAAACAAATTGGAAGGAGCAGCTTAGTGGCAGCAGAAACTAATGCCAATGCAAATAAAAGGAAAAGAGTGATGATTTTAAAACCAGGGCTCCGTTTGGTAACTGAAACAACTTCCCGAAAAAAGACTTTCCCTAAAGATATTTTTTGATAAAGAAATGATATTTCAGTGTTTGGATCAATTTAAAGAAAATATTTTCCTTTGTTTCAACCGAACATACAAAAACATATTCACTAAACTTAATAATCTAAAATACGATAAGATACGATGATACAATATGAATACAATACGAAATATAAACATAAAAGTGACATAATTTAAAACTTTAATAATAACAATATATGAGTACGAGAAAATAAAAAAATGTATTTCATATTTTTGTATCAATATAAATTGTGACATATAATTTTCATATAAAACACAATATGAATATATAAATTTTAGTATTTTACGTGAGATGAATGCACGAATTACCAAATCTAATGTTTACTATTTATCTTCTCTTTCCTTTAATCTTCTCTCCTAAGCCTTTTTTCTAACTCAAAACATACTCATTTTAAATTCGTAAAAACCCATAAAATAAATACAATAAAAAGAGCTAAATAATAAAATTTGAAAAAAAAATCGATCTTATTTTTAAAAAAACTCATGAGTATACAAGATTAACTTGGAGATTGAAGTTTAAAAAGGGATTTTTTTAATCAAAATACCAATAAGCATACAAGATACCCATACCAAAATTTAAGCTACCTTTTGCATTCTAAGACATACAACTGTACAAGAGGTAAAATAGCTTCATATTACGAGGAAGACTTTTCAATGTTCTGAAGTTATACTTATCAAGCTGGCATGCGCTAGTTTGGTGAATCTGCAAAATTTTCATTTCTGTCATAGCTCATTGCTGTATTTGATAAGGTATATATATATAACTGTTTTTTTTTATGAAATATATATAACTTCTTGTTTGCTTGTTTCTTGTTCTCTTTAATTTGAGTAAATTTTATCCATGATCACTCAATTATACCTTTATTTTCATACAAGTCACTCAACTTTAATTTATATCAAGAAAATTATTAAAATTTGATAAACATATAAAAAATAATCACTTGACAGATTTCATTTAAATTATTCGACAGAAAAATGATGTGCTACTATATCAATATCACATTATCTGCCACATCAGCTAATCGTAAATTTTTTTTCATTTCTTTTCTCTCCCCTTTTCTAATCTCCCTCTTTCTCTGTTAAATTCTTCAAGCTTATATTCACTATCACAAACTTATATTACATACCTCCAAAGCCTAAACTCATGGAAGCTATTTTTTAAGTAGGATGAGAAGAAAAGAGCGAAAATATATAAAGGGGAGGAATTAATACACGCCAAGACAAAGTGTATTTATTTGGATGGAGTTGAGTTTTGAGGACTCAGATTCTGAGCACATAAATTTTAGGTGAGCATCAAAGGTTTAAACATCACACTTCAGCAAAAAAAAAAAAAAATTAGGGTTAAACAATCAGAAAATAATAGCCGACATTGATTCCTGGAGATAAGGAGACAATTAATTTGGCAGCTTAAAAAAATTTTCTTAGTGTTGAATACCTGTAATCAGATATCACATAAAAGCAACAAAAATATTAAAAATAATGAATTTTGACAAGCACCCATGATCAGATATCACATTGTTAATCCCAAAAAAAGTATTTTTTTTAATAAAAAAGAACACATCAACGAAAAATAACCTATGAAAATCAAAAGAAAATACATATCTAATAATTAAAAAACTAAGAAAGAGATCTTACGTATTTTGACAGAAAGAATAGATTTTGAAAAAAAAAAAAAAAAAACCCAAAGCTGAAGCTAGGACTCAAGAGTAGTTAGTATTTATAAGTTGAATTCAGAATGAATTTTTTATGAGGATAGTGTATAAGCGAGGCCACAAGGATTTTTTTTTATTAATTTTGGGTATCAATTGCTAGTAGTGGTAATGCTTGGAGGAAATTTTTCTTTTTTTCTTTTCTTTTGCTTTGGAAGTGGTGTAATATGAGTTTTTAGCGGTGATTGACGGTGGAAGCTTGAAGAACTAGAGAGCGAGGGAGAGAAAAGAAATGAAAAAAATTTAAGTTTGGCTAATGTGGTAGATGATGAAGCACTGATATGGTAGGCAGATAAGTTTTTTGTCTAAAAAATTTGGATGAAATTTGTTAAGTGATCATTTTTTATAGATTTATTAAACTTTAATAATTTTATTGATACAAAATAAAGTTGAGTAATTCATATACGAATGAGGGTATAATTCAGTAATCATGGATAAAATTTACTCCTTTAATTTTCTTCATTTTGTGGAATAAGGATTGTTGTTGTTTTATGCCAAATAATGCGTGATGAAAGATTTGGCTTGTATTTGAAAGAAATTTCTCATGCAGTAAAATGTCCGATCATTTTATTTTCTTAAGTACTCAATTTGAAAGAAATTTCTCATGTAGTTCTTATGTTTATTTTATTTGTAATTTATTTTTATTATTTGATTACATTTCCCTTTTCTTTTAAAAGATGCAATTTGTTTTAATTATTAATTTTTGTTCTGAAAATGTATGTACCAGACATATTTTCATAATTTTCATTCTTGGAAAACAATTTTCATTTTGATATATCAAACACGTTTTTTAAAATTCAAAATTTTAAAAATTAAAAATAAAAATAAAAACAAAAGATAAATTCCTCGTCGTAATGGGGATGAGATCGAGAAACATAGTCTTGTTCTACAATCATCTCTACGTATATATTTAATTAATATATTTTTATATTATATATTTCACTTCAATTACCTTTTGTTTTAATTTTTTATAAATTTTATTTGATAATTTTTTATAATTTAGGTTTTTATTTGTTAGTCATATGTGTGTAATTTTTTAAACTATTTTAAGATTATTTTTATTTTGCATGTGGTACATTAAAAAATTTTAAATATTTTAATATATATTTAATTTATATAAAAATAATAAAGAGCGATATTTTTTGGAGGTAGCAAACGGACGAATTTAGACAAGCCCATACCAAGCTCTCTTTGGATTCACACATTCGTATTTGAATATTTTCGGGTTCAGATAATTTCGAAAAAATTTTTTGGATTTGAATCATCTTAGATACGGATTATTTAGGGTTTGGATTATTTCGAATTCAGTTTGAGTTGGACGAGCCTCGATAAATTAAATAATTTTGAAATTTTATAGTTTATAGAATTTTCTTATTTTCAAATGTGATAATTAATTTTATTTTTTATATAATTAAACAAAAATATGACAGATATACTAAAGTTAAAAAATTAAAAATTAAAAAATATTTATATGTATTTTAATATTAACCAATACTTTATTGTATATTTTATAAGTTCAAATAATTAAATAAATATATAAATATAATATATATATAAAAGTAAAAGTCCATAACCATCGACCCACATAAAAAATCATTTTAAAGACTCAACAAATATAAATAAAACTACTAAATATTTATATAAATAATTTTTTATCCTTAAGTCTTAACCCAATAACCCATTGGATGATTGGATACATAGCTTTAGCCGCCTAATCGAATTCATTTTTTTAATTTTTATTTTATTAGCTTTTTACTCACTATATTATAATTTTTAAAATGCATTGTAAATTTTCAAGAATTTTGCTAATATTTATTTTGTTCTTTGGTTTGAAAATAAATGAAATACCAATATAATTACATTAGATCTATTCATATACATTGACTAAATGTTCAATTAGAATGTTGAATAATTAACATTAAAAAACTATCAATTAATTGGTTTAACCTTAATAATCAATATACATGAAACAAAATTAGTGCTTAAAAGGAGTCTCTTCGAGCCTATGGCCTGTAAGAGGAGTTTTACTAGTCTTGTCTTATGGAAGAGTCTATTTCCTCAATTCCTTTGGGGATGTTAGTGGCAAATCATAGTATTAGCATCATATAGTCAGGTTTCATGGTGCCAGAAGACATGGAAAGAATGTGGCAAAAGTTAAAGCTCACAGATGAAGAAAAGGAATGTGTGGAAACAGATGGGATATTGGAGAACGCAGATTCAATGGAGGAGCAAAACTAGATGGTGGGAAAGCTATTTACCACGAGTCTTTTCAATAAAGAAGCCATGATTGGCACTTTAAGGGTTATTTAGAAATTATCGAGAGCGATGGTGGTAACAATTTTAGACAAAATCTTGTTCATATTTAAGTTTGGTTCAAAGAATGATATTGAAAAAAGAGTTCTTAAGGGCTCACATGGTTCTTTTGGAAAAAACCTTGTAGTTTTTAAAGATTACAGTGGAGACCTGAGGCCAACAAGTTATGTCTTTGATAGATCCATGTTCTGGATCAGAGTCTATGGATTACCTTTGAAAATGATGCACAAAATGAAGCTTGGAGTGTTTAAGGGGATGGATAACAACATATCGTATTCAGCAAGAGGAAGTTTTTTTAGGGTGTGGGTTAAGATAGATATCACAAAACCTTTAAGGCGGTTTTGTGTCACTGTCTGGAATAGCAAAGGGGAAGAGTTATGGGGCAGATTAGAATATAATAGGATGTCAAAGTTTTTGTTATATTTGAGGTAAAATAGGGCAACTAATCTAGAGAGCGAAAAGGCAGTAGAAACAGAAGATGAAAATGGAGTGAACCAATATGGTGAATGAATGAGAGCTTCCCTAGTTCAAAAAGGTCACATGGCATACTCTGGAATGACAAAAAATTATAACTAAAGCCCAAGAGATGAGATCATGGCTGAGATGAATCGGGAAGCACCCAAGATAGCCCATGGAGATCTAGGTGCTAAAGAACAGAATGTGACATTACAGATTGAAGAAGAACAAGGTGCAGATGAAGTCAACGGTGGTGGAACGGGGACAAGAAGATGCATTTTTGGCAACGGAGGACTTTTAGGAGGAAATCATGGAGAGAGGATCGTCTATAGGAAAGAAAGCGAGATTTATGGGTTGAAGGGAATCAAGCATATGGCGACAAAATGGGGTTAAAGATGGGACAATCATCCATTATAACCGGAATAATTAATTTGGAAGAACGGAGCTGGCACTACATGGCAGTTGTGTAGAAACGACGTGCAAAGATACTATCATTAGTGACGTGGTTGATTTGCATGAGATGGCAGCTTCAGGGACAAAGAAAGACTTTGAAGGGAATGAATTAAACGTGATTAAAATTGAGGGGTCGAATAACAAAAATGGTGGGAGATACACGTTGAAGAAAAAGGCGAGGGCAGTCTCTATAAGCAATAGGCCGGTAGAAGCAAAATGCCATATTTGTAAAAGGAAGCTTTCAAATCAAGGCAGTGATTTTATGGAGATCGATCATCAGGGGAAGAAGAGCAAGGAAGACGCACAAGAGAATGTAGTTTCACAAAGCATATCAGCTATGACCGGAAACTAATCGCATCGAGAAAGATGAGGTTACTAGGATGGAATTGCCATGAACTTGGGAACTCACATGCAATTCGAGTTCTTCGGGATTTATTGAAGAGGCAAGACCCCATGTAGTCTTTTTGAGTGAAACAAAGCTCCATGAAAAGAAGCTGGAAAGAATAAAATAGAAATGTCGCATGCATGGTTGTTTTGGTGTAAGTGCTGAGAGGAGTAATGGAGGATTAGCAATATTGTGGAAGGAAGATATTAAGCTTAAACTTCTTAATTTTTCTGAAAACCACATTGACATGGAAGTAAATGAAGGTATGGGCACACTTCATGGAGACTAATGGGATTTTATGGTGAACAAGATGTGAGGAAAAGACGCGAATCCTAGGTGTTGATGAGGAGCTTAGCAAGGCAAGCTGATAGACCATGGTTATGTATGGGAGATTGTAATGAAATATTATGGAGTCACGAGAAAACGGGGAAGCGCTGAGGTGAGATAGCCAAAAGGTGGCATTTAGAGAGACTTTAGAAGAAAGTGGACTAGATGATTTAGATTTCAAAGGAAAGTGGTATACATGGGAAAGGGGAAAGCTGCAATCAAAAAATGTACGTGAGCGACCTGATCGAGGACTTGGCAACAAACTCTAGAATAAGTTATTTATATTGACTATGAGGTGTGACATCTAGATGCATTTGTTTCTGATCACTGCCCCATTTTGGTGAATATCGAGAGAAAAAGCCTCATATGAAGGAATCAAAGATCAAAAAAGAGATTCAGGTTTAAGGCAATGTGGATTAAAGAAAGGGAATGTGAACAGATTGTGAAAGAAGCGTGGGAAGGTAATAACACGGAGTCAAGTCAATTCAGGATCAAATGAAGTGGGTTGGTAGTATGTTTGTGGCATTGGCACACATCCATGTTCGGTGCACTAAGAAAGGACATTGAAAGAATTAAAAGGGAGATGTAATAGCCTTATGATACACAACTAACAGATACAATCTTGAAGCAAAAGCAAGACTAAAGAAAGAGTTGAATTTGTGCTTGGGAACAGAAGAAATTTTTAGATGCAAAGGGCTCGAGTGAATTGGCTGAGGGAAGGGGAGAGAAATACTGCTTTTTCCCATGGGCTAGCTTAATCAAGAAAACGTAAAGCACTATAAGGGGCTTGGAAGATAGGAATGGTGTTTGGTGGGAAGAGGAAAAAGAAATTCAACAAATTACCACTGAATACTTTAAAAAGCTATTCGTCTCTGAAAAAATTTATATCTGTGAAGATATATTGGAGGCTTAGACCATTGTGTGACGGACGAGATAAACAAGCTCCTTGCAGATGTCAAGGCTGAGGAAATTCATATAGCCATCAGACAAATGCACCTAACCAGATCGCTTGGACCTGATGATATGCCTGATTTATTTTATCAACATTTTTGGCATATCATTGGTAATGATGTGGTTAAGTTTTGTTTATCTTGTTTTAAGGGGGAAAAGGATTTGGCTGATGTCAATCATACCAACATTGTTCTAATCCCCAAAACAAAAGACCCTTGGAATATCACACAATTCGGACCCATTAGTTTGTGCAATCTCATCTATAAGATTATTTCAAAAGTAGTGGTGAATAGGCTAAAGACTATCCTACCTGTTTTTATTAGTGAATCACAAAGTGCATTTGTTCCAGGTAGAGTAAAAATTAATAATGTTTTAGTTGCTTATGAGCTTTTACATAGGTTGAAAACAAAGAGACAAGGTAGGAAGGGGTTTTTTGCTTTAAAATTGGATATGAGCAAGACCTATGATCGGGTGGAAAGAAATTTTCTTTCAGCAATTATAGTAGGATAATGATTCCATCCAAATTGGATTTCTCTAGTGATGAACTGTGTTGCTTCTGTATCATATTCTCTTGTTGTTAATGGTGGTATTACTAATGTTTTCAAACTGAAGAGGGGACTTCGACAGGGAGATTCTTATCGCCTTATTTGTTCTTGATCTGTACAGAAAGGCTTCTCAGCTTTGTTGAATAAAAGTCAGAGACAAGGCTTGATTCATTGAGTACTAGCCAGTCGGAATGGTCCACAAGTTACTCACCTTTTCTTTTCTAATGATAACTTACTGTTTGCTAAGTTAAACAGGAGCGAAAGTGAGAGGATGAAGCACGTGCTACAGAGATATGGGGAAAGCTCGGGCCAGAAGATTAATTTTGACAAATCGGCTTTATTCTTTAGTAGTAACACTAGAGAGGAACAGAAGAATGACATAAAAAACATGTTTGGAATCCAAGCCACCGTCTGGAAAAATATTTGGGGTTATCGTTCATGGTCGGGAAGGACAAAAAAGGGGCTTTTAGAGAGCTTAAGGACAAAATCAATGCACAAATGAATGGGTGGTGTCAAAGATCTCCTACATAAGGTGGAAAAAAGGTGTTTATAAAACTTATACTCCAAGCCATACCAACTTATGCTATGAGTTGGCTTTTAATGCAAAAGTCCTTGTGTAACGAAATAAATGGATTGATCAGCACTTACTGGTGCTGGCATGACAAGGAAAGAAAAGTATACATTGGCTCAGTTGGATGAAGATGTGCAAATCCAAACATGATAGAGGTATGGATTTCCGAGATATGGGGAATTTCAATAAAGCAATGCTGGCCAAACAAGGGTGGAGGATTCTCACCAACACTAATGCATTGGTTCACCAAGTCCTAAAAGCTAAATATTTTCCAAATGGCTCATTCTTTGATTTTGAGTTAGGGAATCATCTTTCTTTAACCTGGAGGAGCATATGGCTTCTAAAGTAATTCTTCAGCAAGGGGTGAGATGGAAAGTTGGTGACAGGAGATCAATTATATGGACAGACATATGGCTTCCTTTTAATGAATCCTTTGTGACTAAATCCCCAAGAGGCCAATGGAATGGGCTGGTATCTGAAATGATAGATGGAAGAACACTTTGCTGGAAATGGTCCTTGATACACGAAATGTTTCAACCAGAGGAGGCAGTGGCAATCTGTGCATTACCAATTAGCAAGCTGGGTTCTCCTGATACATTAGTGTGGCAATATGATAACAAAGGGATATACAAGGTAAACAGTGGTTATAGGTTGCTAAACTACACTAACATGAGTTGGTGATAGGGCAGAGAACAATGAGAATTATAGGAGAAGCAAAGAAGTATGGAAAGGAATATGGACAGCTCAAGTACCAACAAAGATCAAAATCCCAGTGTGAAAAGTATAGGAATTTTACCAGTGAGGTTTAATTTGGCTAGAAGATAGATCCTAGTGAAGGCTACACGTACGAGATGCAGGTTAAGGAATGAAACAGTGTATCATGCTGTGAATGAGTGCAGCTAGGCAATGGATGTATGGAGGCACCTAGACTATCACTGGGAGAACAACGTTGAGGAGTAGTTGGAACCTATAGACCGGTTGTTTCACGAGATGGGGAAGTCAAATTCACAACTTTAGTTGTTCATTATAACAATCTGGACTATACGGAATGACTGAAACGGGGAGTGCCATGGGGAACCAAGGAGGAATCTTGGTTTGTCAGCAGAGTTTGCGAAGAAATATTTTGGAGTTTAACCAAGCACAGCAACAGCAACCCAGAATGAAGGAAACGGTCCAAAAGAGATGGAAACCCCCTGGGAATGGACTGTGTAAAGTGAATAGAGATAGGAAAGTAGGGGGATTCAGGGCAATAATAAGGGATGCAGAGGGCCAGGTAATGGAAGCACATGCTGACATCCTGCCATGGATAACAGACCCTTTCAGCGCTGAAGCGACTGATGCAACTCATGCTTTAAACTTTGCTGAAGAGATGGGTTTTCATGACATAATTCTGGAAGTTGATGCTTTAACCATATTGAGGAACATGCTGCAGATGAACCAAGAATTTTCTCCCATTAGAGCTTTTACTGAAGAAGCTAGAGCTAAAGCTGCAACATTCAAGAGCTGCACTATACTGCACGTAGGCCATTCTGGTAATGAAGCAACACATAGGTTAGCAAAGATTGCTTTGGGGACTCATGCAGGAAAGTATTGGATTGAGGAATACCCAGAGTTTTTACAGCAAATTGTATCAAACGATGTTGTTTTCTCTGATCAATGAATGAAAGGCTATTTATTTAAAAAAAAAAAAAAACCTTAATAATCAATATTTAGAAATTTTAGAAAATAATGACATGAAAAAATTAATTGATATAGTATTGATCTAATTTGAATATTTGACCATTTTGATATTAATATTAGATGTAAGTATATACATTAATTGCCAATTGTCTAATTATAATGATGAATAGTAAAAAATATTAAAAATATCAATTATTATTTTTAAAAAATTTAATATGAATAATTGGTCAATTAATTAGTTCAACCTTATGTCTATTTTATTTTTAGTTATATGAATTATAATACCAACATTACTAAATTAAATATAATCATATACAATAATTGATTAAATGTTCGATTAGAATGTTGAATTAAAAAAGGTCATATAAACCAATTGATATTAACATAATAACATTGATTATAATCATTACACCAATTGACCAAATTTTACAAAGTTTAAATAGTAAACATCATTGAAAGAGCACTAATTTGATTATTTTGATATTAACATTAATAAAGCATTGTATCTACAACAATAGATCAAATCTCTAATTAGAGTACTGAATAGTAAACATTATTAAATTAAGTAATATAATGGTAATAACTCTAAATTCAACATATGTATTTACTTAAATATAATTAATCTTAATATCAATAAATTATTAAATTCATTGTATTAAAATTATTACTGGTATTAATATACTTCTAAATTATACTTTAATTTACTATTAGTAATAATTAATTCTATCCTCACCTTTATTTTACTTTTAATATATATTAATATATCAATTAAACATCAAATTAAATTAAAAGTTTATCTAATATTAAAATTAAAAAGTAAATAATGTGAAAAACATTAACGAAAAAATAAAAAATGATAGCATTCCCAATTTCACAATCCTTCCTAACAAAAATTTTCAATTCTACAATCGCCTACAAATAAAAATTTCCAAAACCAATACCATATCCTAACTTCCAACTCTCAAGTCGACCGATTGTTCAACTTTTTTCATCTTCATATTTCAATTTTTCAATAATATATTTTAATTTATAAGGTAATATTTTATTTTCAAGTAATTTAATATTTTAATATGTTTAAACACTAAAAAATATAATTTAAAGTTAATTTTGTTAATAATGATATTAATGTTTTCTTCAAAATATCAAATTCAATCAAATGTTAAAATTATAATATAAATTTTTATATTTAAATTATTGTTGTATTAAAATTTAAATTTAAATGTGAAATAAATATAATAAATCAATAAGATATTGTAAATGGTTATTTTATAATGAAATCAAATTTTAAATTAATGATATTATTTTTTACCAATAATTGTCGTAAATATAATAAGGATAGTATTAAAAATCATTTATTTTTCATATTAGTGAGTTTCAGATTTAATTTTGTTTCATAGTTGAATTTAAAGAATCAATATTAATTTTAATGATAATAAATTATTGATATAATTATTTAATAACTATAAATAATAAAAATTTTAAAATTTTTTGTTAAGAAAATGGTTTATTATTTCCTCAAATATAAAAAAGGTTTATCATTTATTTATTTATTTTTATTTTTTAAAAATAAAATCATATAATTATATAATTCAATTTTTTATAGATTTTAGATCAAATCTATCTCAGGTTCAAATCATTGCAAATTCGAGTTATAATGAATTCGGGTTGTGTTAGTTTTAGGCTTTGTTTCATTTAAATTTTTTGAGATTTCAATCTTAAACTTTTATTGATAAATTCAAATTCACTCACAGATCAGTTTAAGTGAATTTTCAAATTTGAGTGACATCCCTAATTATTTTTGTAAAAGTTAGATCGATCTATTCAATATGACTAGTTTAATATATTTGATGATAATTTGAGAATATTAGATGACAATGATATAATTAAGAGTGATTAGATGACAGTCTATAGAAATTATCTCAATTTCATTTAAAAGGTTGAAAAAGTTTTATTATAGAAAAAGGTGAACTCCAAAATCATGTTATAAGACATTTGTTCTCACAATGATACTTAGGAGAATATGTTTCTCTCTAAATATTTTGATATTTCTAAGCGAATCTTCACTTTTTAACTGCTTCAATTACAAATTTATGTGACCTTGGATTTTATCATAGCGTGTCAATAACTTTCATTGATTGTACTCTTCAAAAGTAATTCATGCCTTACAATTCCTCATAAAATGATGGACAGTATTCAATAAATGATTCATATAATAAAAAATTAAAATTATTACTAGTTTCTAAATAATTTTATTATAAAATTATTTTAAATATTTTGTAATCAATGATATCTTTATACAATACGAAACACAGTTCTTAAAGATTATTGATGGTTTATAATATTACACGGAAACACTACTGATAATCATTTTAGTAATTTACTATTAATTCATAATGATAATTTTGAAAGTGGTTCTATACATTATTTTAAATTAAAAAAAATGACTTTGCATTTAGAGAAAGAAATAAACAAGACGAACATTAGTTAGTTTAAACCAAAAGAATCGATCAAAATCGATTAAATTCAATTGATTTGGACAAGTTTATTTAGTTTTGGAGGTGATCAGTTCGGAGGGACGATTTATTTGGTTAATTTCGATAAAGTCTCCGTCAAAATTTGATATACGAATTGATCTTATTAAAATAATTTTACATTTTATATATAAAATAAATATATTTTTAATATTTTTGAAACAAATGGCAAATACATACTCCCAAATGCTTAAAAATGTGTTGAACAAGGTTGTTGAAAATTATTAAAAATGGTTGAAACACTATAAGAAAATGGAAGATTGGTCGCAGTTTTGTAATGATATTTCACTTATAAACGTCACTAGCTTCTGTGTTTTCATAAAACTTAATATGTTTGTTATCAAAACACCACTAAATATTCAAATAGCAGTGCTTTTACTTATAAACGCCACCTAAGACTTTATATTAGCGGCGTTTATCGACTAAAACGCCTTGAATAATCCTATCTTAAAAATTTGAGTGAATACTGAAGGCATTTTTGATAGAAAATTGCTTGAATAATCCAGTTAAAAAAATGGATAGGAGATTACTGAAGGTGTTTTTGGTAGACAATGCCTTGAATAATCCACTGATTAAAAAAATGTATGCGATTATTGAAGGCGTTTTTTGCAATAAACGCTTTTAATAATTCTACCAAAAAATTTCATAGGATTATTGAAAGCGTTTTTCGTCAAAAACACCTTCAATAAATATCCTATCAAAATCTAAGGATCATATGATTGTTAACCATAAGGTCGTAGGTTTGATACGTCTCTTTAGCTTTTTTGGGTTTTTGAAGGGATTATTTGTAAGAGATTATTTTAGGTATTTTCTAGGCAAAAACACTTTCACCAATCGATTTAAAAAATTTTGAAAAGAGAATATTGAAGGCATTTTCAACAAAAAAATGCCTTCAATAATCAATAAAAAAAATTTGGAATGAATTCTTAAAAGCGTTTTTGGCCGAAAATGCATTCAATAATCCAATCAATAAATTTTTATGAGGGATTATTGAAGGCGATTTTGATAAAAAAATGTCTTCAATAATCTATACAAAAAATATATTGGGTTATCAATCTGCTTTTAAAATCTCTGAATGTTTTTTCAGGAGATTGCAACACAATCTTTTTACAGTCAATTGGGATATTAAACCATTCTTAAATAATGTAACACAATTAGTATGAACACATTGAATTTCAATTAAATGATCATTGAACAAATTTTATGAAATAGTTGAATAAACATATCACAACCGACTGTCATATACCATCCTTTAGATCATCAGAAACTCATTACCAATTGGTGTACATAATTGAAATGCTACTCCGACCGACAACACCAATATGAGTAGCCAACTTGGTAGCTCTATTAGGCACAGGCTGTCCATTTTGATTGAAGTCTACGTGAATTTTTGTGTCACTCACTTTAATTTGTTTATTTCATCCCTTTCTTTTTCTTTTTTGGCCTACAGGTATGTCTTGTGCATGTTCAGTAGAAGGAGAATTATGTAGTTCGAAGTCCATAATAAATTATGATTTTGAACATAATTATATGAAATATACTAAAATAATTATCTAAATTTAACATTGTATATAATAAAATACAACCAATAACATACTACATACAGAAACACCATTTAGCAAACTAATTAGCAATGTGTTCAGAAACATCATTCAACAAATCATTTAGAAACATCATTTAGGAAACCATTCAAAAACATCATTCAGCAAATCATTCAGCAAACCAATATCATACAATACCATTCAACAAACCACAATATTAAAAAAAAAATACACAAAAAGAGCATACATGCAATAAAAGATGCTTGGACGACTAAGGTTATGGTGAAATGAATAAAAATATATATATGCATATGTAAATAGTAAGGAACCAAAAAAATATCTTTATCCAATAATATAAATAATACAGTAAACAAAAAAAAGGACATATCGATAAATAGAGAGTGAGCGCCATTAAGTTGTTGAAGGTCGGTGGTGAAGATAGAGATAAAGAAACCAAAAGTCAATCTAAAAGTGTTTATGGGTTTGGTTTGGTTGATTAATACAGCTTTTAATCATTTTCTGTACTAACAATTTATGATTCTGATGTTCAAGATAAGGGAATGAATATAAAAGTTATATGTGAATGTGTTTTTCTAGCCAAAATGCCTTCAATAATCCCCTTAAAATTTTACTAGGAGATTATTGAAAACGTTTTTTATTAAAAAAATACCTTTAATAATCCTAAAAAATTTTTAAAAAAAAATTATTGAAGGCGTATGATGCAAAAAAAAAATGCTTTCAATAAATTTCTCTTTAAAATTAAAGTGAATTATTGAAGGCATTTTTGGTAAAAAACCATATTCACTAATATTCACCTGATAAAAATAGAAAAAATTATTGAAAGCGTATTATGCAGAAAATGCCTTAAATAAATTTCTTCAAAAAATTAGAGAGAATTACTTAAAGCGTTTTTCTGGTAAAAATTACCTTCAATAATCCCTTTAAAATTTTACTAGGAGATTATTAAAGGCATTATTTACTGAAAGACACCTTTAATAATCCAAAAAATTTTTTTAGAGGAAATTATTAAAAGTATTTATCCTAAAAAATGCCTTCAATAATTCTGTACAAAAATTATTAAAGGTGTATGATGCAAAAAATGCCTTCAATAAATTCCTCTTAAAAATTGGAGTGAATTACTGAAGGCATTTTTAGTAGATAATCGCCTTCACTTATATTCTTCTTATAAAATTGGAGGGAATTATTGAAGCCGTATTATGCAAAAAATTAGAAGAAATTACTAAAGGCATTTTTCTAGCAAAAACGCCTTTAATAATCTCTTTAAACTTTTACTATGAAATTATTAAAGGCATTTTTTACTGAAAGATGCCTTTAATAATCCCAAAAAAATTTTAAAAGCAAATTATTAAAGGCATTTATCCTCAAAAAATGCCTTCAATAATTTTTACAAAAATTATTGAAGGCATATGATGCAAAAAATGGCTTCAATAGGCAAATGATGCAAAATACACCTTTCATAAATTCTTCTTAAAAATTGGAATGAATTATTAAAGGTGTTTTTAGTAGAAAATCACCTTCACTGATATTTGTTTGATAAAAATGGAAGGAATTATTAAAGGCCTATTATGCAGAAAATGCCTTCAAAAATTCCTTCAAAAAATTAGAAGGAATTATTGAAAGCATTTTTCTACCAAAAATGCCTTCAATAATCTCTTTAAAATTTTACTAGTAGATTATTAAAGACATTTTTTTAGTAAAAGATGCATGTAATCATCCTAAACAATTTTTTAGAGGAAATTATTGAAGGCATTTTTTCTCAAAAAATGCCTTCAATAATTCTGTTCAAAAATTATTAAAGGCGTATGATGCAAAAAATACCTTCAATAAATTCCTCTTAAAAATTGAAATGAATTATTAAAGGCATTTTTAGTAGAAAACCACCTTCACTGATATTCCTTTGATAAAAATGAAAGAATTATTGAAGGCGTATTATGCAAAAAATGCCTTCAATAAATTCCTTCAAAAAATTATACGTAATTAGTGAAGGTATTTTTTTGGCATAAACACCTTCAATAATCCCCTTAAAATTTTACTACGAGATTATTAAAGGCGCTTATAATATACCCAAAAAATATTTAAGAGGAAATTATTGAAGGTATTTTTCTTAAAAAATGTTTTCAATAATCCAGTCCAATAAAATTATCCCCAAACTTAGCATATCCAATCACCAACTTCAAGCTTCATCTTTATTATTCTACTATTTTTTTTCTAGACCAACTATAATTTACTTTCCCTTTCCTTTAGCTTTTAGTATTCGAGCTTTATCTTTTAGAACCCTATTTCAACTATTTGTTAGTTATTTACTTTAACTTTTACTTTATTCTACTATTCCTTCAGTTTTTACAATTTGTGATATTCTTTTTGGTTTAAAAGTTTTCTCCAAAACCCACATTCCTCAAATGCCATTTGGAACCCATCATTCACTTCCTTTTCCCTTTCATTTTCTTCATTTTTTGGGTTTTCTCTAAACCTATTTTACCTTATTTCAACCCCAACTACAAATACTCTAGGGTAATGTCTAGGTTAGCAGTAAAGTTTTAAATGCTTTATATCAGGTAGCTAAGAAAATACTTCACAACAAGAAGTTCTAGTCTTCTGTAAGTACTGGTCTTATTATTATTTTTTGTTTAAAACATAGTAAACTTAAGTATTTTACATGTTCGTTTTCATATAAATTATTGATATAAATTTGGTCTGATAATGTAGCAAGTACTAAATGGATAAAAGTTGGATGTAAAAGTCAAGATTAAGTCAAGAGTATAGAGATGGAATGGAAAATTTTCTTAATTTTGCATTTTAAAATACAAGTGAAGATAATATGATATTATACCCATGTGTGAAGTGTACTAATATCGATTGGCAAATGCGTGAAGTTATTTTCAAACATTTAATTTGTATTGGATTTGTCTTAGGATATGTTAATTGGTATTTCATAAAGAGTCTGTACCATTAAGGTCTTCCACTAGAGTTCTTTCAACTTCAAGGGCTCTCCAACACCAACATGATCTTTTTATAGCAGATGATATTAAAGGCATATTGCAAGATGTTTTTAACATTCATAATCGACATTTTCATAATTTGTCTGCCCAAACTGATGGATTTAATTAGTCCAATATTGAAATGAATGAATTTGGTGAACATGAGATAGGTGTAGGTGACCAATAACCTAGAAGAGAAGCATCAAAGTTTTATAGGTTGCTTAAGGATATGAATGAAGAACTTTATGAGGGATCAAAGCATTCAAGCTTATCTTTTTATGTTCATCTTTTTCACTTAAAATGCTTATGTGGATGGACGGGAAACTCTCTATCTTTGTTATTAGAGTTTGAAAAAGAAATGTTTCCTTTTGTAAAAATCTCTGAATCTTGTAAGGAATCAAAGAAGATGATCAAGGATTTGGGTCTCGAATATGAGAAAATTCATAGTTCTCTCAATGATTGCATGCTGTATTGAGGTGATAGAAAAAATCAAGAATCTTGTCATTTGTGTGGTATTTCTCGTTGGGTGGATAAAAACCCCGATGAAAGGTTAAATGATGATGGTGATAAGGTCTATGTCAAAAAGAAGCCTATTAAGGTTTTATGCTATTTTCCATTCATACCAAGACTTTAACGACTCTTCATGTCTTCTAAAACTACAAATTCAACAGGGTGGCATCATGAGAAGCAGACGGATAATAGATCATTGAGGCATCCTGCAGATTCTTTGGCATGGAATCATTTTATTCTAGGTTTTCATACTTTGCATCTGATCATTAAAATGTTGTACTTGGACTAGCACCTGATGGATTTAACCCATTTAAAATGATGAGTACTTCTTATAGTACTTGGTCAGTTATATTGATTCCTTACAATTTATCACCATAGATTACTATGAAGCAATAGTTATTTATTTTGTCTATGATAATTCTCGAGAAAAAGGTCCGGGTAATGATATAGACATCTACTTATAACCTCTTATTAAATAGTTAAAGCAATTATGGGAAGGAGTTGAGACCTATGATGCATAAAAAAAAAAAAAACTTCAATATGCATACTATTTTATTATGGACTATGAATGATTTTTCTGCTTATGTGAATTTATATGGTTGGAGTACAAAAGGTCATTATGCTTGTCCATGTTGTGCTGCACAGACATGTTCAAAGTGGTTACTTAATGGTAGGAAGTTCTGTCATATGGGACATCATCGATGGTTAGATGATAATCATCGATTTAAATTCTAAAAACATCTTTTTAATGTAACTGAAGAGTTGAGAAGATCGCCTTTACCAATTAGTGGGTCTAATATCTTGTCAAAGTTAAAAGATATCAATTTCACTTATGAAAAAATGACTCTATCAAAGAAAAAAGTAATGGATATCTTTGAAGGTGTCTAGCCTCATATTACATAAGTTGGTGATACTGATACTCAAGTTTGTGATCTTGATGTTCAAAATGATGAAGAAGATGACCTTAATGAGTCTAAATTATGGAAAAAAAGAAGTATCTTTTTTTTGTTACCTTATTGGGAATATAATTTATTATGTCATAACCTTGATTTGATGCACATATAGAAAAATGTTTGCAAAAATTTTATTGGGACAATTCTCAATATGAATACAAGATCAAATGATGACTTAAAAAGTCAGCTTGACCTAGTTCATATGGGGATTTGCCTTGACCTTCATCCAAAGTTGCTTTCTAATGCCAAATATCGATTGCCTCCTGCCTATTTTGGGATTTCTAAAGCTAAGAAAGATGTGTTTTGCAAAGTTTTGAAAAATGTCAAAGTTTTGGATGGCTATGCGTCAAATATATCAAGATGTGTGAGTTTGAAAGAGCGAAAACTTTCTTCATTGAAGTCACATGATTATCACATTTTGATGCAAGACTTGCTTCCCATTGCTTTACATTCATCAATGTCAAAGCAAGTCACTTCTATGGTAATTGAATTAAGTAACATATTTGAATCTCTATGTGAGAAATATCTAAATGTGGAAGAGCTTGACAAACTTGAAAATCAAGCCGTAATTACTTTATACCATTTAGAGAAGATTTTCACTTCAAACTTCTTCACTATTATGATGCATTTGGTTATCCACCTTCCATATGAAGCAAAAGTCGGTGGGTTGGTTTAGTATCAATGGATGTATCCTATAAAAGGTATTATTTGTTAATAGATTGATTAGGTTGTTATTGTTGATCATGCCACTCTAGTTAAAAAGATATATGACTAATGTTTTATGTGATAAGTTTTTAGGAAAGTTAAAGTCCTATTGTCACAACAAACGCTATCTTGAAGGTTCTATTGCTGAAAGATATTTAGTAAAAGAGTGTATGATATTTTGTTCTCGTTATTTGGAAGATGTTGAAATGAGATTTAATAGACCATCGAGAAATATTGGTATGCAGCATATTGACTTTGCCTACAGTTATCTTTTTGAAAGTTTTAGACAACCGATAGGCAAATCTAAAATGGTGGAGTTAAATGATAAATCTTGGGCACAAGCACATCGATATGTTCTTTTCCATCATGACTCAATTGAATTGTTTTGCACGTAAGTTTTTTTGCAAGGAAATTATTCATTCCATTAAGCATAATTTATTGTATTTTCTTTTATTGTTAATACTTTATCATGATGCTTTGTAATGAGTATAGAAATAATTTGAGAGCTTGTGCACAATATCGATAATCAAACCCTCAAAAGCTTGATAAGTTATTCACTAAAAACTTTCATGAATGGTTAAAAGCAACTGTAAGTAATGTCATACTTTCCATTATGAGAAATTTACATAGAATGCTTATAGTATAACTAACATTAATAACATATGTATATTTATTCCAGCTTTATAGGTTTAGAGTGGAAGGCTTGTTAGTGAAAAGGTGAAATGTCTTTCACAAGGTCTAAACAGGATTGTGAAATGATACAAAGGTTTCATCATCAATGGATTTAGATTTCACACTAAATCCATGAGAGATTTAGAAGTACACAAAATTCAGGAGTTGTTGTTACTTCATCAACTAATAGTTATGCTAGTGCTGGGGATACAAACCCTTTAAAGGGAAATATTGACTATTATGACATGATTAATGACATCATTGAGTTGGATTATTATGGCAAGTGAAAAGTTGTCTTATTTCGATGTGATTGGGTTGAATAATGCAAAATGTATTAAGAAAGATCAATTTGGATTTACACTTGTGAATTTTTCTTGATTAACTCACACTAGACAACAACTCATCGATGAACCTTATGTTTTTTCATCTCAAGTCAAATAAGTTTTTTATTTTGAAAATCCCAAAGAACTAGGTTGATTTGCTGTTCTTTGAAACACACCTAGAGACTTATTTGATATGGGGTTAGATACCAGAGATAATGTTGAACATGGAACTGAATGTTATCTTTTTGCTAAACAAAACTTGGATGAAAATATCTCCAGTACCTACGCTCAGTGGGTCCGTGAAGATGTTAATAAAGACATTTATGAACCATGATGGATCATCTATATTTTGTAATTCAAGTGTTTAAGACATAATGTCGTAAATGCTTGTATGTAAATAATTTTTCATTCATTATTGTATATTTATTGTATTGAAATCATATAGTATCTTTTGATTTAATTAAATCGATATGTTCTTTATATATCATAGGCTATGATTTCTTAACTTCTCAATGTCTTCATATATGTTCTAAACTAATATCTTTTATGTATTCGCTTTAATGATGTAGGTAAGCTATAATGCAAAGGAGTAGATTGAAAGGAATACATATCAAAGATATTAGTTCAAAATTGTCTACGGCACCTGTTGATATTGGCTATGGACTGAATCCTTTAGAGGGGAATAAATGTACTATCAGTTCTAACTCAGTCACTTTTAACCCTTCAACTGTCATTGGATTTGGCAATAAAAGGGTCCAGGTTTATATAGTATCACGTCAATTGATTCTACTTTAAATTTGAATGCAGGTATCATATACTCTATATTTAGAATTTGATTATAATGATTAAAGTATTGGCATTTTACAAATTGATTTTTTATTTTTTGCAGTTGATAACAATGGTCAATGAAAGACCAGAGGCCGAACAACTTTGAAGGAATTGTTTGCATTACCTCCGAACGAGCGTATTATAGTGTCTGCAAACTCTAACAGGCAACCAATTGGTGAAGAGACTTAACTGTTGGCTGGATTTCTAGGTATGCTTGCCTGTAATAAAATGAAATTGCCTATTCATTATGAAACATGGCATAAATTTCTAGCAGAAGTTAAGGCCAATGCTTTAAATTTATTGAGGTATTAGTATTATTACAGTCAAGATTTGTACTTGTTCAAATTTTTCTTATTGTATTATTACAGTCAAGATTTGTACTTGAAATACCAACTTCATTTGTGCTTAAGTCATTAGGAAAGAAATGGAAAGACTATAAGATAATTTGAAGAATAAATATTTCAATTGAAATACTACTGTAAAGGCCACAATGGAAAATCACTCCATAATGTGATTAGGTTGCAATATGAACAATTAGTTAGATTTTGGTTCTCAAGAAAATGAGAGGTACTAATTTTTAACTTTATATAGTAGAATGAAATAATAAAAGTGTTTTATGCTTTAAATTGGTAATATTCGTATTTCTACCATATACGCAATTATTTTTTGTGATAGGAAAGAGAACAAATTGGGATTGGTAGCAGAAAGCAACAAAAATATAGCCACACAAGTGGATCAAAAAAGTTTTGCAAGAAAGCAAAAAGAAATAGTAAGTTTATGATTTTAAACTTATTCTAATGAATGAACTTTTTGTGCTGTTAAAAGGTAAAAATGTAAATTAACAGTTATTATTCTATTTTAATAGTTTTGATAGTTTTAACACATGATATTAAACTTATCAAAAGTATTGAACTTAGTTGCCACGGTTGATATGTATGAAAAAATTATTGTTTGTCATTTAAAATACAAATTTTTTGTTATTGTTCTATTTTAATAGTTTGGATAGCTGCAATACTTGATATTAAACTTGTTCGATTAATTGAACTTGGTTTTTATGGTTGATATGTGTGCAAAAGTTGTCGTTTATGTCTATTTGGGACTATTTTTACCTTTAAAAGGCAAAAATACAAATTAAACTTTTGAATGGCTTTTAACAGTTTGGATGGCTTCAATCCATGATATTAAACTTGTCTAAATAATTGAATTTTAATTTTTGAACTTGATTGGCAGGCTTGATATGCATGAATAAGTTACGGTTGATATGTATTTAACAATAACATATGTTTTTTTTATAGGAGATTGAAATGGGTGGTAAAATTGGACATGTGAAACTTTTTTGCTTAACATACACAAAAAAAGATGGATCTTACCTGAATGTCGAAACACAAGAAATTATGGTAATTTGTAACATCTATTTTAACAAAAAGTAAATATTTACTCTTTTTAACATATTATCAATTAATCATTAAACTAGTTTTATATGATTAATTCACAGGAGAAAGCAAAAGAGAAAATGGCTGCCAAGATTAAAGTAGCATCTGATAGTTCTATTAACATGCAAGAATTGGAAAATATGATTTTCACAAAAGTTGCTAGAAAAGAAAGGCATGGATGGGTCTGAGGCCTTGGATTAGGTCCAACACCATCTACTTACTATGGACATAGCTCTCTACAATTTATATTCTCAGCAAGTCAGTCTTTATGAGACATTTTCATTTTGAGAGAGGAGTTGCAAACTATGTAACAATGTTTCTAACAAATGGAAGCAAAAAGAGAACAAAAGCATGCTAAATTTGAAAAAGAACATGCTAAAATGGAGCAAGAGCATGCAAAATTTTAGCGATTGCATGATCGATTTGATCATCTTATGAATTTTGTGTGACAATAATTTTTAGAAACTAATCTCGATGGTCCACCAACTCAGGTATTATATTTAGTAAATATTTATATTTTTTAATATAAAAAAGCTTATTATTAAGTGTTAAAACTTGTATGATATTATTCAGTAGGTTCTTGAGCACGTTAGTGACCAAGGTGGAAAAATTACTTCATCAAATAACAGTCTTCCAAATCTATGCAGTCATCAATTTCATACATTTTAATTTATTTTTGTTAATGTATTAAAAAAATTTGAATGTTATTATATTAATTATTAAACTTTGTGTTAATTAGATGCATATTTGAATTGAATTAAGTATTTATTAATTTCAATTTCTGAATTTAAGTTCCTTTTTATTTCTTTTAACATTTCTTGTTAATGAAAATAATAAATATTAACATAAATTTTTTATAAAAAAAAGTAAATTTCTTAATTTCGCGGCATTTGCATTCAAGAATGCCACTAAATTCTAAATTGAGTGACGTTTGTACCATAAAATGCCACTAAAAGTAGCGGCATTCTTATAAAAAAATGCCTGTAAATTAGCAGCGTTCCAATCATAAAAATGCTGCTTAATTAACGATTTTTTTTTTATACAAAAGCTGCTAATTTAGTGGCGTTTTTTCAAATACAAACACCACTAATTAAGCGGTGTCTTATCATATAAATGCCATCATATTAGTGGCATTTTTCTTATACAAATGCCACTAAATTAGTGGTATTTTTCAGATACCAATGCTGTTAAAATAGCGGTGTTTTATAAAAAAAATGCTGCTATTTTTTCTAATGCGTGTATAACCGAGACTCTTACTGGCATTTTTTGCAAATGCCACAAATCTTTTAGTGGCGTTTATAAATGCTGCTAAACATTGAAAAAAAATGCCACTAAAAACCCAACCGATGTAGTGAAAATTGGTTAAAACCAGTCGAATCCACTCGAAGTAAGTTAATTTTAGTTAATTATTTTTGACTGCTTTCAACGTTCCTTTCTATAGTAATTAACCCGTTTAGTGTTATAACTATGGCTTTTGAAAGTGCCATTAAATTCTATAGTATGTAATTAGAGAAATAAAGATTATCTTTGCAAGTTAGACAAAAAGAAAGTTTTATCGTGTAGTGTCTCAAAAGTGCTTTCTAATACAATATCAACATATTAATTGTAAATTGCCCTATTTCATGCAAAAATATTATCCTAATTACAATACCTTAAAGGTTTCAAGACTATCCTTAAGAAACCCCCTTACCCAAAAAGTTTCTTCCAACTGTTTCTTGATTTCTTTTGGTTCAAAAAGATTTGTTTTAGACAAACCGCCCAAGCTTATTTGGCCATAGAAATTCTTTTTCATGTATAAAAATTAAAATGATAATTAAACAATTTATTTTTTATATATGACATAATTATTATTACATCTCTTATAAAAAATCAACAAACTAAATAAAATGTACTTAAAATATAATGGTTCTAAAATGTCATGCATACCATTCAAACAAGGTCTCATTAGCTAGGCAACTGAACTTTCCCATCCCATTAAAGTCTCATTAAAATATAAAGGTCAGCAATTGAAAAAAAAATCCAAAGTAATCCAAAGTAATGAGGAAGACTTTCCCATCCCATTCCTTCATGTCAAGAATGGATAGTCACTCAATCATATGCAAGAATATAGATATGCATTTAGAGATCATTAAGGCAAAAACAAAACAAACTTTTGTTACTTCAAGGTGTTTAATGAACAGGTTTAAGGCTTAAGGATGCCTTCATAACTCATGAGCTTGAAAACAAAATTTGAAAGGCCAACAACATACAGGGCAGCAAAGACCAATACAATGGGCAAGCAGCAACTCTTTTAATATTACTTGCCCACTCTAAATCTGAAAACTATTAGGGTTTACCTTAAATCTCATAATCCCACATTGAAAGTTAAGTAAAGTTATAAGAGTTTGAATTTATCTTATATCCCACATCAGGAGTTTAATAAAGTTATAAAGGGTTTCACCCTTATAAATAAGATGTTTTGATTTTGGTTTGATAATCCCAGATAATTAGACACCAAGAGAATAGCTAAGTGAGTAGGCTATTAAAAAGGTGTAATTGGGTCTTGGGTTAAGTTTTGAGTAAGAAGTTTTTTGTAATTTTTCTCATTCTAAAAGTCTCACAGTTGTAAAGATTTATTTTATTAGTGGATTAGGTTTCAAGTAAGCAACTTTGAGTTGGGCCGAAACAAATATATTTTTGTGTTTTTATTCTTGATTTCAGCTTGCTATTTTGTGTATGAATTTTGCATGTGCGTGTTGATTTTACAACAAGTGATATCAAAGCTATGGTAATCCCTAACAAATAGTATCAAAGCGAGGTTCGAGATTCAAGATTCATGGGAAAATGAGGTAGGTTCAAAATATCATGAAGTAAGTATTTCAATATGTCTGAAGAAGGTATGTCTAGTATCCTAATGCCCAAGTTTGATATTCCATTATTTGATTGAAAGAGTAATTTTATGTTAAGGTAAAGTATGGTTCAAGATCTGTTAGTACAACAAGGGTTGGATTGGGCATTAGAGAGTAGTTAGCCTAAAAAAAATGCCTGACAGTAATTGGAATAGAATTCAAAAGAAAGCTGTTAGTACTATTAGATTGGCGCTAGCCCAGAGGTAAAGTATAGTGTGTTGACTAAGAGTACTCTGAAGAGTTTATGGGATAAGCTTGAGGGTATTTATGCATCGAAGTCATTAACTAACAGATTTTGTTTGAAGATGAATCTGTATTCTCTAAAGATGAAAGAAGGTATGAGTCTTTATAATCATTTGAATGAGTTTGATAGATTGATTTCTCAATTGCTGGTAATTTTTGTTGATGAGTTAGAAGATGAAAAGAAGGCTTTAATATTGTTATCATCTTTGCCCAAGTTTGATATTTCATTATTTGATTGAAAGAGTAATTTTATGTTGTGGTAAAATACGACTCGAGATCTATTGTCTAACAAAGGTTGGATCAGGCATTAGAGAGTAGTAAACCTAAGGGAATGTTTGACAATAATTAGAATAGAATTTAAAAGAAAGCTATTAGTACTATTAGATTGGCACTAACCCAAAGGTAAAGTATAGTGTGTTGACCAATAGTACTCCAAAGAATTTATGAGATAAGCTTAAGGGTATTTACGCATCAAAGTCTTGGACTAATAGATTATATTTGAAGATGAATCTGTATTCTCTAAAAATTAAAAAAAGGTATGAGTCTTCATAATCATCTGAATGAGTTTGATAGATTGATTTTTCAATTGTTGGCAATTTTTTTATGAGTTAGAAGATGAAAATAAGGCTTTAATTTTGCTATAATCTTTGCCTAAATCTTATAGACCTTTAGTTTAGACTTTATTGGTGGGAAGGTTTACTTTGAAGTTGGATGACATGACTACCCTGTTGCATGAGAATGAAAGGTTTATGGGAACATAGAATTCCTAGAAGGAGTACACTAGTTGTAGAGGATTTTGATCAATGGAGGACTCAAAAAAGGATTGATGGATCAAGAGAAAGATCCAAGTCAAGGGACAAAGATTACAATGACATAGAATGTTATTATTGTGGTGAAAAGGGACATATCCAACCGAAATAAATGTATTTTTATTCTTGATTTGAGCTTGTTATTTTGTGTGTGGGTTCTGCATGTGCGTGTTGATTTTTCAACAAGTGGTATCAGAGTTACGGTAATCTCTAACAAAAGCAAACAAATTAACAACTTTCAAGCAAAGAAAATTAAATATAACTAAGCGAGAATAGGAAGATGACGTCTATATATATATTATTAAAAAAATGTTTTTTAAAGCTTATTAAAGTGAAAACATATTTTATAATCATTTAGTATGTATGTATATTAAAAAAAATTAATGTTTTATATTAAGTTGTGTGTCTATCAGCAAAGGATAAACTTATTTTTTATAATTTTTTTTACTTTTAGACATAAAAAATCATGAAATAACAATATTTTATTAAATAAACTAAAATCAATTATTTTTAAATTTAGGAATGTAAACACCATTTTTTTAATTATTATTATTATTATTATTTTCTTTCTTTTTCCTTCTTCTTCTTCCTTATTCGGTTCAAATCTAGTGCATTAAATGTACAATCCCTAAAGTCTAAAATCGTCGTTACTAGCTGCCAGCAGTCAACCGACAAGCCGCCTAACACACGTGGCAAGTGTGAAATTTTGGTTGAAAAATGGGACTCGAATCCCAGAAGATCTGATATTTGAATCCTAGCAAGCTCTATAAATAAAGCTTGTAATCTGCAAACAGAATGGGGGATGGATTAAAAAAAAAAAGAAGATCGACCTAAAAAAAAAGGGTTTCTAGAATCAAAATTTTTTTTTCTTTTTGTAAAAAAAAAGAGAAAACACATAGTCCTCCCCGTAGGGAAGAACCATCAGCGCCAAGCCCCTATAACAAAGAAAATACCCAAAAAAGTCAATCAATTTAAAAAAAGAAAGAAAGAAGGGAAACCGAAACTTTGAGCCTCGATCTACATTGATCGAAACTATTTTTGATGAAAAAGATATCGGATCCAGAAAGAGCATGTCGAGGAAAACGTTTTGTCATTTTTTGGGATTTTTTGACAACCGATTGACTACCGACCGGCAACCACTGACGGTGGTCAGCATGACGAACAGTGACCGGTAACCAGTCTAGAGAGAGGGTCTGAGTGTAAAGAGAGAAGGGGAGAAGAGAAAGTGAGAGAAAAAAAATTTTGGACTTTTTATAGAAACTGCCAAAGCCAAAACGATGTCGTTTTAGCCTCTGAAGATCCGTGCGGCGACCCCAGGTTCGCACAACCGACCCGATTACCCAAGTCATTCTCAGACCCAGACCGATTCATCTGAATAGACCTAGGTCAGGCTGAACCATCCCTGAATCGCCAGTCCGAATTGAGCCGTCGATCCAATCGGATCATTGACCGATCCGGTTCAGGTAAAAAAACATTTTTTGAATGTTTTTAAAGATTTTTTTATATATTATTTTTGTTATTTTAATTATTATTATTAATATATATGCATGTAAAAATGTTTAAATTTACCAAAATAAAATTTTATTGTTTTATAATATTAATTAATAATATAAAATTGATAAAAAAATAAGAAAAGGAAACTTTATCCAATGATGGGATTTAAAGGTATTCCGAGTAGTATGCCTATGAAATCTCTAGGTGAGAAAAATTTTTTTAAATATTACCAGTATATTGGAGTATTTATAAAAATTTTTCAATACAGTAAAAATTTCATTTTTGTTAACAATAAATAAAAATTAATTAATAAATTAAGAATAAGTAATATAAACAAGGAAAAAAGAAAATTTTATCCAATGATGAGATTCTAAAAGTATTTCGAGTAAAGATGCTTTAAGAAATCCATAGGTGAGAAGTTTTTTTTTAAATATTACCAGCATATTGGAATATTTATAAAAAATCTTCAATACAATAAATTTTTTTTCTTCAAAATTAAAAATTAAAAATTAAATAATTAATAAATAGTTTAAAAAAAAAAAAGAAAAAAAATTTGTGCATCAACATGTTATTATTTACATTGCATATATGACATAATTTTTTTACGAAAAGTAAATTCGAACCTCCAAAGATGGGATTCTAAGGTATTCCGAAAAGTAATGCCTAAGAAATTTCTGGGTGAGAAAGAATTCTTCTAATGTTACTAATGTACTGGAACATTTTAAGAATTATTTCAATAAAAAGGTTTTAATTTATTTTTCTCGAATAATATTTGAATATAAAAACAATAAATAAAAAATAAAAAATCAAGAAAATTAATTTTCGAAAGCCGAAAATAGGACTGTTTTTTATCAAAATCAAAGGATGACACGTAGTTAATTGGTACCGTTTTAAACGGAAGCTGTGGGGTGCTAATCTTTCCCCACACATAACCGACTCCCGAACCCAGACGTTTGTGTAGACCCTAAAATTATCTTTTTAATAAATTTTAATTAATTTTAAGATTTCATTAAAAGGATATGTTTTAATAGGTGGTCAATCGCACCTAGCTAAAAAAATATTAGTGGCAACTTCGTTATTTTTTATTTCATTTCCAAATTTATTAGGCGGACACAAAACTGTTACGACAGCTTGGCGACTCCGTTGGGGAAACATTTGTTTTTAAGAGTCAGGCCAAAATTAACTACGTGTTATCCTCAAAATTTGATTTAAACAGTCCTAATTGATTTCTTAGATTTCTATTTTTCATTTTCAACAAAAAAAAAGTAAAAAAAAAAAGCAAATCAAAAATAAAAAAAGTTCACACACATTTTTTTTACTATGCCTTTTTTATACTTTATTTTTTTGTATATATTACTCTCAATAAATTAGGATACATTTGCATACACAATGACATGCTGCATCTCATGTATGAGCTCTATACTCGAGCTCTATCCCTTATAGGAGGAAGTAAAGTACCTATGCCCTGTGAGGTGATAACCTCCGTAATGGCAAGAGAAACACTTCCACTCAAATTGAACCCTTTCCGTTCATAGCCTATAATGGATGAGGATCGGGGTCCCTTATTAGTCCAGCGTGGATGATAGTAAAGAACAATTTAGGAACCTTTAAACACATGTCAATCCAAACCCAGCATGTAATAAGCCTAGGAAACCAACCTTAGGTACAACCTCGTCTACCTTCTTGTAGAAAATACCTAAGAATAAAAATTGTGTGTAATACAAAACAATACAAAAAATCTCAAAAAAAATTATATTCAAACCCCATCCTTACACTAACTCAAATTTTTTTTTTTTTACATAAATCATATCATACAGTTCTGCATCGAGATATTTGCTCTAGGACATATTTCTCCCCAAGAAGTTTTCATGGATCCCGTAGAACTTCAAATTTGCTCATCCTCAGTCAGTGTCTCATGTGAACCGTACAATGAAGTATATGTTTGGTCAAAAAAAAGCCCAAAAAAAAATGAAGATTGCTCACCTATCGGCTATGTGTCAAAGTTGCCCGAGAATGTGCATTTGGATCTCACACAGAATGATTTAGAAGATTTAGTTGCTATCTGGGGACAATTAAATGAAGAAAGAAAAGAAAGCTTTTGTAAGAAATATAGGCAGATTGCATCCCTCATTTCAGTAGTGATCGATGAGCAATTGATAAGGGTAGCTATACAATTTTGGGATCCATCCTATAGATGCTTCACTTTTAATCGAGAAAATTTGATGCCAACTATTAAAAAGTATTCGATTTTGCTCAGGATAAAACTGCAGTGTCCAGATAAAGTATTCACCCAAAAGCCAAAATCAGGTTATCGTAAAAAGTTAGCCAAGCTTATAGGGGTTAAAGTGGAAACCATTGATTCCTTTACGAAGCCTAAAGGTGAACATCTCGACATTCGTTGGGACTTTTTCTGAAACTTCATTCAGGAGCATTTAAATGATGACAAAGGCATGGTTGTGTTTGCTTTATCATTGTATGGCATGGTAATCTTTCCAAAGACTTTGGGTTACATTAAGATAACTGTGGTAGATTTTTTCTAGTAAATTGAAACCCATGCAATTAATCTCGCACAACAGTCTTAGCAGAAATCATTCGATCATTGAATTTCTGTTGACAAAATAGAAAGGGACGGTTCATAAGATGTGCACCGCTATTATATGTGTGGGTTAGAAGTCATTTTAAATGCAAAAAACGTGCATTTTCAAAGTCGTATCTACGAAACAAAGCACCAATTGAAGAGTTTTGCAATAGTCAATGGCCAACATTGAAGATTAAGAAAGAGTGGATCCTTTTCTTATGAAAGATTATCGATGATGAAATTGAATGGATGGCACCTTAGATACTTCGAGTGCCTTTGTTGTATCGTGGAGGAAATGAACCATAGATACCTTTGTTAGGATTATAGGGTATTGTAAGTTACGCTCCATTGATTGTGCTTAGGCAATTTAGTGTAAAACAGTTTGTTCCTGCCACTCATGGCTTGGTTCAGGTAGAATTAATTTACGGGGAACCAAATTCACCAATAACCTCGAAGCAGTTAATCCAAGCATGGAAGAAAACATGAAGAATGAGATTAGGGCCTCTCATTGACAAAGTCACTCCTGATTAGTAGATTTGGAAAGCAAGGCGACCTAGAGACATAGTACTCTCTCTTGATGATAGCTCACACCAATCAGCTAATCTTTCAACAAAAGTACAATTATCAAAAGTTAAGCTTGTGAAGAAGGAATTAGAAGTTGAAAAAAAAGAAATAAAAAGAGAAAATTTGAGACTTCATGAGAAAGTGGGACAACTAAAGTATGAAACAGAGATACAAGGGAACAAATTAGAAAAAATCATAAAAGAACGAGATGTGGTTAATAGTGATTTGAAATATCTACACTAGGAAAATAAGAGGTTACGAATCCAATTCAAAATTGAAAAAGTCACTAAGTCTTACCTTAGTCGGTAACACGAAGTGGATGAGCTCCAAGAAGAAGTAAACTAATGGAAAGGCAAAGCTCAAGAAAAGTAAGAGGAGACCACTAGAGTTTCTCAAGAATATCAGAATTGGAAGGGGTTATACTCCACAACCTCAGCAAAATTGGTGGAATGTCAAAAAGAAAAGGAAAGGTTGAAAGCCATACTTGCAAAATAGAGAAGAAAGCACTTTAAAGTACTAAATGAGAAAGAATCACTTCACCGGATAATTCGAGGGTTGGAGCTACAACTGCAAGATCACAAGAACTATATTTCAGTAATGATAGATGAGTGGCATAGAAGGGAAAAAGATTGGATCTTTACATGTGATTCAGAAAGAGATGCTCGCATGATGTGGAAAGCAAAAAGTTTAGGGAGGCAATAGTACATAGAGCATGTAACCAGTCAAGTTTGTAAAGCAGTAAAAAAGGCATGAGAAATGGTTAAAAATGTAGAAGCAATACGTCAATCCTGTAGGAGAATTTGGATAGCACCTAGTAAACTTTTAGACGAGACGAAGGACCATTATGAGCAAGTCAAACGCTTCTATGGATATAATTCTAGGATGATAAATCTCATGTAATCAAAGTTATATGGAATCAATGAAAATTCTAGTATTGAAATCTGTCTAGGAGCAAATATTTTTGACTTGCATTCATGCATCATTTGCACAATTTTTGTTTTTTTTCAAAAAAAAATTTTCAAACAAAAAAAAATTTGACACATGGCATTCTAATTTTTCTAAAAATTTTGTGGTAATAAAGGTTCAAGAATAGCTCACCCTTCAAAAATTTTGACTCAACCCACTCGCCATTCATACAATACCAGGACTCAAACAAGAATTATGGAACAAAAACAAACCAGTTGATTTGAGAGAATCGAGAAAGCTCAAGAAGAACTAAGATAGGACTCAGTACAATAATGGATATGCTTAGGAAACTTGATAAAGGAAAAGTGGTGGAAGAAAATCTTAGCTTTCAAGAGCAATTGCCAGATATGGTAGATCTTATATACCCTCTAAAATTTGAGCCATAACCAACTAAACCTTCTCAAGGAACTAGAGTACAAATTTCTATTCCCGATGAATATCCCAATCCTTATCTAAGAATGACATCCACACTTGCTCTGGGATAATTTCAAAATTTTGTTAATCATATTATGATGAAAAAACCACCCAAGCCAATCTTAGTTCCTGATTTGGATTATCCCAAAGAAAGAAAAAACCTAGGGATAAAGATATCTGAGAAAGTGAAAGATAATAGTGCCCAGGAAAAGATGAAGTTATTAGAAGAAAGGTTTAGAGCAGTGGAAGGAATGAATTTTTATGGTTCCACAGATGCAACCGAGCTTTTTTTAGTCCCTTATGTGGTCATTTCACTTAAATTCAAGGTCCCTAAATTTGAAAAATATGACGGCACAAAATACCCGATGACCTATATCACCATGTATTGTCAAAAGATAGCAGCACATGCTCGTGATGAAAAGTTGTTAATGCATATTTCAAGATAGTCTTACGGGTTCTGCAACTAGATGGTATGTTTAATTAGATGGGACTCGTATTCGTTCTTGACAAAAGCTTACAAAGGCATTCCTTACACAATATCGGCATGTCACAGATCTGGTTTCAGATCGTCTATCTCTACAAAGTATGAAAAAAAAAAAGCAACTGAAAAATTCAAGGAGTATGCACAAAGATGAAGAGACATGGCTACACAAGTCTAACCTCCTCTCACCGAGAAAGAGACAACTATTTTATTTGTAAATACTCTGAAAGCACCATACTATGAGAGATTGATAGGCAATGCAACCAAGAACTTTACAGATATAGTGATATCGGGTGAGATTATCGAAAGTGCCATAAAAAATGGTAAGCTCGATACAGGAGAGACAAGTGGAGTAAAGAAAGGTGGAGCTCCCAAAACGAAAGAGAATAAAGCCCAAGCAGTAAACTATGTAGGGCAACATTTCAGAGGTTTCATGCCTTACTCTGTACAAATCTACCAAGCCTATTACCCTTCCATAAATAATGTTACATCCATCCCTTATCCATATTAACCATACCAACCATTACAGCCACCAGCTTATCCATCTCATTTTCAGCCATCTTTTCGGACACTCACCTATTTTTATAACTGTCTACTGTACCTACAAAACCAGAATGGAGACCTAATAGTGATCCAAGAGCCCCAAGAAATGCCCAAGAAAAATTGACTTTCGATCTCATTCTCATGACATACACAGATTTGTATCCCAACTTGTTGAGAAACATTTACTTGCTCCTATTATTGTTGAACCTTTGAAACCTCTGTTTCCCAAATGGTATGACCCCAATTCGCATTGTGATTATCACTATGGGAATCTAGGTCATTCCACTGAGAACTATACTACTTTGAAGCGTAAAGTGCAGGGGTTAATCAATAAAAAGGTGTTAAACTTTGATACCAACCAACAAGGGACTCCAAATGTTAATAGGAACCCTCTACCGAATCATACAGGCCATCAATAAATGCTTTGGTTGATAGGCAAACAAGCTATGTGAAAAAAAGAATAGAAGAGGTCAAAACTCCTATGGCTAAAGTGTTTGAAGCCTTAGTCAAAGCTGACATATTGAAGCCAATAGAATCTCAAAATTGCTCCAAAGAAATTAACTCAACTAAGAGCTGTAATTATCAAAAGGTGTTTTAGGGCATTCTATCAAAAGTTGTCACTAATTTTATCAAGAGGTGCAAAAATTGATGGATATGGGCTAGATAGAGTTTTACGAAGAAAGAAAAGAGTTAGTGAAAACTGAAGTGTCTACCATTGATTCAAAGAATAAGTTTGTGCGTAGATCGGTAATTATCTATTGTGATGAAAAATTGACATTGAAGCTAGAAAAGCTCATCTCCCGACCAATGGTGATAATTAAAGTTCTTAGTTTTTTTTCATATCAGAATGATAAAACAATACCGTGAAAGTATGATTATGATGTCATAGTCAATTCAAATACTGCAAACATAACGGGCATAGGAGGTATAACCCGAAGTGGGAGATTTTATACTCTAAAAGATTTAAAAAAGCCAAGAAAGAGAAAGCAAAAGTAAGAGAAGAAGAAAAAAGTCAGAATAATCATGTCACAGCTCCAGAAAAAGAATTTCAGAAGCCAGTCTCTAAAAGTGAAGCTTATGAATTCTTAAAAATAATAAAACATAGCAAGTATAGCATGGTAGAACAGTTGAACAAGATACCAACTAGAATTTCGTTATTGTTATTATTGCTCAGCTCAGAGTCACACCGTAATATTTTGTTGAAAGTGCTAAATCAAGCATATGTGTCTCATAATGCTTCTGTTGAATATGTGGAATAAATTGTTGGTAATCTGACAATTACAAACTATATCTCTTTTAGTGATGAAGAGATTTCTCCTCAAGGTCATGGAAATGCAAAGGTTCTCCACATTACTGTTAAATGTAAGAGTCATATAATGGCTAAGGTTTTGATTGATAATGGCTCATGCATCAATATTATGCCTATGACTACTCTAGCAAAACTCCATGTTGATGAATCTTATATGAAACCTAGTCATATGATAGTTTGAGCCTTTGACGGGACCCGAAGAGAGGTATTGGGAGACATAGAAATGCCATTGCAGATTGGCCCATGCACTTTCAATGTGAAATTCCAAGTTATGGATATTTTCTTTCATACAGTTACTTATTAGGTAGACCATAGATCCATATGACAGGTGCTGTTCTATCCTCATTATATCAAAAAGTTAAATTCATTGTTGATGGAAAATTGATATGTGCAGTAGAAGAAGAAGATTTTTTGGTCACTCAACCAGTAAATACTCCTTATGTAGAAGCAGCGGATAAAGCCCTAGAATGTTCATATAGATCTTTCGAAATTGCTAATGCAACATATGTGCTTGAAGGATCTAAACTATATTTACCACACTTCTCTACGATAACTGAAATGGTTGTCAAACAGCTTACCAAAATGGGATGGTGACCTGGAGCTGGACTTAGAAAGAACCTACAAAGAATCACGAAGCCATCGACCATACATGACAAAAAAGATAGATTTAGCTTAGGGTATAAGCCAACAAGATGGGATAATGTGAGAATGGTGAATGAAAAGAAAAATAAGAGAATGGTTAATCTTAGGGGATATGAGCCGGAGTTAAAGCCCATGGTCATTCCATACCTTTATGATTATTTTCGTTCGGGAGGATATATTTACCCAGATATTCCTACAACCCTAAATGCAAGATTCGTAGAAGAGTTTTCTAAGCTAGCCATTTAAATGATGGATGACAAAGAAAAGAAAAATCGAGATGAAGAGTTGTTCGTACACCCTTGTCCTATAAATTTTGAGCTAAATAACTAGAAAGTAGTAGAGCTGCCTGTTGTCTTTAAAACTTCTGAAAAGTAATGTGAAACTTTAAATCTTTAATTTCTCTTATGAGCATTGGGTGATCTTTTGTGGTGTCTTTATGTTTATCATTTTAATAAAAGACTTAGAAGATGCATCCACATTTTTTTTATTGTTTTCATCTTCATTTTGCTTTCCATTTGCTCTTTTCATCATTTTTTTGCCATTTTATTTTTGTGTGCCAATATTCTCCTCATCTTACCCTTTTGCAAGGTCCCAAATAATGAACATGAAGATAATCATGGTAATAATTTTAGATTTGATTTTGAAAACTTAATTCATGTTGATAAACTTGATAATGAGAAATATTCAGATAATTACACACTGCCTCCTAATTTGTTAAAATTAATGGAACATGAAGATAAGCCAATTGAACCCTACCAAAAAACTATCGAATCAGTAAATTTGAGAGATGGTAAAAATAAAAAAGAGGTCAAAATTGGTACATCTCTTTTACCAGCTGAAAGGCAGAAGCTAGAAAAGTTACTCTGAAAATATGTAGATGTGTTCGCATGGTCTTACCAGGATATACCATGACTCAGTACTGATATTGTAAAACATAAGTTACCTTTGAAACTAAAATTTAAACCAGTACAGCAAAAGCTAAGGCGCATAGTACAAGTAATTTAATGCAGGATTTTTGAAGGTGGTAAAATATCTTAAATGGGTAGCCAACATAGTACAAGTTCTCAAGAATAATGAAAAAGTGAGAATACGTGTCGATTATCAAGACCTAAATAAGACAAGTCCCAAATATAACTTTTCTCTGCCCATATCGATACTCTAGTAGATAATACTGCTAGGCACTCCACATTTTCCTTTATAGATGGTTTCTCAAGCTATAATTAGATCAAAATAGCTCAAGATGATATAGAAAAAACCACATTTATGACCATGTGGGGGATATTCTGTTATAGAGTCATGCTTTTTGGGTTAAAAAATGCTAGTGCTACTTATCAAAGAGCAATGGTGACTCTTTTTCGTGACATGAAGCATAAAGAGATAGAAGTGCATGTGGATGATATTATCACAAAATCTCGTAAAGGAAAGGATCATGTAGTCAATCTTAAAAAGCTGTTCGACAGGTTGAAAAGATTTTAGTTGAAGTTGAATCCTACCAAATGTACATTTGGAGCCAAGTCAGGAAAACTATTGGGCTTTATGGTCAGTGAAAAAAGAATCGAAGTTGATCCAGATAAGATACAAGCCATCCAAAACTTATCTCTTCCTCATAACTTAAAAAAAGTATAAGGTTTCTTAGAGAGATTAAACTATATTGCTCGCTTCATCTCTCAACTCACTTTTAAGTGTGATCCTATTTTCAAGCTTCTTAGAAAATATGATCTTGGAGAATGGAATGACGAATGCCAAGAAGCTTTTAATAAGATTAAAGAATAATTGTCAAATCTACCTGTGTTGGTTCACCAATGCCAGGAAAACCTTTGATTTTGTACTTGACAGTGCATGAAAATTCAATGAGATGTATGCTGGGGCAAAGAGATGAAACTGATAAGAAAGAACGAGCAATTTACTACTTGAGTAAGAAATTCACCAATTACGAGTCCAAATATTCACCATTAGAGAAGATGTATTGTGTATTAACCTGGACAGCTAGAAGGTTTAGACAATACATGCTTTATCACACTACTTGGCTCACAGTAAAGCTGGATCCTATTAAGTATATCTTTGAAAAGCCCTCATTGACAAAAAGAATAGCACGATGGCAAGTTATGCTTTTAGAATATGATATTGTTTATATGACTCAAAAAGCTATTAAAGGGAGTGCAATAGCTGAATTCCTTACTAATCGGGCAGTCAAAGATTATGAGCCAATGAAATTAGATTTTTCTGATGAGGATGTGATGGCCATTAAAAAAAATGAACCTGTTGAAAAATCATGGAAGATGTATTTTGATAAAGCTGCTAATGCTTTGGGTCATGGTATTAGGGCAATTTTGATATCTCCTGATGGGCATTATTACCCCATCACAGCCAAGTTAAATTTTAATTACACAAACAATGTGGCTGAATATGAGGCCTGTGTTATGGGTCTACAAGCAACAATTGAAAAAAAGATCAAAATGTTAGATGTGTTTGGAGATTCAGCTTTAGTTATTTATCAGCTACAAGGTGAATGCGAGACAAGAGACTCTAAGTTGATCCGGTACCATAAATACATCTCTGAGTTGGTCAAGCAATTTAAAAAAGTTCAATTTGAGCATCTACCTAGAGAGAAAAACCAAATTGCTAATGCACTGGCTACTCTAGCTACAATGATTAAAATAAATACAAATACTGAAATCCAACCCATCAAGCTGGATGTGAAGAATGAACCAGCACATTGTTCAGGTGTTGAAAAAAAAATTGATGGGAAGCCATGGTATCATGACATCATGCAATACATTAAAAGCTAGCAATACCCAAAACATGCAACAGAAAATGATAAGAAAACTATCAGAAGATTGGCTATGAGTTTCTTCATTAATGGAGATATCCTTTACAAAAGAGGTTAAGATCAAGTGCTCTTAAGATGTGTAAATGCAGCTAAAGCAAAAAAGATTATTGAAGAAGTGCATGATGAAGTTTGTTGGGCACATGCAAATGGTCATATGATGGCTAGACAAATTATGAGGGCTAGCTATTATTGGTTGACAATAGAGGGCAACTATATTGATTATGCTAAGAGATGTCGTAAATGTAAAATTTATACTGACAAGATTCATGCTCCACCATCAATATTACACGTTCTAGCTCTTCCGTGGCCATTCTCTATGTGGGGCATGGATGTCATTGGTCCTATCACTCAAAAAGCTTTGAATGGGCATAGATTCATTTTTGTGATGATTGATTACTTTACCAAATGGGTAGAAGCTGCATCATATGCTAGTGTGACCCAATCTGTAGTATGTAGGTTCATAAAAAAAGAGATAATATGTAGATATAGGCTTTCAGAGATAATTATTTCTGATAATGCCAAAAACTTGAATAACAAAATGATGAATGAAGTATGCACTCACTTCAAGATCAGTCATCATAATTCGACACTGTATTGTCTAAAAATGAATGGGGCAGTGCAGGCTACGAATAATAATATCAAAAGAATCCTAGAGAAAATGACTGATACTTGTAAAGATTGGCATGAAAAGTTACCTTTTGCTTTGCATGCTTATAAAACATCAGCCCGAACATCTACTAGGGCCACCCTGTTCTCTTTGGTATATGGAATGAAAGCTATGCTACCGGTCGAAGTGAAAATTCCCTCACTGAGAGTCTTAATAGAGGTAGAGTTAGAGGAAGCAGAATGGGTTCGAAATCGCTATGAGCAATTAAACCTCATTGAAGAGAAAAGACTGTTAGCACTTTGTCATGGTCAATTATATCAAAAGAGGATGATGAGAGCACATGACAAGAAAATTCATTCCTGTTGCTTTAGGAAAGGATACTTGGTGTTAAAAAGAATCCTTTCAAATCAACATGTAATCAAAGAAAATGGACACCAAATTGGGAAGGCCCATATTTGGTGGAAAAGGCCTTTTCTGGTGGGGCATTGATTTTAGCAGAGATGGACAAAAGTGATTTACCTACTTCAATAAATTCAAATGCTGTGAAAAAATATTTTGCTTAAAAAAAGAGAGAAAAAATGATGACTTATCTAAGCTGAAAACCTGAAAATACGGCTTGGATATGAAAGAGAAGCATCATCAAGAAAAAATTCCACAATGCATGGGCAAGTGTAGTTTGACAAACTCTAAATGATCAAAGAAGTCATCTGATTTAGTTTTAGAAAAAGAATTTGAAAATATTTTGTTCATGATTATCTTATGATCATTCTTTGGATACCTTTGTTTCCACTCAAACACTTCGTCATCTAATGAAATATGCTATCTTTTCTTTGAAGACAATGTATGTCCATTCTTTTATTCTCATTTGATATTTTTATCCATCGTACAAATAGGTGAAATGTGCGATTGCATATTGTTTGTCTTGAACTTAAAATGATGAAAAAAAATAAACATGAAAGATTTCAGTATTACTTTTTAAAAGTTAACAAAGACAGATGGAAAAAAATGATAAATGCATGACAAGATATTGATGGTGCAAACTTTTGAAGAAGAAAAGTATTGTTAAGTAAGAATACAATGGCCAAAACAGATTGGTTATATGGCAATTATTGAGAATTTCGATAAAAAAAATAAAAAATGAGAGATTTCGAGAACTTTTTTACTACAATGGATAATTTTGATTGCATTACATGTATTACATTTAGAGCACTCAGTACATGCATCCATGAGAAGTTGTAACAAAGATAGAAATTTTCCATTTCTTAATGAAAAACAAGATTTTGATAAAAACAATGATCAAACAAAAAAATTCAAAAGAGGGAAATTTACTTGTTCAAAGATGAGAACTCGAATTTAAAAATAGATGATATTTTTAAAGTTGTTGAACCTCTACTGAGAGGAGCTTTTTCAAGAAGATGTTTAAAGTTGTTAAGCCTCTGCTGAGATGAGCTTTTTAAGATGAGATTTTTTTAAAGTTGTTGAGCTTCTGCTGAGAGGAGCTTTTTCAAGATGAGATTTTTAAAGTTGTTGAGCCTCTGCTCAGAGAAGCTTTTCCAAGAAGAGAATTTTTAAAGTTGTTGAGCCTTGCTCAGAGAAACTTTTTCAAGATAAAATTTTTAAAGTTGTTGAGCCTCTGCTGAAAGGAGCTTTTCAAGATAGAATTTTAAAGTTGTTGAGCCTCTGTTGAGAGGAACTTTTTCAAGATGAGATTCTTAAAGTTATTGAGCCTTTGCTGAGAGGAGCTTTTTTAAGATAAAAATTTTAAAAGTTGTTGAGCCTCTACTGAGAAGAGCTTTTTCAAGATGAGATTTTTAAAGTTGTTGAGCCTCTGCTCAGAGGAACTTTTTCAAAAAGAGAATTTTTAAAGTTGTAGAGCCTCTGCTGAGAGAAACTTTTTCAAGATGAGATTCTTAAAGTTGTTGAGCATTTGCTGAGATGAGCTTTTTCAAGATGAAAATTTTAAAAGTTGTTGAGCCTCTGCTGAAATGAGCTTTTTTAAGAGAATTTTAAAGTTATTGAGCCTCTGCTCAGAGGAACCTTTTAAATTTTCGAAAATGTTACTGAACTTCTTGAGCCTTAAAAAAATTTTTTTTTTATTTTTTTGTGCTCAATGTTTTTTTCTTTCAAGAACAAAATGATTGTTTGTTTGTCTTTGCCTTATTCCTGATTCTCAGAAATAGGCAAAGAGGGGCAGCTGTAAACATCATTTATTTAATTGTTATTATTATCATCATCATCATCATCATCATCATCATCATCATCATCATCATCATCATTATTACTATTATTATTATTATTATTATTATTATTATTTTGTTTCTTTTCTCTTTTTTTTCTTTCTTTTTCCTTCTTTTTTTCCTTATCTGGTTCAAATCAAGTGCATTAAATGCACAATCTTTAAAGTCCAAAATCACCATCGCTAGCTGCCAGTGACCGATCGATAAGCCGCCTAACACGTGTGGCAAGCATGAATTTTTGGTTGAAAAATAGGATTCGAATCCCAGAATATCTGGGATTTGAATCCCAGCAAGCTCTATAAATAGAGCTTGTAATCTACAAATAGAAGGAATGATGCATTAAAAAAAAGAAGAAGACCCACCTAAAAAAAATAGGTTTCTAGAATCAAAAATTTTTTTTCTTTTTGTACAAAAAAAAAAGAGAAAACACACATCCTCCCTGTAGGGAGGAACCATCAGCACCAAGCCCCTACAACAAAGAAAATACCCAAAAAAGTCAGTTGATTTAAAAAAAAGAAAAAAAAACATCGAAACTTTAAGCCTTGATCTACGTCGATCGGAGTTGTTTTCTGTAAAAAAGATACCGGATCCAGAAAACGCACATCGAGGAGAATGTTTTGGCATCTTTTGAGATTTTTCGACAACCGACCGACGATCAATCGACAACCACCAACAGCGGTCGACAAGTCGAACGGTGATCGATCAACCGGTCTAGAGAGAGAGACGGAAAAGAGATAATGAGAGAAAAAAAATTTTGGGCTCAATAAACCCCCAAAACGATGTCGTTTTAGCCTCTAAGGATCATCGCGCTTACCCGTGACCCGACCCGGGGTCGCGCAACCGACCCGATTATCCGACTCATCCTCAGACCCAGATCGGTTCATTTGAACCGACCCAGGCCGGGTTGAACCATCCCTGAACCACCAGATCGATCTGAGCCCGTCGATCCAACCGGACCTACGTTAATCGGACCGGTCAGGTAAAAAAATTATTTTTTTATTTTTTTAAAGATTTTTTTATATATTATTTTTGTTATTTTAATTATTATTATTATTATTTATGCATGTAAAAATGTTTAAATTTACCAAAATAAATTTTTATTGTTTTATAATATTAATTAATAATATAAAATTGATAAAAAAATAAGAAAAAATTTTTATCTAATGATGGGATTTAAAGGTATTTCGAGTAGTGTTGCTTATGAAATCTCTAGGTGAAAAGAATTTTTTTAAATACTACCATTGTATTGGAGTATTTATAAAAAATTTTCAATACAATAAAAATTTTCTTTTTGTTAACAATAAATAAAAATTAATTAATAAATTAAGAATAAGTAATATAAACAAGGAAAAAGAAAATTTTATCCAATGATGGGATTCTAAAAGTATTCAGAGTAGAGATGCTTTAAGAAATCCCTAGGTAAGAAGATTTTTTAAAAAATATTACCAGCGTATTGAAATATTTATAGAAAATCTTCAATACAATAATTTTTTTCTCCAAAATTAAAAATTAAAATTAAAACAATTAATAAAATTTTAAAAAAAAGAATAAAATGTATGCATCAATATGTTATTATTTGCATTGCATACATGACATAATTTTTTTACGAAAAGTAAATTCAGACCTCCAAAGATGAGATTCTAAGGTATTCCGAGAAGTGATGCCTAAGAAATCTTTAGGTGAAAAAGAATTCTTCTAATATTACCAACGTATTGGAACATTTTCATATTTTATTTCAATAAAAATATTCTAATTTATTTTTCTCGAAAAATATTTGAATATAAAAACAATAAATAAAAAATAAAAAATCAAGAAAATTAATTTTCAAACGCTGAAAATAGGATTGGTTTTTATCAAAATTAAAGGATAACACGTAGTTAATTGGTACCATTTTAAACGGGCGCTATAGGGGTGCTAATCCTTTCACACATGTAACGGACTCCCAAACTCAGACTGTTGCGTGACCCTAAAATTATCTTTTTAATAAATTTTAATTAATTTTAAGATTTTATTAAAAAGATATATTTTAATAGGTGGTCAATCGTACCTAGTCAAAAAAAGATTGGTGGCGACTCCGTTATTTTTTATTTCGTTTCCAAATTCGTCGGACGGACATAAAACCGTTACGACAAGAAAAATCAAAAGAAAAAGAAACAAGAAAGAGTATAAAACTATAAATATTTATATGTTTCTTCTCTTCAAAAACACAATTTCTCTTTTTCTCAAAACCCCCCACGTAGTAACTTCTTCTTCAACTACCTTTTTTTTTCCTTCTCACAAAACACCACATTGAGCTCGTTTGGTGATGGCATTGGGTCAAGAAAGGCTCCATTTTGTCCAATCGTGTCGTAAGCCCTTGTTCGATGTTGCCTTTATAGCATGATGGGATATGGGTCCACTGTCATGAAAGGCCAATGATAGCTCTCCATTCAACCTACTACACCAGAAATAAATATAGTTATTACATGAACGGCCAATGATAGCTCTCCATTCAACCTATAAATATGTAATAACTATAATAAAACATTTTAACATATAAAATAATTTGTATTTATTACTTGTAAATATAAATTTTTTTACTAATTAATATATCAAGAATTATCTTAAGATAAAAAATTAATATTTTACACTAAAACTTAATGTTCTGAATGATTTTTTTGTCACATTCCCCTTAAACACATTTTATTTATTATTGATTTTAATCTAATTGAATTATCAATTTCACATAAAAAATATCACTAATTTCAAATTTAAAACTCACATTTTCTTAAACATGACCTACAATTAAACTTACACTCTCTATTGCTTGTAATGAATTGCAAACTATTGAAAGATGAGACTCAGTGCACAAAGAACACAAACAAAATAAGGTTAGCTATAAAAAAAAAAAAAAAAAAAAAAACAAAGGGCAATTGGTAGCATGTTTTCAATTTATAAAAGTTCATGAAATTCAATTTACCGAAACAACCCTCTTTTCCATATTTATTGTTGCTGCTAGCTACCCTTCTTAAACTTTTCACTCTTTAAAAGCTATAGCTTTGAGAAAATTAAAAAGTGACCAATGTACTAAAAATATTTACCTTTTGTTATCATTAGAAGAAATAATTATTAATAAAAAATAAATTTTTTATTTTAAAAAAGATATTGCAATTACTTTTTCATCCTCCAACCTAGAGAAAGGTAAATCACAGATCATTTCACCCAACATTAGTGGTCAGCCTAGGTTAAAGAAAGAATTGAAATTGAAATTAGGGTACTACCAAAATGGAAAGCCAAAGTTTTTTGTTGAAATCAATTAAATCAAACTTTTCAATTTTTCATAATCCTTTTCTTTACTTATTCAAGTTTTTATTTGCAAAATTTGGGAGCTTCTAACCACAAATAGTATGATTCAATTTATTTAGTAAATTTTTATTTTTCTACCAAAATTTGATTCTTTTTTTTAACAAAATTTAATTTTTTTCCTTTCTAGCAAAATTATATTTATTACTTAAAAAATCAAACAAAAAAGATCGAAGATAAATAACTTGGCATGGAAAGGGAACAGTTTGTAATAACTTGCCTCCTTATGTTAGTGGTTGAAAATCTGTGTTAATAAACAATTTACATGTTTAAATAACTTGCTTAAGTTCACTAGCTTGGTAAATTATATTACAAACCAAAAGATTTACATGAATATCCTTATATTTATGTGAACTAAACTATTTTTTACTAATTAATCTCTACTAGTGGTATTTCTTTTGTTTTTGCTTCAACTCGTTGAAAAGGTATCATTTATTTTACAAGTAAGAAAATGTTTTAATTAATATAATACAAATATTAGATGTATTTTATCTACTATACCTATATCTGTCTATCTTAATCATGTAAATTCATGGGACTTAATAGAATTATGTTGACATATCAAAGAAAGATAAATACTTATCCAAAATCCTATTGCATGATTAAACCAAGGTATTAGGGCTTTTAAGTGAGGACATTCCACGTGGAGAGCAAAATGGGTTAAATGTCAAAGTTAAGGAATCAATGGGAGTTCGATCATTGGTTTACACTAGGACTCCATCAATGTATATATAGTTATAGCAACATGTATCTATAAAATATATTAAAGTAGTCTTCTAGTCCCTCAACTTCAATTTCTTGGCCACATAAAGAATGCTATTAAAAATAATTTGAAGGTAGATTTAGGCATGAACAATTTTTGCTTTAATTTTCATCTTTTTCATAGTTTTACAATGAAGCCCCAACAATTTCAAAAGGAAGAGAGTGGAAAGAAGGTTGTTATAGTTGTTATGGTATATTTTTATTGTAGGAAGCGGTCGTGACTAATGGTTGCTGGTGGAAGATTAATGAGGAAAGGCATAAGTAGAGGTAAGGATTTTATTATAGTTATTAATGTAGGTTCAATTTTTGATTTGTGGAATAATTGTATTTGGATTTTCAATTTTGTGCTTAAGAAAGATGAACGAGAAAAGGAAAGAAAAAAGAGATAGAGAAGAAGGGCTAGCAATAAGCTAAGTTAATGATGAAGAGAAAAAAAAAAGCTAAAAGAAAGGCTTTGCTACCAAACTTCGCCCTATGAAAGCCAGTTTTTTTCTTTTTTTATAATTTTTTCTTTTTTTGTTATTTTATTTATTTTCTTTGTTCAGTGAGTTTCTTCTTTTCTCACCATATTTGATTTGTTGGTTTTTTTTGCTCTATTTTATAAGTGGTTCATTTTTTGTCAATGAATTTTTGTTGGTGTTTTGATGTTTTTTTCTCTATGCATGCATGATATTCGATTAATTGTGCATGCATGATGTTTTTGTGTTTAGATTTTTTTTTTTTTGTTCATGGTGTTTTTTTAAGCTTCATAGCTAGGGTCTTAATTACTACGTCAGATTGGTAAACATCTTGAATTTATTGAAACTTTTTTTTATTCACCAAATTTTATTTTTTTGTTTTTCAGTTCTTTATCTGGTTGATATTTTAGATTTGTTAGAATTTAAAATTTGAGCCTTTTTGTATGTCTCTGGTGTTAACTGGGGAAGATCAAGTTAGATCTTATTATTTTAAATTGAAAATTAATTTTTTTTACCTCTAACAAGTGTTTCACATGCTCTTTGTTTACAATTTTATCTTTTTGTTCTTGAAGAATTATAGAGTTAGGAAACTAGAAGTTGTTTTTGCTATTTTAATTGCATCTATGACTTTATGATTTGCTTGGATGTTTGGTGATACAAAACCCAGTAGAAAAGAACTAGTAATAGTTTTTTTTTAATATAATAATCATTTTGCATGAAGTGATATTTTTTTTTAGTATAATTTTTTTCTATTGTTGTAGGTATTTTGGTTCCTAAACTTAGCTAAAAAATGATTAGACAAACTATAAGGGTTGTGGGTTGTGTCATAGTGCCTCATAATGTATTATTGCATTTTGCTTTGGTACAATAAAAAAAGATTAATCCCAAAAAGAGAGGCTGGGTTCTAAAGGCACTAAAGCACTATTCAATTGAGTCATTTGTTGTGCTTCTAATTTCCTTCATGATCAATTTGTTTGTTACAATTGTCTTTGCCAATGGATGTTTACACTGTCACCGTATAAGGTAAAAGCCCATTTATTCTTAATTTTATTTTCATTTCTAAAAGATTAAAAAATTTATGGGTTATCTTTTTTGAACCATTAAAATTGTATACAATTGTGAACTCTCACATGTTCATGATTGTGGTTTAAAAAGCATTATTATTCCGTCCTACAATTACTGTTTTTTCACCCCAAACCAAGAAATGTTATTCCATTCTTAATAACATTGTTATCACCTTAATTTAACCCTAGTTACTATTCTTTTTCTTGCATTATAAATGGTAATAAATATAAAGGTAGAATTTGCAAGGTTAATTTTCAATGAGAGGCTTCCTGTAGCTATGCTACTTAAAGGAGCAAGGCTTCTTAAAAAACTGAAAGGCATGTCTGAAACTAAGATAACTTTTAGACAAATTGGTAAGGTTTATTAGACCACACCAAGGGTTCAATAAAATTTTGAGATATAGCTTTTCAATCTACATTTTTAATCCTTACCACTGGCCCATAATTTTTTTATGACATTGAAAATAAAATATACATTTTTAATCCATTTACACTTTATATGGTAGCTAAAGCTAGGAATTTGTACTTCAAATTGGGTTACAATAGCTTGAAAGTATTTGCTACAATCAACCACTTGCACTTCCAACTATCTAACCTCCCAATTTGGTACATCATGTACTTTGTGCCATCATGATATCTGTTAGATATAGTCATATATAATTTGAAAAATAATGCAATAGAGAGGTCAAGGGATAATTTCGTTTTAAAGAAAAATAAACAAGAATAAGATGAAAGTTTAAAATGCAATGGGAGGGAAGATTTGAGGTAAAACAAAGGAAGAAAAAAAGGGTCGTTGTGACAAGTATGCCAACCACAATTTAAAAGTGGGAAGGCAAAAGCTTTGCTTAAATTTTTAGTTTCCACTGGCTATCATTACTTCCCATGTGGTTGGTATGTCACTATCTCTTCAACTAAAAATCCTTTATATATATATATATATATATATTTCTTAGCCCTCGAAAACCATATAAGATTTCTATGGGAAAGAAAGAATGTTGCTATGGGAAACGAATGGTGGGATCCACAGAGTAGAAGGTATCTATCTTCACACAATATAGTTGACTTTCCTAGCTTTCATCTTTGAATTAGATTGGTACTTAGTGGAGTTGAAATACCATTCAAGGTGTTTGGCTTGCAAGAAAAGGAAAAAAAAAACTAAAATGGAACATCTAAGGTTTTAAACATTAGGAAATGGTGATCAAGTATTTGAATCATTTTTCTAATATTTGACATGGCAATGTTTCTATGCTACAATCTAAGGTGAACTAAAGATATTGGCTTTGTAGTATAGTTTATATAGGCAAACAAATAGATTCCATTTAATATATATACAACTTTTATTTTATTTTTGGTGCTAATCAAAACGTTATGAAGAGAGATTTTGGTTACATGGTTAAATTGTGAAGTCTTATGTGAAAAATGATTTTATTTCTATTGCTTATTTCTGTTGTAGATGAATTTGATCGCAAACCCTTAAAAATTCATATATCATGAAGTACAAGGATGGACAAGTGGAAAAGGTAGTGTATTCACATTTTTGTTGATTTTTTGGATGGTTTGAGCACCTAATTAAACAATCACAAGTGTTTTATTCTTGAATAAAATATACAAATATAATTAGCATAGCAATATCATAACTTTCTACTTTTGATCCATTTTTCTTTTTACTGGAATCCCAATTTTGCATTGTGACAAATTATTGTGAGGGGGAAATATGTAAGTTTGTTCTACATAAAAAAAAAACATCAAAGTTAAGATTAAAAGCTCCCTAGAATGTTGGCTTAAACAAATTGACCAATTCCCACTTACAGAATAAAATGTTAAGATGATTTTTCTTTCACTCTCTTCACTTTTTACAACTATTTTTTTTCATCTCAATTTTTTAAGCTATAAGCTAGAATTTCAAACCTAGCAGATGCAGAAAGCTAAAATATATAACTAAATTTTAGTACCATAATTAGCTAATTATCCTATAGGCTTGCTAATATACATATTATGATTGTAGGGCTGAGACTAGGGGTGTAATCGAGTCGAGTCAAGTCGAATAGTGAGAAGCTCGAGCTCGAGCCCAACTCACAATTCGGGGCTCGAAACTCGGTTCGAGCTCGATCGAGTGTTATTTTTCAAGCTCGAGTTCGATTCGTGATCGAATTCGAGCTACTTGAGCTCGCTCGATTAAGTTCGATTAATATATAAAAATAAGCTCGATTCGTATACTTGACAAGAGTTCGATTATTCATGCTCGAATTCGAACTCGAACTCGGACTCGAAATATTTTATTAATTAAAATAATAAAAATATATTTAAATATAAAAGCTCAATTAGGCTCACGAGCTACCCGAGTCGGATATAAGAATACTCGAATTCGGTTCGATCGATAAGTCGAGCTACTCGAGCTCGAGCTCGACTCGATAATAATTGAATCAAATTCGAGTTTTCTTCAAATCGAACCCGAGTAGCTTACGAGTACTAATGTATCATTTACAGCCCTAGCTGAGACAATAAAGAAAAGTAAAGGGACATTTCTTCTAGAAAAGGTAATGGAAATGGAATATATGTGAAAAACCAAAATCCATATGGGATTACACATTTTAATTTGTACTTATTACTCACCATATCCCTTCTTTAAATTTAGATTGGATTGGATTATATGTAAATTTTAATTTGATTAATTTGTAACTAGGAATGGCAAGAAAATTTATATATGAAAATGTTTCTTGCACTAATCAATGTGCGTGCATCCTGTAAAAACATCTAGTTGAAAGTTAAGGATGCATATAACAACTACAAAGTAAGCATCACTTCTTTATAACTTTTTTCTTTGAATTTCTTTTATGTTCTTTGATTGTTTTTATTAGTATCTGGACATACTCTTATATATATTATATATATATATATATATGCACACACATTAGCCAATTGGTTTAGTTTAGTCCCATAGAAGAAGAATGTGGTTAAAGCATTCCCATGTATCACAATACATTCATTAGGGAATAAAACTATGAGATTTAAGATTTACAATAATATAATTTACCTTAAGTATAAATTGATCCTTTTGCTTAACTAAATTTGATTCCTAGATAACATTATAAAATTTGATACTTAATAATAATATAATTTTCCTTAAAGTATAAATTGGTACACAGTTAAAAGTACAAATTTTTCAATAATATACTATTATTTTTAAACCATACAATTTTTATCAATCATTTGGTAAAACGAGTGAAAAATCTCCCAAGGCCAAAGTGCGGGTTATAATTAATTTTATGCACACATTAGCAATGTAATTAAAAAATATTTAACAGTTAAATTTGAAAAAACATCTCTGAAAGCTTCATTTGGTGGATTGATTGGATCAAAATGAAAGCAGAAGCAAAACCTTAAATGCTACATTTTTCCAACTTTTTTCCTATGAATGATCAAGTGAAACAGCCTGATAAGGATGACTACCCTTCCCAGCCAAGGAAAACAACATAGAAAAAGAAAGAAAATAAGTGACGTTCATTGGTTATGTTTTTGAAAGCAACGATTGAAGATGACACAGCTGTGATTGAAACCTTAGCAGGTGTGAAACTATTGAGAATGCCCAATAAGCAAGAACAATCCTTGAAGATTGATCGAAAAAAGACTGATCATTTGTTTTTCATCGAGAAGTTTTTGCATTATAGTTCCAAGCAAGATCAATTTTACCAATTACTTTCTCTCTTTTTTTTCAGATTTCACCTTTCTTTTTTTTTATATTTTTGTTTTTGATTCTACTAGATCTTTAGGTTTCTCTCTAATAAACATATGGATAAGAAAGTAAGATGATCAACTCTTTCTATTAGATGATTTTGCCATTATCTTTGGGTTGAGCTTTCTTTCAAACATTTTTTTATGAGTTTATTGGTTTTTCAATGTTTATTTTCTGTATTTCTCATTGCATGCAAAATTAAGATTAGGATTTACTTTGCTTTCCTTTTTGCTCTCAAAGAAGGCTATCTAAGTAACTACATGGAGGATCTATCAATAATGTGGTAGGTTGAAACAGTGGATGGTGTCAAAAAAGCCTAAAAGAAGACATAGAGACAACGATGTTATTGATGCTAAAAACGTTGATGATGAAATTTTTGTTTGTAAGTTCAATTTCACTATTTTTTTCATAAATTATTTATGTTTCCACTTATTTTTTCTCTTTTTAAAATCGTGTATTTGTTCTTTTTAAAGTTCATAGGCAAAGGGATGTTGTTTCATTATATATGAGTGGGGATGTTGAAAATTCAAATAGAGATCATGAACATCATGTTTTTTATCTTCAGGTTCTTATTTTTTCTTTATTTTTTTTCATTATCTAACTTTGAATTTTAAAATATTCTCATTTAAATAAAAATTTAACTTTAGGTATTCAGTGTTAGTGTTAAATTGAGGCTACATTTTCTTATTTTTCATCAAATTATATGTCATTCATTTTTTTTAATACTTAAGGGATGATAAAAGCTAAATTTATATTCTTTTAATGTAGATCAAAGGAGAAATTAAGGAATTCATCAAAGTGATTTTTACTCTATTTCAAGGTATGTTGCATATCTATCTTGAATCTAAGACTATTCAAATTAATATTTGGAATTTGTCATTAACTTTTTCAAGTTTGAAAATGTCATATCTTGACTTTACTTTCCTTGAGATGAACCTTCACACCGATTAATAGAAAGCATTATCTTTTGGATATGAGAGGCGAACAGGATGACATTACTTCTTTTAAGAACTTTAAGAAGTATATGCCTTTTTTATCAATAGTTTTCTTTATTTATTATTTCAATGTAATATGGAGTAGGGATAAAATTCATCTAATGCAATTTCATTTCTCTGTATGTGGGGTGGTATTGAATTTCCAATGCCATTGGAAAGGTAATGTGTGCAACTGAAAGCTACATTCATGGGCTAGATAAGAAGGTATACTAGATTTAATACATGGTTAGCCTTTTATCCAAAATATTTTTTTACTTGCTAATGACCTAATTAGAGTGGAAACTTGAGTTGTATTACCCAATTGGAGTAGAAACTTAAGCTGTATTACGTATGACAAATATGGTAAATTTATTAATCATCCTGTCATATATATTATCTCTAAGTAAACCTAAATATTCAATTTAGTCTTTATGATTAGTTAACTATTCAGTTTACAATATAAGAACTCTGATAAAATTGGTGTAAACTACATTACAGTTCATTTAGTAGCTTCATCCATAAGTATGGTATTAACTTTAAGAAAAAAAAATCTTGCACAGAAGTGCATTTTTGAAATTTACAGTGTTAAACCCTAAGGGTCGCATTTGGACAATGGTAACTGGATGAGGTGCAAGTGTCATCTATGCTAATATGATTGGTTCTCTTCTTTTCACACGCAAGGTTTTAGGATAGGACTAAAACTCTAATTTTAAGGTCATGCTTTTAATTTACTAATATAATTTGTTACCCAATCAGGTTGGAGATTATAGCTTTGCTTCTGAGCTTGAAAATTATACAAAATATAGTGGAGCTCCTAATAAAGAGGAATTATTACAATATGCTAGAGTAGTAATTGATATAGGAACCTTGGCCCTTCATTCATGTTGTAATGTTGCTTGCGATACGTAGTTTGTATAGTTTGAAGTTGTTGAAACTTTGGGCAATTTGTCATTTTAATAGTGTAACTCAAAATCAAAAGTTAATGTGATAATTTTTAGTTATTATGAACTTATTGGCAAACTTGCACATTGTGGTATGATGCTACATTGTCACAGTAATGTCTTTCTTCCTAACATTGTAGGAAAATGGTGGTTGTGAATGTATTGGGAACAATTTAATACTTTTCTAATAAATAATTAAAATCTAAATCTAAATTACAGTGTTTGCTCTTAATGAATACAGATTCTCAATGGTGTTTTTCTTAAAGTGAACAAGGCAACAATGAACATGCTTCACCTAGTTGAACCTTATGTGACTTACAAGTATCTTTTGCTTTCTTGCTTCCTTACTTTGCCTTTTAATATTTTATATACTTGTAATGTCATATTTTTCAATAATGTATGTTTCTAGATATCCTAATCTCATCTTAGACAAAATTTATGCCATTGTGGTTGCATTATAATTTCAACCTTTTAATAACTTACAATTTAAGCTAATGAAACCCACAAAAAAACATAAATACAATGCTTTTTTATTATACATTTTTTAATATTTAAACTAATACATAACTGTGTTTTATTCCCATAAGCGAAGCGCCAGCTTGAAATCTAGTATATAGTTATAAATAAGTGTACATATAGTTATAGCAATATATATATATATTTATGCATGTTCATAGCCTATCAGATGTGGCCAAGGACATGGCTAGGTCAATGATGATACAAATAGGCATGTGTAAATTTTTTTAGTTTTTTCTAAGAAGTATTCTTAAGGTTTGTTTTATATATAATTTAGAAGGCTTTTTTTTGTTTAGATTGATGAGATGTATAGTTATACTTAAATGTATATATCCTATAAAAACTATGTACATATTTTACTAATAATATATATATCATATAAGTATTTGTACAGATCATTAACATATCATAATATATATATATGTGTGTTTTTCAGATTGACATAGTAAATTATTATATATTAACTTGTTAATCATAAATTTCAATGTTAAAATATCTCATTATATCAATAGAATAATTAATGCACTTATATTTTTTAAATTTTCTATACTTTCAATAAATGTACATATAGTTAAATGAAAATGTACATACAGCTATAGCAACATGTACATGACGTTGTAGCTTTATGTACATATCATTAATGTATCTTATACAAGTTGTTTTGGGATTAACAATAGATTATTGAAGATCACATTGTTAACAATAAATATACATATAGTTATAAGTATAGTTATAGGTAAATATGCTTATAGTTATAGCAACATGCACATATAGTTGTAGCTTCATGTACAAATCATTAGCATAACTTGTATAAATTGTTTTGGGATTGCAAAAGACTATTGAATAGTACATTGTCAACCATATATTACAATGTTAAAAGGTCTCATCATATCAATAATATAATTAATGCACTTATATTTTTCAAATTGTTTAGTAAATGTACATAGAGTTATAAGTAAATATATATATAATTATAGTAATATATACATCTAGTTGTAGTTTCATGTACGTATTCTTAACATACCTTGTTCAAGTTATTTTGAAATTAATAGCAGATTATTGAAGAATACATTGTTAACTATAAATTTCAATGTTAAAAAATCTTACCTTATCAATAGAATAATTAATATATTTATATTTTTCAAACTTTTTATGCTCTTGGTAAATGTACATATAATTTTTGTAACATATATATTTAGTTATAGTTTCATAGACATATCATTAACATAACTTCTAAAAGTTGTTTTGGGATTGACAATAGCCTTTTTGAGAGTGTGTCGATAACCATATTATCTTTATAAGGCATTTGAAAATTGACTTTCTTTTCATAAGTATGTACAAAAGGCCAAAATATATATGCACAAAAAAAATGTACAAAGATCTTATGACATATGTATCAATAAATATTAATACCATGTCTATTAAATAATTTTTATAAGTTAATAAATTCAATTCAATTATTATAAATGTGGAAGGAATCACCCTGTAACAAAAGTAACAAAAAATATTAAAAAATATATCCGTCCTTGAAATAAGATTTTTGTATTAGTGGTATTTGAACTTTAATTTTATTTAATGCTAGGTTAAGATGAAAAAATATTGGACCTTGAAAAATCTCTCAACAATACAAGAAGCGGGGGAGAAATGGGTGCTCAAGAATATACAAATACGTCATATAGTATAACAACCTTTAAATTTACTTGGTGTACATGTAGTACATTATGAACCAAACTCATAACAACCTTATTTCGATAAATCAGTAATTGAACATTGCAAAGGGAATGAATATGGTTAGGATTTCAGTACAAAACAAATAAATTTGATTAAATTTGATATGCATCCAATTTTCAATCATTTCCTGCTTAATTAGCATAGCTTAAACCAATAGTTGTTATATTTTTTTATAGAGTGTAATAATCCACATATTCCACAAGATTCATTCTAGAGAGACGAGTTGTAGCACTATACTCTAGCTAATGTTACCAATTAAAAAATACACAAGCATATAAAATAATTAAATTAGCTTAATTGATTTAGGAATGCCTCTTTTTTTCCAATCTTTGAAAATAATAATTTAATAATATTTCAAAAGGTTGATACAAAATCATATAACCCCAAAAGGACAATAAAATAATAGCCAAGTAATAAAGAAGTATTACCCTTAATAATGTTCAAAAGTTTATTTGCAAGTGGATTAGCAAATGGCACCCTTCAATTAGCTTTCTTTGTTACTAACTTGTAACAATTGACATCGGCAACATTAATTGTAGCTACCAAGTTTACTATTAAAAGCCATTAAAAAATTCTAAACTTCATTCAAATATTGTCCTAAAACTCTTCATTCCTTTAAATGCAAAACCCCACAAATCGTCTTAAGTTTTTATATTTCTCAATATCACCTAACAAGTTCTTATATTTCTTGATACCCACTTAACAAATCTTAATAAAAACCATCAAAAAAAGAAATTTAAGACAAAACTCATCATCCATTTCATTCAAAAACAACTAAATATCTTCATCCATTTCTCAAACCTATAAAAAAGAATCACAAAAATAAAGATACAAAAAAAGTAAAATAGCCAGTATAAAGGAGTGCACACATAAAGTAATTAGCATTTTACTTTTAGAGGTAGTGCCTTGCCATTATGATTTCAACAATGAAAGAACAAATTTTAGTATAAAGGAATGCAACATAAAACCACAACAAAAAGGAAACAACAAAAGTAATACAAAAGTTACCAGTTCCAATAAAATGATTAACAAGAGATAAAGTGTTAGCTCAAAGTGTTGAATAAATCAAGAAGGCTAAATTTATTAATTTGAAATTTTAATAATCAAAATTACTAAATTTAACAATAATCATAAACATAGATTTTTAAGCTAACGAAGACAATATATATGCATAAATAAATAACTTGGAAAGGTAAAGGAATGGAGATAGAAATTCAAATACCAAGAATTTTAGAGGTTTGGTCTTTCCACAAGACACTTACATCATCTTCCTTAACCTCACTTGTCAAGCAACTCAATCAACTATATGTTGAATGTTATAATCAACCCTTCCAAAGTTAGTAATGCAATCAATCAATGAACTTGTCAATGATTTTTCTAAGTTCTTCAAAGAACCATTCAAGGGTTACATTTCCCTTCAAACTTACAATCTTAAGGCTAGACACAATTATTTTTGCAAACTTAGAAATCTCTTTAAGATTGGATGTTTGCTAATTTTAAATACAAATAAAAGCTATGAATAATAAAAAATTTGAATGCAAGGTAGGAAGTTATGCTTTTAAACACATTAATTACTCTTTTAATGGTTGAAGAATATGAAAAATGGATAGCAATCAATTCTCTTGGCTCTGGATGTTTCATAATGTGGTGGGATACCTTTTTATATAGGTAGAAATGAGAAAAAAGCCATTGCATTCATTTAATACATTTAATGCCCAACAAAAACTAAAAAGATATGACCATTTGAAACTATTAAGGTTGAATTGATCAATCCATTCTTGGAGAGGATCGATAGGTTTTGGCTTTTCAAGCCAAATTGAGTTTCTAAAAAAAGAATCAATCAACTAAGTTTAACGATGAATTAAACTTATGTAAAAACGGATCGATCCTCTTTCATAATGAATTGTTCCATTTTTTTTTCAAATTTGAATTTGAGACATTTTTGTAAAAAAACATATCAATCCTTCTTTTAAATGGATCGATTGCTTTGGGTATTACCAAAAAAAATTCACTTTCATTGATGAAATTTTCATCAATAATAGCATGCTTTTTGTTAGTAATAGTATTATTGATGAAATTTTTCGTCAGTGATAGATAAGTCGATAATACCATTTTATTGGTAATACATAAACTTCATTGGTAGTTATCGATAAAATTTTGTATCAATAAATTCTATCAATAATAATTCTATGGTAACTCGATCAATAATCTGTCAATAAAAGTTTCAGTAATTTGTTGATAATCCATTAGTAATCTGTCAATTCATCGATAATTGATTAATAATCAATCACTAAAAGGTGCTTTCATTCGGTAAATCCATCGATATTCCATCAATAATCCATTGGTATTCTTTTGGTAATGACTAAAATTCATCAGTAATACTAAAATTCTACCAGTAAAATCCATTGGTAAATTTATAATTTCATCAGTAATTTGATTAGTTTCATCTATATAATATTTCAAAAAAAACTTTAATTAATTCCAAAAATACAAAAAAAGCATATATAATATTATTTTAGTAATATAAGATTAAATGAAATGAGCAAAATATATAAAAATAAGCATATAAAACATTATGATTAAAATAGGCCAAATCAAGTATTTAAACATTTCATATATTGACTACACCGAATAAACATTATATATAGCATTAAAAGCCACGCTATATACATCACTCGCTACTAGAAGAAGCAAGCTCATGTGTTTCATCATCATTATCTTCTTGTTCTTCTGCTTGAATCGCTTGTAATAAATCTATTTTTTCATAATCACCAACAATAAAAATTGTAGGATTATCAAGTTTTACTGAGATAGTAACATTTAGTGGAATAGAAACTTCAACTACTTGGAACACATCTTCATTTAAATTAGTTGTTTGTTCATCTCTATTAATATTACTTACCCAATACATACTTCTAGCCTTTGTTTTGAAGACTGCCCACCAATTATTTTGATCTCTTCTTTTAGAAATATAGCTTGTATAGGAAACTTGATGTACTTGCACAACTAAAACAAATGGTTCGTTGCTAACAAGCATTGAATTGTATTTAATTTTAACAAGACCATGACATAGGATCTACCTTTACCCCCTTCTTTGTGTCAAACCAATGACATTTAAAAAATATAACCTTATTCCCAGCTCCAAAGTACTCTAACTTAGTGATATCTTCCAAGATACCATAAAGGTCACTCTCATAATCGTTGTAACAATTCTTTTCACACATACCCCATAATTCATTGTCTTTCGAGTTTGGCCATAGTTAATCGTGTGAAACTTAAAACCATTCACAAAGTAACCTTTGAAACACCTAACTAGGTGTTCAAAGCCATAAACTATCTCAATTAGGCAATGAGCAATATCACCATTTTGCTCTTCCATTTATCCAATCGTAAAACAAAAAAACTAATCATTGATTTAAATTATATGATAATAAAATTTTTATTCACATATGCTATTATATGTTAAACCCTTACAAATTGTCTTAATTATTGTGGATATCTTGCATCACATTCTTTCTCTAATTTTGTATCACTTATATTCACAAATTTTCTTCCCATCAAGTCATCAAATATCCTATCATTGTCAATTACGAATTAGAAAAATTGTCAACTTACTAGAAACATAAATTATAAAGTTCACATAGTATTTAATGTAAAGATTTATTTCTTCACAATTCAATAAAATATATAAGTGTGCCTCAATATGCTCATCCACTTATAACCATCAAGACTTATCTTGTGGACCAAATGCTCATCTATGATAACTAAAAATAAAAAAATGTGCTCTAGATTCCATGACTCCCTTATCATCATTATGTGAAACTCAATTCAATCTTGTTGACACATTTGAATCAAAATAGAATGAGCAAAAAAGGGATATCTTTTCAATAACATATGCCTTATATATAGATGTTTTGATAAATGCTCGATTGGTGCATTTTTTCTTGAGATGATAAAGAAACCTACTAATTGTCATAGCATAACATAAATGTTATTTAAGGAAAATTAAATTAATCAATGTTAATGTTTAATAACTAAAATATATTATCTTTCAAACAGATATATCCATCGATAATGAACAAGTCCATAAATTTTTATCTCATTAGGTAAGTGAATGGGCAAATGCTCTATAGAATCAAAAAATCTTAGAGGAAAAATTTTTTTATAATTTTCATATTGTCTCCAAAATGTTTTTTTGCAACATTTTCGTATATCTACATGTATTTCAGTAAAAGATAAATCTCTAAAAAAATGAGATAGCTTAATAATTGCATCTTAAATAGAGTTAGGTACCAAATTAGAAAAGGCAATTGAGAGCAATCGTTGTAATCAACCATTATGACTTTTATGACTTTTCATCTCATAATATTTGTAATCAGCCATGTTTACACACTAAGCAATATTAGATGTAAAACCATCATAAAGTCTTAATTGTTTAATCATCTCTTTTCTATTCTTTACTTAAAGTGTAAAAAGCTTTATGCATGAAAATTTTCCCATTCATTTGAACCAATTTCAACTCAGGTCATTTGCAATACATCTTAAGATCTAGTATAGCCTTTATGTTGTCTTTGGTTTTACCTTTAACATTCATCATTGTGTTAAAGACATTGTCAAAGACATTACACTTAATATACATCACATCAAGATTGTGTCAAATAAGATTGGTATGCTAATAAGGTAACTCTTAAAATATACTTTTTTTCACCCAGTTATAACTTTTTTCAAAATTCTCTAACTTCTGTACCAAATGTGATATCAGGAAAACTATCTAACCAAGCAAAAATTTCTTCACCTGATAATGGAGTAATAGGTCACATTCAACTTTTTGTTAAAATTTATCTGTTTGCCTTCAAAAAGGATGATCAAAAGGCATAAACTGACGATGATAATCAAAAAAGCAAGGCTTCTTATCATGAGCCAATTGAAAAGACTTTCATTATCCCATGCAATAAGGAAATGATAAGTTTCCATGAGTGTTCCAACCAGATAACATACCATATGCAAAAAAGTCATTAATTGTCCATAAAGAGTTGTCTTCAAATAAAAATTTTGTTTTCTACAAGCATTATAAGTCATAAAACCATTCAATCATAATATTTTTAACTCCTTTATTAAAGTTCTCAAGAAAACATCTATATTTTGACCCAAACTACTCTTTTCTGGAATGACTATATTTAGCAAGATATATTTTCGCTTCATACATAACCATGGCTAATAAGAGTATGGTTTCGCACTCAGACTAAATGGAAAAAAATCATTTGCACATAATCCTAATTGTACATTTTGAAGTTGAAGTGCAAATGATTCATTATTGTGATTGAAATATTTCCAAGTTTCACTATCATGACTTTGGTTATAAGCATACCATATCATATATTTAATAGTTTTAGTCAACATATAAAGTCTATAAAGTCTTGGTATTAATGGCATATCATGTAAAATTTTATAAGGAATATTTTCTTATCCCACCACTAGGTTTATTCCTTATATATTGAGGATGACCACAAATCAAACAATATGTTAAATTTACTACTTCCTTATAAAACAACATGCAATTATTTTTGCATACATGAATTTTCTTATAACTAAGTCTTAGTTTCATCTTTTTTTTTTAATTTTGTAAAAGTTTTCTAGTAATTTATCATTCACTAGCAACATATCCTTCACTATGCTTATTAGACGATCAAAACATAACTCATTAATGCTAAACTCTGATTTACAATTTAAAAGTTATGACATAACAAAAAGGATTATGTGCTTCGTACAGCCTAACCACAATAGTTCATCCGCATCGTTCAATAAAAAATAGAAGGTTGCCGCATCTACACTTAGATCTTCCTCATCAACTCTTGCTTCACTGGCATGAGAACCATCCAACTCAAAATTAAGACAGATAGCATCTATAACCATTCTAGTCTACGAATTTTCTATTTTTTTTCACTCATTGGTTCAAAGGAATCTATATTTATTGATGGTTGTCCTACTTCTAACTCCCCATGTGAGACCTAACTCGTATAACTAAGAGTAAACCCCCTATAAAAAAAGGTACTTACGCATAGCGTTCACTTTTAAAAACCTTTTATTCTCATATTTGGCACAAAAACACCTAATTTTCCCATTACTTACAAAATTTGATTGAGAATAAGTATATTCAATAAATTCCTTCACAACCTCGTAGAAGTTTTGACTAATGTATCCATTTGCATCAAACGAGAGTATATCCAAGAACGACCTTTGTCTATTTTTCAACTTTAATTGAATTATCATAAAGGTCCAAAAAATATAACTTTTAGTATCTTAAATTGAAATATGAGAAATTAAAGTCCTATAAAATGTTCAATCTTTTTATTGGTTGACCATATGAGCAATTATTGTTATACTAAACAAAATTATTTAAATGATAATATGAGGTAATTATTGTTCAACTTTAACAAATAGCCCATCAATGGCACAAAAGGTCTTACAAAAATTCACCATGCATACTATAAAACAACACCTTCACAACAACATATTATTGGTTTCAATGACTAAAGATACCTCAGATCTTGGGCTTCTTAGTGCAATTCAAGGTGTTGCAATAGATTTTCTCTGAGGCACTTCTACGTATGGAGTTTGTTCTACTTTCAAAGTCAATGGAATGGAAAATAATAAAAGTTAGTAGCATGAAAATGAATAAAAAAGCATATTCATTATAGAATATACATCCACCCTAAACTTGCATTCAAAACACACATTCACAAAGATTATGGAAAAGAAAAAAAATAGAAACATTGATGTTTTCCTCGATGCCATATAAACATAATTGAACAATAACAACTCTTTTTTATTTTCTTATAATCTTCTTTCTTAAATTTGATCCACTTATTTTCATATGATTAGGAGATCTAAATGTATTTTATATTTTATTATGTACAAAAAAATTTGTAAATTATATCTAAAAATAATATAATTATGAAATATCAAATTTAATTTGTTTAAATTAAGTTTGATCAATCATTCATATTAAGAGTTATGAAAAAAATAAAAAATAAATCCAACAACTATTATACACTAACTTATAAATCATAACAACATTTAATTTAATTTTTTTCTACCATTTAACCTTCATAATATTTTTTTATTTAACACCCTAAAATTAAAAAAAAAAAAATTAGATACATCAACTTATAATAGCATTGAATATTATAAATTTTACCAACCTTTTATCAATACAATAATTTTTTATTTCAATAATTATTATTAAATTTTAACAAATATCAAATATAAAAAATTTTGAAAAAAAATATAAATCTTAATACACATCAAACCCAAATTTACCATAAAATCAACATTACACTTATAAAAGTCAATAATGCTCAACAAATCTATAAAAAAAATAAAAAAAAATAAAAAAAAAAAACTTAAAAACCCTACTAATACAATATTTTTTAATTCAACAATCATTATCAATCTTGAAAACATAAAACTTTAAAAAAAATCAAATTCCTATATAAAAAAGTACAAAAAAAAATATGAGTTGAAAATCCCTCTTGAATCATAGCACAATCTTAATCTCATTCAAACAAGATAAGAAAAAAATTAAACAATAATCTTAATCAAACAAGATAACAAAAAACTTGAAAAATCAAATGGATTACTATCAGGGGAGATTGTCCACAATGGAAAACGGTCAAGGAGAGGACGGTGGTGGAGCTTGAAAGTGACAATGACCAAATAGTTGCAAGAGATAGGTAAGGTTGGAGAGGGGGAAAGTCATGGTGGAGAAGAGGAAAGAGGCAGAAAAATGAGAAAGAGTTTAGGAATTTTGAAAACAAGGGAAAATTGCAAATTACCAATGGAAATTTCATCAATAATCGGCCCTTTTAAACAAATTTTTTTCAAAAAGTTTATTAGCGACGAAATTTTTTCATCAGTAATCCGTAGGTAAAATAATTATTGACGGATTACCAATAGAATTTTTCATCAATAATTTTCGTGCTAACTCCTGCTAAATTTTTACCTATAGATTACCTACGGAATGAAATCCATCAGTATTCCATCAACGATAGTCAAACTATTTTACAATTATATTCCATCGATAATCCATTGATAATTATTACTAAAAAAATTTCGTCAATAAAATTCCATCAATAATAAAATAATTTCTAATAGTTTGGGTTTTAAACAAAAGTTTTACTTTTTGTTTCAGGAAAGATCAATCCAATCTAAAAGGGATCAATCTCATTTTCTTAATTTTGTATCAAACTTGATCTTAATGGAGATAAGGTTGGTTTGTTCTCAAATCATTTTTAATTCAAAAATCTACTTGCAAATTCTTTTTTGAGTTTGAAGCAATTTAACCTAATTTTGTAAATAAAACATTGTTATTTATTTAGTACAAATAGATTTATCAATTTAAAAACAAGTATTAAATTAAAATTTTAACTTTAATAATTTATCATTTCAAAATAAATTTGAATTCAAGATTAACACAAAGCAACCATTCTACTGATAAAGTAGACAAATTCTTAAATTTCCCTTTGTTCCCCAAGTGTTGCATATAGATAAACAATTAAAAGATAATGCAAGTTAAATATCTTAATAGGTTTATATTCTTAATGTACTTGTTTGGTAAAGCAGCATACTCATTGCACAATATGGATCAAACTTACTATCAATATTCACCAATAATGTAGAAATGCTAGGCTTCTGCTCTTTAACATCTAGTTCTGCAACATATAAAATAAATCAATAAAATAGCAATTATAGAAACCAAGGTCTAATAAATTAAAAAACCATAAAAGAATGGCACAAACTAGTTGAGCACTCTTTTATAGAATAAACGAAAACTTAAGCATTTACATTCGTGTCCGTGTGCCTTAAACAATTCAATCTAAATTGCTTTATTAAAAACAACTGCCTTTCTTCTAAATTTAATTCTTTCTTAACTTGAAGGAGGCGTTTGGTTTATGAAATTATAGATTCTAGATGAAAGTGTGATACCCGAAAAAATGCGATGCCTTAGGTTTTCTTTCAATTTTAGGGTATCCCATATTCAGATTCACTCGTTTAGTTAAAAGGAATCCACGTATATTAATTCTTGAATAATTACCATAATCTCCTTGACATATATGATGGTAACTTTTCATTAACTTTTATTAATAATAAATACCCCAACAATAAATGATGCCTTTAATAGCAAAAGAAAACAAATATTTTTATGATTGTTATTTTTATTTATAAAATATCATCAATAAAAAAATATTATGAATTATTTAAGGTATTTTTTGCTAGGAAACGGCTTAAATAATCATGTTTAATTAAATCATTTCTTTTAATATTTTAAAAGGGATTATTTAATTTATTTTTTAACCAGAAACACCTTAAATAATCTTTTTTATTTTTTAAAGAGTATTATTTAAGGCGATTTTGGACCAAAAACACCTTAAATAATGCCTTTTAAAAAAATAAAAAAAATTATTTAAGACATTTTTTGTCTAAAAATGCCTTAAATGGTTTTCTCATTTTTTTAAAGAGCATTATTTAAGACATTTTTGGTTGTCTTAAATAATGTCCTTTAAAAAATATGATGGCATTATTTAAGGCATTTTCATATAAAAAAGCCTTAAATAATGCTTTTTAAAAAAATTTGTGATATTTTTTAAAACATTTTTTATCTAGAAACACCTTAAATAGTCCCCTTTTAAAAATTAAAAAAATTATTTAAGGCGTTTCTAAACCAATAATGCCTTAATAATCCCCGTTAAAAAATATCATGAGATTATTTAAGGCTTTTAGTCTAAAAACGCCTTAAATAATACATTTTTAAAATTTTGTGGTATTATTTAATGTATTTTTATCCAAAAACACCTTAAATAATGTTGATTTATTTGTTAAAGGGCATTATTTAGGTCCAAAAATGCCTTAAATAATTCCCTTTAAAAAAATAAAAAAAATTATTTAAGGCATTTTTTATTTAGAAACGTCTTAAATAATCTCTTTTTTAATTCCCTTTAAAAAAATAAAAGAAATTATTTAAGACATTTTTTATTTAGAAACGTCTTAAATAATCTCTTTTAAAAAATGAAGAGATTATTTAAGGTATTTTTATAAATAATCTATTTGTAAAAATATAAAAAGATTAAAAATGCCTTAAATAATTTTTTTATAAAAATATTAATCCTAAATCCTAAAATATAAAAAGATTATTTAAGATGTTTTCTGTACAAAAACATCTTAAATAATCCATTTATAAAAATAGCAAAGGATTATTTAAGATATTTCTACATGCCAAACGCCTTAATTGCAATATAAAAAAAAATTTCTTTACAAAAACCTACAATTAAGTTCCAATCACTTCCAGACATACTTTTCAAAATGGTAATGACGTTTTTATAATTTTTTATTTAAGTCAAATTTGAAAAGAAAGTAACTTTCTCCCTAGAATCCTAGAATCCCACAAGGAAATGTAAGTTTTTTATTCTGAGATTTTGAGTACTATTAAAAATCTATCATTTTTTCTGTAATTAGATTATCTTAAACTAAACGTAAAAACCAAATACTCACTATCAAGATTCTAAAAAAATATTTGTAAATTCTCTCTAACCAAATGCCACCGAAAACTTGTTGGGATATTTGTAACAAAGAACCCTACATAAATAACAAACAAAATTATGTTTTTAAGGCAGTTTATTGACTTCTTTGAATGCAAAGACTTAAATTGATTGTTGCTTTTGCTTCTTGATTAAAAAGAACAAATGGAAAAAATGCAACACAAATTCTAACACAATTATTCTAAAAAAAAATAAAAAAGGCATGCATTTATCCAAAAATAATAAAATTTTAAATTTTAATAATTAAAAAGTCTTGTTATTGTTTTTAGCTCCAAACATACTTTTAGCTTTTTGCTTAACAAATAAAAAACAATAGTTGGACAATACGTTTTAAATACATTATATATTCAACAAAGACAGTTGAATTTGGTGCTTTACAGTAATAGTTTTGAAGTCTCAACGGAATTTAATTGTAGTAAATTTCTTAGTAAATTAAAAAAAAAAAAAGACAGAATTAAAGTTTCCACTCATCAATGAATGCCCAATTCATAATAGCTCAGTCAGGCATTATTAGAATCAATATTGGGTGAAATAATTTCACTACAACAGTCATTTCAGAGATGTAAAACTCGAAAAAAAAAAAAAAAAAAAAAGGCTATCTGAGGATAGAAAAAAGAATCATGAAGAATGGAAATGAAAAAAGACACGTTACTACGGGTAGCATCAGAGTAGGGGAAGAGAGAGATGACGCCTTTTTCAAAAACAAATATACGAAAAATTATGTCTAGGTTTAAGTTGTTTGGTGGGAGTGGATGGGTTACTGGGATAGTAGAAAAGAAAAACCTCTTTTCCATTCTTTAAATTAGGGTCAATATAGGCAAAGTCATTTTCTTTTTTATAAATTAAAAACTTATCATTTCCTTCCAAGTAATAACTTTTTCTTATAATACCGATTAATAAAAATGTGTAATAGACCATACGTTTTTGTAATTCTCCCTTTGGCTTCCCTAGTGAATTCATCTAAAGATTTAAAACCGCAGCTCAACTACTCGAGGAGGCTAGGGGTACGACCCCAAGTCCCCCACTCGCCAAAGGCCAACACCACCCAGATATTCTCTATTCAAGTCTAATTAAATGTGCAGATCTAAGCAGAAAAGCAGACAAATTCGCCATACATATAATATAATGTTTCTGTTAATAAAAGCCCACTACAGAGAAAGCAATATAATATAGAGATTGGAGAGAACAGGAGTAGATATAACATCCAAATTTGATGCTAATTAGTGAGTACTGTATAAAATAACAAATGATTATGGACCGATTAGCCTAAAATCTAGCGGTGATGGGGGCAGAAAGTGACCAAATAGCTGCCCCGGGAGCAAGTGGCAATGCTGGTGGGATCATCGTAAGCATAGGAATAAGCTTTTGGACAAGCAGCCTTGAAAATCTTCGAATAGGCAGTTGGCTTGCAAGACTGAGGACTCCCAAAGTTCCCAGTGCAGCAATACCTTGGCGAGTTGAAAGCAAAGCAAGCACTTTTGCAAGCCACTACTCTGTTGTTATCCCTTGATCTCACTTGTAAACCAACAGGGCACATCAAGTTCAAGTCACTAACGCACCCAGCATAGCTGCATTTGCCTGATCCTTTAAAAGGAGTTATTGACATGGCTATGTTGTACCCATCCACCAAGCTGACGTCGTAAAAATCTTGCTCCTGACCGAGGGTGATTTCCGCCAGGGTTGCAGGAGGGGTACCCCCAAGGCCATTGCAGAACAGGGAGCCACCGCAGTCCCCTGTGGCGCAGCGGCCGCGTCCAGAGGTATCAAAGGAGCAGCCGTGGCGACCCCAGAAACGACCTGACCAGAGGGAAGGGAGACGCATGGAGTAGGCCTTGTTGGGTGGAAGCTTGAAGCCACCGCGGGCTAAAAGAGGCTTTCCAGCACTTGGTTGGATCCCTGGCCACACTGGGTGAGGGCACTTGTTGTAGAGTGTTATTGTTGTTGCTGATATCTCAACTGTTAAAACAAAAACAAAGGTTATAAAAAGTTTAAAGAATCTGTCTAAAACGCATATCTAATGCTTATAATGGAGCTTGAAGTACAGACATGTCCAAATGCCAAAGAAAACAAAAAGCTATGCAAAAAAGGAGTTTATCCAAGAAATGTGAGCTTTAACCAAGTTAAAAGAAGAAGCTCATCAAGAGCAAACACTACCCAAAACAGAATTTCTCTGAAGTGGTCTATCCAACTTTTTAAAACAAAGTCGAATCAACAGAAAACATTAATGATTGGAGTGGAGAAAACAAAAAGCATTTGCATTGTATAGAATCGGTGGATCTTGGAAAAAGATGACAGAGAGTAAGAGAGCACCTGAAATGTGGGAGAAGAGAAGAATGAAGACTGCGAAAGTTAGCAGAGATCTCAGCATTGTCTCCATGGCTGAAACCTTGGGGGTTTTACGGAGCGTGCAAGAGTGGGAAAGAGCAAAGGAAGAGCCTGACCAACACTTAGCAGTAACTCTGGTACTCCTGTTATAAGTAGAAAAGAAACCAAAGTAGGGTTTGGTTACTGTTTTCTATTTTTTTTAAATATGAAAAAAGCCAGCTGCAATGGGGACCTACTACTGTAATTGACAGTGCTTTGGTGGTGCTTCTATGAGTTGCATATTGAAAAAAAAAAAAAGGGGGGGGGGTGGGGGGAGGGGGAAAATCAAATACAGCAGTCATAATTTTTAGTACCGTTGGAGTGTAATACTGAAAGTGGGCTTTCATCTCTGTCAATGTTCCCGTTCCAACGGTTCCAAATTGTTCCTCCTCATTGCTCCAGTAGGAAAAAAAAAAAAAAAACAAGCCTACCTTTCCAAAATTCTCCGTAGAGTGTTCTTTATCTATATTAGCACGATATTCGCGTATTGTCATGAGTTAAAAAACTTTTATTATTTTTATTGTTTTAATTTATCAAGGTTTTTTGTAAAAATTATTTAATTAAAAATTAAAAAAAATCAAATAAAAGTGACGAGTGAATATTTCAATTAATTACATTTTCTTACAAATTTTATTTAATTAAAAAATAAAATCAAAAAAATGTAAAAGACAAAAAAACCAAAATAATAAAAAGAGCTCATAAAAAACTTAAAATATTAATTTCTTAAATTAAAGATTAAATAATAATTTTATTAATATAATATATAATAAAATTAATAACAAAACATATAGTTTATATATACCCTAAAATAGGTTAGGAGAGAGCACTTTAAACATATTTCAGCTTCGATCTCATTTCTTTTAAAAAAATTTAACTCATCTCAACTTGAAATCAATTTAAAAAAAAAAAAGTCTCCTATTGGATCAGATATATTGAAACATGTCAAATACAAATTTTTTAGGATCTCTATCAATTAACCAATTTTATTATAAAATTTATCGAATTAAAAAATAAAAAAATACAAAAGAAAAAAACCAAATGGAAGTGTCACATGAATAATTTCATTGATCTCCTTTTTTCACTAAATTAATTTCATTTAAACAATGAAAATAAAAATAAAATAAAAATAAAAACAAAAACAAAAACAAAAAGTGAAAGTGGAAATGAAGCTCTTTGAGAGTATAACATGACATCCAATTGAGCTCAAAATATTAATATATCAAATTAAAGTTTCAAATAATAACTTTATTGATTTAAAAATTGAAAAAGGAAAAAAGCAAGAAAGAGGAAAAAAGAAAAATAAACAAAGAAAATGAAAAAAAGGGAAAAGAAAGATTATTAAGGTGCCTTGCGGATACCTAAATTTAGTTTAAAATGTTAATATCTTAAATTAAAATATAAAATAATAACTTTATTAATATAATACATATATATAATTAAATAGATAACAAAATATATATTCTTAGATATATCATGAGTAGGTTGGGTTGGAATATTCTTAATCCATTTTCTAATCCATCCTTGCTTTCTTAAACAAAAATCGACCCAACTTAATTTGATACCAATTTTTTACAAAACACTCATAATCAAGATAAATCGAAACTTATCAGACATTGATTGTTTTGTCATCTTTATCAACTGACTTAGTTTGTTGTAAAATTTATTAAATTGAAAAACATAAAAAAGAAAGCAAAAAAATATGAAAGGAATAAACAAATGGGAGTGCTACATGAACATCTCTATTTGATATTATTTTTTTTACAAAATTTATCTAATCAAAAAATAAATAAAAAAAGTAAAAAGAAAAAAATCACCCTTGAGTAAAAATCGAGCCAAATTTGATTATTTTAATGCTTAATTTACGATGTTTGCAAGTCTAATTGAGTTTAATTGAATTTTTTATAATATATATTAATAGTACAAATATGTAACGGTAAATATATAATATTTAATATTCACAATTATAATGTTTTCAAATCAAATCAAATTTATCGAATCGAACTTGAGTATTTTAAGTAGATTATGAATCGAGCATAGAAAAAGCTTGATCAATCTCCAATTACAATTTGAGCTACAAGTTTTTAAATTGAGTTGAGCTCAAGCATAATAATGTATTAATTTGACTTGATTTAAATATACTTTTATCTTCATAATCATTAAAATGTTAAATAATGATTAAATTAACAAATTTTGGTTCAATTTTGATTGAATCAATTTAACTATAAGGCTTATTGATTTTTGAACTATGTGATATCCCTTTGATTCATGTTTTATTTATATGAATGATGAGAATAGTTTTCAATAAGAATGAAAAAGTGATGGTGATATATTAGTTACTTAGTAATGAGAATAAAATCAGTAATTAAATATGTGTTTGAATACAAACACAAGGTGACTATAAGGCGAAGTACAGTGAGAATAGAAAATTATCATTAAAGACATTAGATTAAAATTTATATATAATGAAGTTTATAGTATATATTTAATATTTGTGAAATTAATAAATTATTAAAAATTATTAAAACTATTTATACATGTCAAATAATATTTTTATAAATAAATATTTGAAAAATATTTGTATACATATTTTATTAAGTTGTATGGAGCCTTATTAGTACATTTGATTGTTCTTACGTAAAGTAAATACGTAAATCAACTTTCGCAATAAAATTATTGTGGGGGCTGAAAGGTGTTGTAAACCTATCCCTATGGAAGCACAAAGATGGAACTCTCTAAATAACTTTTATATGAAATAGTATTAAGTAAAAGTATTTTGAATTTTTTCTTTTACATATAATATGTTTATATATCTAGATGAAGATAGTCAAATGCTTGATGAAATGTAATCGAATGCATGAGACTTATTTTTAATTATGTGCATCATTTTTCTATAAGTGTAATAGATAATTGTCTAGTAGAAAATAATCCACTATCCTATAAGTAAAATGAAACTAATTGTCCACACAAAGATTCTTCCTCAAGTGAATAAAAAGGGATATAGCATGAAAAAAATGTTGTCATTGTATCACACTTTAAGTTCAAGGCACGATTGAGAGGCTAAAAGTGACCCTAATCACACATAAGCCTCAATTACCCTCTGAAGTGAACTGGAGTTTAGCTTTATATTGAGGAGTGAAACTATTGATCTGGTTGCATTTGACTTTGGAAAAAGGATAGAAAAAAGATAATTGAAAGAAAACTAAAAAAAAATAAATATAAATGAATCAAATATGAATGAATATTGTAGACATTAAATTTTGTCCATAACATTTTTCAATATGATTGACCCAAGGCTCATTTGTGAACATAGATTGACACCATTTAGGAAGATCATTTATGACCCACAAAGAGCTCACATATTTACCTATTTAGAAATCCAAAATCTACTCAGGTCAAACTAGTCAAACAAAATCAAAGTTATACAAAACTTGGTCAAAATGGATAGAGCCTTAGTCAATTCTAAAAATTCAAAACCTAATTGAAATCAACATGGTTTAAAATTAAATTTGAGATTTTTCAAAATACTAAAATTTTCATTATACCCTAAGAAAGGCAAAATTACCTAAATACCATTATAGAGATATTTTCGTAATTTGATCTTTTTGAGCTTAGATGTTCATGAAACTTTTTAGATCTTAATGTTATAATATTTCATGATTTTTTTGTGCATTTGAAATCATAGTAGTCCATCGAAAAGTGTGAAATTACCAAAATACCCTTTATAAGGGTATTTTTGTAATTTGGCCTTCCCAAGCTCATATTTTCATGAAACTTTTCAAGTCTCAATTTCATAATATTTCATGATCTTTGGTGTATTTTAAATCACAGCAGTACCCCGAGAAGTGTAAAATTACCAAAATACCCTTATAAGGGTATTTTTGTAATTTGACCTTTTCGAGCTTAGATTTTTACAAAATTTTTTAGATCTCAATTTTATAATATTTTCATGATTTTTTTATGCATTTGAAATCACAGCAGTAGCCTAAGAGGTGTGAAATTACCAAAATACTCTTATAGGGGTATTTTTATATTTTGGCTTTCCCGAGCTTGGATAACTTTTCAAATCTTAATTTTATAATATTTCATAATTTTTGGTGTTTTAAAATTTTGAAAATGAGGATGGAAACATTGATTTCTAAGAAAATGACCTAAATACCGAAAACTTTGTATAGGGGCATAATGGTCTTTTTATGGGTTTAGAAGCTAGAAATCCAACCTTTACAGTAAATAACGTGAATCATTGGATCTACTTTGAATTTTGATCCGATGGTTAAAGCTTGTTCCTTGAAAAATGAAAAAAAAAAACTTTAGCCCTTGGATATAACTTGATCCAAGGTCCAAAAGCCTATATTCATCAAGAAGCAAAGCTTTTTTTCTAAACAAAGAGGCCAGTACAGGGAACATGAAATGAGGAACAAGTTGAGGGGCTGAAGTGGAGGAACGACACTTGTAACAAATAACGAGAGACATGGTTAGTGGAACAAGAAAAAAATAAAACCTTGAAACCTTAAAAAAAAAGGCTAAGAGGCTTTAAAAAAAAATCTTCTAGAGTTTAAGAAGAAGTCGAAAACCAAGGAAAAAGAGAGAGTTTTCAAGACAAGAAAAAAAAGAGATTGTAATAGAAAAAAGATGCAAAGTTAAAAAGAAAAAGAAAGATATGAGGGTTGGTTTTGTTGAAAAAAATCAAGCAAAAAAATATGTGAAAAAAAAAAGGTAGCATGAGAAAGAAGATACAATAGGGCATTGGGGAAAAAGAGTGGGATTGAGAAAAGAGAAAAAAGCTGTCGTTTATAAAAAAAGAAACCTATAGCAAAAAAAAAAAAAGAAGAACCTGATGTTCTTGAAACCTAGCCAAAACAAAAAACATAACAAAAAAAAAGACAGGTGCAGAAGACAAAAACCAGATGCCGAGAATGCAGAAATCAATAGCATAAACAACTAGTAATCATGAAGGAAGAAGCAACGACAATACAAATCAGTACAAAAAAAGCTTAGGAAGAAGAAGAGTAAGGTTTTTCCTTTTAACGTAAATAATATTTTCATTGTTGCTTTTGTTCCAAGTTGTTGCTTTTGGTTCAAACAATGTTTTCATACCCTAAAATAATCTATTTTCATACCAAAAAGAAAAAAGGATTAGAATTAGTCTAGGCTCGCCTATTTTTGTTATTTGTTTTCCCTTTTTCTTCCTTTTCTTTCTAGTTCAGCATGGTTTTCTCACAGAAACTCAAATTGTCATTATTTCATGCATTTCTTCTCTTGCATATGGGTTATGTTTGTCATTTTTGACAAAGTTTGTATTGTTGCATGTGGGCCATTTTTGCTATTTCATCTCACAGATAATAACTTAAATAATATAAATAATAATAAAAACTTAAATCATATGAATAGATAGCCTTTTACATCATTTTTTGTTATTATTTTTACTAATATATAATATTTTTAACTTATGTTTGATCTTGGTTGTTTTATGGATTTGCATAGATATTATGTCATTAATTGACATGTTTATATTGCCTTTGGTTATATTCATGCTTGTTATTTGCAATTTTAAAATTTTTCAAAAAAATTTTATTATTATTATTAAATATTAAATAATAATAAAAATATTTTTAATTCCCTGCCTAGATGTTGGAGGGAATAAAAAAATCGTATTTTAATAATAATAATTCTACCTATATGTTAAAAAATTATTAAATATTCAAATAATAAAAGATTAATATTTTTTTAATGAAAAAGGAAAAATAAATACAAAAATATATATATTTTAAAAAAACTTAGATAAAATGAGTTTGCTCCGAAAATTTGCCTAAATGTTAGAGATTTTTAGAGAGGCTTGTGAATTTATGAATCGAAACCCTGTAATTAAACCTTAAAATGTAAACCCTAAAACAAAGACCTATGTGAGAACCTAAACCCTAAAACCCTTAGGTAAACCCTAAATGAAACTAAAACTCTAAATCAAGACCTTAAATGTGACTCTAAGTAAAATCCCAAACCTTAGTTCCCACCTTAAATGAAACATCTTAGCTATAAAATCTTGAAGTTCCAAAAAAATCCTAAGCTTTTTAAGGATTTGTAGGAAAATCTTTTATGAAATATTTTGTTCCCGAATGCTAACTAGATGATGAGATATTTAATTTATTTCATTAAGAATTTTCATATATTTTTGCAACTCGAAATAAATTTGTTTCATTAAAATAACAATTATAAAGTATAAAATAATAGAAATAATAAAACGAGATTTTAAACATAAAAAGTCGCACCCAAACTCTACTTAAATGTTGTAGAGTCCAAATGGTCTATTTATATTTGAAAACCCAATTTCTAAATCCACATTTGATCTTCATTGCAACATGTTTCGTTTTTAGATTAATTTGCTTATTTATAATATGTATATATATGTTTGTTTTAATTATTGATGTTCAATATTAATTATATTATTATTTATTTATTTTTTTAGCTTAAATTTTTTTTAAATTTTAGTTTTAGCAAATAAAAATAAGATAACCTTTCGTAAAATATAATTGATTGATACTTTACCTAGATGTTGGAGACTTATCAATAATTATTATTTACAAAGAATATTATTTTATTATTTTTAAAAGAAATATTATGATAAATCTTAAATGAAAAGACTATCTTTGAATTCTGCCTTTATAACGGTGACTTTGAAGGTATTATTTTATTTGAAAATTTTCATAATAGTCCTAAATAAATATTTGTTTAACTAATTTTATCTCTTACAAACAAAAAGAATTAATTAAATTTCATATAGAAAACAATGTTTATTTAAAATTACAAATAGTGCAAAATTAATTGGTATCAATTTTGTAGCTGTTGTAAGGGTGTTAATCATTCTTTATATGTAACCGACTCTTGAACCTAATTTTATTTTCGTAGATCCAAATGTCTTTTTAATAAAGCTTTAAACTCATTTTATTGTTTTATTAAAAAGATAAAATTTTTAAACGACTAATCACATCTTAAAAAAAATTAATAGCGACTCTCTGTGTTTTTCATGATTTTTAAATTCTTATGTTTAGCAATCGAATCCTTTAAATTGATACATTACGACAAATGTTATTATATTTATAATTTATTTATTTTTTTATTTATAAAATTATTCGAATTTAATTTGTGTTCAATAAAAAATTTACATCATTTTTAATTTAAATTATTTTAATATTTAAATATTAAAATTCAATTCGAGATCGATTTACTTAAATTAAATAAATTTATTCATAAATATTTAATGAATCTATTTATAATCATTGAGTAAATATAAATTAACAATTAAAAATTTGGTTTAGCAAAACAATTTAAGAGTTGAGGCCTAAAATAACAAGTCAATGTCATCGTAGCTCAACCGCGAATGACTTGGGACTCTTAAGAGTAATGAAAACATGTCTACTTATAAAGAGTTTCTCTTTTTTATATTGATTTTCCAATCTGTGGGGTTAAAAGATAATAAACAAAAAAAAAATCTCTTTTATAACTTGGTTAATGTATATTTTAGGCATTTAAAGATTATATTTACAATAATATTTTTAAAGTATTATGAGGGATTTTTAATTTTTGTTAAGTGTATATTACAATGTATTAATATGTGTTAATTATGATTAAAATATTGTTAAAAGATATTTAATCATAAAAGTATCATCTTAAAAGGAAAAAAAATATAAAAAAATATTTATTAAATTTAGTCATGAATTTTAAAAAAATTGTTTATAAACATAAATGAATAAAATAGATTTTTATCCATATTTTATTTATTTATTTAATAAATATTAAAATATTATTTGAAATAATTTATTAAATTTAGTAAATAAAAATTATCTGATAATAAAATTTTTTAATTTTATAAATAAAATTAAAATGATAACTTATATTTTTAATATATATTTAAAATATAAAAATTAATTAAAAATAAAACATGTATTATTATCTTATTTTTATTTATAAAATTAAAAAAATTTAATTGTTAATATATAAATAATTCTTTATAAATAAAATAGAGTATATTTAAGAACAATTGTTAAAATATTATATTTCATTACACCGTAAACAATAAAGTAAAAGAGTCGGAAATTTGGGGTAATGTGATTGCTGAAAAAAGGAAAAGCGGTCTCAGTTCTCCAGGTTGTCAGAGGGGTCAGTGGCGTTTGTGGGGTTCTATGTTGTCTGCATCTATCCAAAAGCAAAGTGGGTAGAAATTGAAAAACAAGGCAATTGCCATTTGCCTTCGCATGTGCCAATTAGGGAATCACCATTTTTTTACTCTGTTTCCTAATCAATGGTCGCATTGCTGCCCTATCAGTGTCACTCCTGACTCTCGAGACGTGAGACTCTTCTCTACTCTATGTTTACGTTTTCGAGCACCCCTAGGCTCTACTCCATTGCCAAAGTCTTTGCAACCTTTTTTCGTCAATCAGGCTGGGTGATCTTTTTAACAGTGGTACTTACTGTTTTAGCCAACAGTAGAAATTATAAAAAAAAAGTTGTACATAGAGGAAGATTCACTTATATTATATATCAGCGCAAGTTTTATATATTTTTTAATATTTATATTAAAATAATTAATATTAAAATTATTATTTTTAAAAATTAATGATAAATTTAATTTTAATTTAAAAATAAAAATTTACATTAATATAAATGAATTTCTATTCATATATATACTCACATATACGGTGAGTGTACTCGACAAGCTATATCTTTTTTTTTTTATCTAAAATTTTTTAATATTCGATAATTATTTTAAATTTTGATTAGTTTAAAGTTATGTTGATTTAGATTTTATAAAAAAATAAAATTTTTTAAATTTATTTTTTAAATTTATAAAATTTAAAATTTATTTAAAAAAATTAAATTTTTTACCACTTAACCGAACTTTTTAGTGCTCATGTAAAGAGGCATTGGTATTTACTTATGTTGTCTCCTCCCTCTTGAAGGAAGGCGTGAATTCTGGCTCCATCAAGTGGGATATCTGTGGAAGCAACCACCAATAGTATTTCTGGGGAGTCAGCGATATAAGAGGGACGGCGGAAATTGTTTTACGGTGAAAAGTGAGGTGAATGTGAATGTGAATGTGAATGTGAATGTGTACTCTAATTGATGATGCAGAGCACCCACGTGAATAAAGATCAGATTTTTTTTAACTTTGGCCACAGTCATCCGACAAAAAGATTCCTTCCGTATTTTTGTCTTGTAATGAAAAGGACAAAGATCTCAGGTTGCATTAAATTTATTGGCACAGAAAAAAAAAAAAGGTTGTTTTAAACTTCAGTTAATGTTGCTATTAAGATTAGAGATGTTAATTAGGTTTCAGTTTATAGGTATTATTTAGAGATAATAAAAATACTGCTTAAAAATAATTAAAATATATATTATTCAAAGATATTTTATCTTATTACTAAAAATTTATTTTAAAAAATTTACACTTAATGTATTGTTTTCATTAAATTTAAGAGATAATAATGTATTGATATATATGCTATTTAAATACCACTTAATCAATTTTGTAATAAAAATAAAAGTAAAAAATAAAAACAAATACATCCAAAAATAAAAAATTAATTAATAGAAAATGGATCTTAATGCACAAAAAAAAAAAAAAAAGGGGGACCTGAAGCTAACGGATGGAAATAGTACATAGAAAAAGGAAAAGAAAGGTCCCATCCCCATAATAAGAATCCTTTTATTGGATTTAGACTCTAGTTAGGCTAAATGCTGAGTACATTTTTAAGGTGATCGAATCAAGATTAAATTTTAAATTTGACTTAAATAAAAATCAAATATTTTGAATTATAACAAATAAAGACATTTTTGTGATGTAATTATGTGTGTTGTACACGAGCCATTAACTGAATTAATGGTGACAAATGATAAAAGAAATTGGTTATGTGGATGCTGAGTATACTTCTTTTTTTTAACATTTTCTCTTATTTTAAAAATAAAAAACTGGTTTTAAAGAAAAAATAAAATTAAAAGAACAAATCAATCTAAACTAATACAAACTCAGATTTTAGATGGAAATAATTGATTTAAAACCGGATGAAATAATTTTTTAAAAAAGAAGAAAAACCCAGACCCATTATCAAAATAAAAAATCACTTTACTTCAAATTTAAAGCAAATGGTAACCAAACAGAAGAAAAAGAAATGAGAATTAACAAGTGTAATGGAAACAATAAAACCTCACAAACACTAGAAAGCCTAAGCCAACAAAATAATGCTAATTTAGCTACTTCAAACTCAATCTAAAATATTTAAGATTCTTAATTTTTTTCAGCTTTAACTTTTCCCTAAATTTTCAAAATATGACAAATCATAAACCTAAGAATCTACTTTAAACCCCTTTTAGTTTTTTTTTAAAGTAATTCATTTCCTAAAATCACAAAACCCACATGTAAAATCTAGTCTCCTAATAAATTTGGAACTCATTTCTTACCCCTTCCATAAAGACCCAAATTCAAATTGTTCCAAATAGATCTTGTGAGATAAACCATTAGTGAAGCACTTCATTCTAGCTTAAGAAAAAGAGAAAAACAATGATTTATTTTAAATCAGGCTAGTTTTTCAAGCAAGAAGAAAAATGGGTTTACATGAAAGTGCAAAATATCTTACAAACTCTCTGATAAAATGGATTTTTGATAAGAGAAAATTGGGTAACCTACCTTTTGCTTACCTACGGGGGGCATTGTATCTCGAACCCTAGCAGCCTCGCAAAGCATCTAGACCTCATGCCTTTTGAGCTAACCTAAGTTAATGTGATTAATTACCTTAAACTAGCCCTAATTGTGTTAATTAATCACATGATTATCACTCAAAAGTTTATATCTGATTATGTGTCATGTCACTTATACCTGACTAAATAAATCAACAAAAAAAATGTCAACATGATATTAATTCTATCACACTAAATTATGATGCCTATATTTCATCACTATTTTTTATCCAAAAAGTCTCAATTTATTATAACTCGGTAACATTTAGTTTTGATTTGAACAAAATAACATATTTAATCTTGAAATGAACAACATCCCTAAACTGAGTATTTATCTATTTGATTAATTGTTGGCCGTTAGCTTTTCATTATGAAAACTAGTAAAGTCTCTATGCTAGTACAACAAAATTCTTTAATGAGTATTTATCTATTTGATTAATTGTTGGCCGTTAGCTTTTCATTATGAAAACTAGTAAAGTCTCTATGCTAGTACAACAAAATTCTTTAATGTTTTCTCATTTTTTTAAATAATAAAAAAATTATTTTATTTTATTTATTATTTAATTTGTACATCATAATTGTATTTACTTCATTTTTATTTTTCATAAATTTTATTTTATTTCATTTTTTATATTTTTTTGGAAACAAACAAGATATTCCCCTCTTTAATCTCATATCTTTTCATCTGAATATTTTGAATTTATTTTGAGTTGCAAACTTTTTGTTAGTTTCAGTCGTAGTTTATGGTTTTAAAATTGTTGATAATTTTTTGGTATTTTGTTATATGATTGTAGTGGGTTGTGGTGATGGGAAGCCATGCTTATATGTTTCAAGAATTTATCCAAGGAATGTTGATTATATGATTACTATATTTTATTTGAAATTTTTTGGATGAAAAATAAGTTTTTTTTTTTTGTATTTTTGTTACTTTTTATATATATATTTTAAGTTTGAATTTTTGAATACGATTGGTTTTGAGTAAATTTATTGCATTTTTTAATATGGTTGTTAGATTGGGAATTTCTGTTGCTTCTTTTTCTTTTATTAAGATTGTTCCTTTTTTTTTCTTCGGCAATTATTAAGCTGCTTAATTGATGTGCTTTTTAACCGATGAGCTTTTTCTGTTTATGTTTTAAGTAGAACTTAATAATAATAATAATAATAATAATAATAATTATTATTATTATTATTTTAAACTCAAATTTAATATATAGTAATAATAAATAATAGATTTGGAGAAGTAAGTGGAACTACTACTACTACTACTACTACTACTACTACTAATAATAATAATAATAATAATAATAATAATAATAATAATGTTACGCTTAATTACCTAATCAACTTGGTCAAAACTTGATTAATATAGTTGTAAGCTCAAGTGTAGATAGTAATCTATGAGGAGCTAAATTGGATTATCTTAAAAATTTTTTCAAAAATGTATTTAAATTAAATTAAAATAAAAATTAAAACAATAATATCTTTGATGAAAATATGATGCAATAAATAATAATTAATGAACTTGAAACAAATATAAACAACAATGAAATTAAAGAGGCATAAAGATAGAGAAATCAAATACAAGAATTTATAGAGGTTCTGTCTTTTTCCAAAGGCACCTATGTATTTTTTGTTAGCTTTTTAGCCAAGCTAAATCCACTAATTAATAAATCTATTACAAGATATAATTCATATCTTTTCAAGTTTAAAATAGTAACTTCTACCCTTTTATAGGATTTTACTCAATCTTTTACAAAGCTTTGAAGAGGGTACCTCACCTTTTGACTCACCAAGTTCTTTTTGAATACAAAGGTTTTTGCAAACCATGAAATACTTTTCAAAAGTTGAGTGCTTACCTAACTTAAGTACAAGAAGTGACTAAATGTATACAAATGGATATTGAATACAATGATAATGAATCTAAGCTCTAAACGCTTGATTTTTCTTGAATTGCTTGAAGAAATTGAGCCAATGCTCATTGGGTGTTGTCTCTTAGCTTCAATGGTGTTGGAAGAGGCCAATTTATAGGAAAAATATGTTTGGAGAAGAAATTACACATTTATCCCTTCAAAAAACTAACCGTTAAAAGCTGTTTGGGCATAAAAGATTGATTGGTTTAAATAGGGGATTGATTGATTATTGAATTTCACTTAAATTTTGATCATTACAGTAGAATAGATTGATCTATTTTGGTACTTGATCGATTGGTTTTTGTTGATTTTGCACATAGGGTTATTTTGGATGAATAATGCCATTGGTTGTCTCATGTTTTACACTTTACTCACTAATTTGATCATATTTTAAGTTATACAACTCCAAATCAAGATCTATTTAAAGATCTTAAAGGCTTTTTACCCATATAAAATTCAACATCTAATTCAATGTACAAAATTATAGTAAATTTTAAAAAATATCCTTTATGCAATTGTTAAACAATTGCATAGTCTCTAGTAAAAATTTAAAATGATTTCTTAAAAATTTGGATTTTGATTTTGTTTTATCCATTAGAAAGTAAACTAAAAAAGCTTTCCATCCATATAAAATTCAAATATTAAAACCTTGTAAATTAATATAGAAAAATCAAAAACAAATTCAATGTAGGAAAACTTTATTCTCACAAAATATCTTTCTCTAGTTAATCCATTTATCAAAACTAATATTATCAAAACTTTATTCAGTCCAAGATGAATAAGTTCACTTTAAAGATAGTTTTGGTTTGAAAAATACAAAAATTTAATAAAAAAAAGGTTTTAAGCTTTATAAAAACATTTTCCAAGTCAAATACTATTTTGGAAGACATAATATTTACTTAGTACAAAAAATAATAAAACTTAAGAGCATATACTAAACAAATCTTTTTCAAAATCTTAGCCAAACTTATTTATCTTAATGTTTTATTTTTTCAGAATAAAGTTCAATTCAAGGCAATATCCCCCTTTTTAATCTAATAAAACTTAAAGATAAATTTATTTAATGAAAAACTTTATTTAAAATATTTAGGTGGCATTTGGTTTATGAGAATCCATAAATTTTTTTCTAGAATCTTGATGGTAGGTATTTGATTCTTACGTTTTGTTTAAGGTAATCCAAACACAGAGGAAAGGAATGGATTCCCAACAGTGCCCAAAGTCCTAGAATAAAAAACCTACATCTTCGTGTGGTATTCTAGGATTCTAAGGGAGAAAGTTGCATTATTTCCAAATTTAACCTGAATAAAAAGTTATGAAATAGCTGTTACCCTTTTGAAAAGCATATCTAAAAATGACTAGAACTTAATTATAGGTTTTTGTACAATTTTTTTTTATATATTGCAATTAAGGCATTTGGCATGAAGAAATGCCTTAAATAATCTTTTTTTATTTTTATAAATAGATTATTTAAGGTGTTTTCTATACAGAAAATGCCTTAAATAATCTTTTTATATTTTAGGATTTAGGGTTAATATTTTTATGAAAAGATTATTTAAGGCATTTTTGTATAGAAAATGCTTCAAATAATCTTTTTATATTTTTATAAATGGATTATTTAAGGTGTTTATGTACAAAAAATGTATTGAATAATCTTTTTATATTTTAGGGTTTAGGGTTAATATTTTTATAAAATGATTATTTAAAGTATTTATGTACAGAAATTGTCTTAAATAATCTTTTTATATTTTGCAAATAGATTATTTAAAGTGTTTCTGTCCCTTATTTTTTAAAGAAAATTATTTAAGATATTTTTGAAAAAAAAAAGCCTTAAATAATACAACAATTTTTTTTAAAATGCATTATTTAAGGTATTTTTGGTCTAAAAACATATTAAATAATCTCTTTATTTTTTTAATAGGGACTATTTATGTCATTTCTAAACAAAAAATGCCTTAAACCCTTCATTTTTTTTAAAAGGTATTATTTAAGGTATTTTTGGACAAAAAAATACCTTAAATAATGAGGGTATTATTTAAGATGTTTTTGATTTGAAAACACCTTAAATAATGCTATTTAAAAAATGCCTTAAATAAACCTTTCATTTTATTAAATGTATTATTCAAGGCATTTTTTGTCTTTAGTCGCTTTAAATAAAGCCCTTTAAAAAATGAAAGGGATTATTTAAGGGATTTTTATCTAGAAATGCCTTCTATAATCTTTTTCATTTTTTTAAAAATATTAAAGATTATTTAAGGTATTTTTTTGTTGGAAAATGCCTTAAATTAAATAATCCCCTTATAATCCCTAATATTTTTTTATTGATGATATTTTATAAATAAAAATAGCAATCATGAAAATATTTGTTTTCTTTTGTTGCTAAAGGCATCATTTGTCATTTAGGTATTTATTATTAATAAAAGCTAATGAAAAATTACCATCATATATGTTAAGGAGAATATGGTAATTATTCAAGAATTAATATACATGGATTCCCTCCAACCAAACGAGTGAATTTAAACACAAGATGCCTAAAAAATGAAAGAAAACCTTGGGTATGCACTTTTCAAGAGATCACACTTTCCTTAAGAATTTACTTTTCCCTTTAAATCATGAATGTTTCATAGCAAAACTTCCCCTCAACAAATGCATTTTTCATCCTAATCTAACACTCATGATTCAACATACATATATGTTAAAGAGCATATATATATCTATTAAGCACACACACATATATATATATATATATCAAAGCAAATTTGTCTACAAAATATTTTTCTCGCTTTTTGTTAAAGCAAAAAGATGTCAATTCAAGGTATAGGAGAAAATTCAAGAGTAAATAATATCATGCATAAGTAATCCGTGTATTCAAGTGTAATATGTACAATGAAATTCAAATATATATATATATATATATTCAAGCAAAATAGCATAAATGTATCAATGTATCTAATTTTAGCATTTTTGCATAATAGTCTAAAATTTACTACATGAAACTTATGAGCAAAAGGATAAAAGAATGATATGAATGCTACTAATAAATAATGTTTTTATAAAATGTGCTTAGTATGTAAAATATCAATATCATGTAACCATATATTCAATCACATATATTCAAGTTCGTACCAATTGTTAAAGATATGTTATCACCTAAACAAATCATCTTAATTTAAGTAAAATTGTATTATAAGATTTTTTTCCTTTCTCAAAATAAGGAGTAATGAATTTAAAGCACATACAATTTTGCATGAAATGTATAAGTTATATCAAGGATAGGCACATATATTATAGCAAACATGAAAACACAAGTATCTATGAAAGTTCAAGAATTCATTAGCAATTTTGTTCACTAATTTTCAAAGAGCAAAAATATTTCATACGTATAAAAGATTCACTCAATAAATCTAAAATGATAAAAATAATCTTTCATAAGCATATTTTATCTAACTAAATATTAAATAAAAACCATAAGCTCATACATATGTAATGAAGCATGGGTACTTATAGACACCCCATTTCATTTAGGGTGTACTTTCAAATTCTCGGTTCTGATTTTGTCAAGATCGTTGGGCTTCCAAAGGGCCCATTTAATTTTAAATTGGTTGTGAATAATTGATTTTGGGCTTTAGGCCCAACGTAGGTTTGTTTGGCATTTATTGCCAAAATAAAAAATTAATTAATAACAAAATTTGATTAACATTAAAAAAAGGAAAAAAAAAAAGAAAATCAAAAAGTTCTTTTGGGAATCCGAATTAAAAAATTGGAATTGATAAAAATGGAAATTTAACCACAATCAAATGGGATTAGGATATAGGTTAAAACCAAAGCCAAGAATCACGCGATGATGGGAATCAATTCTTATAGATTTGATCAATAAAACCCTAAACAAATTTAAAAGATTTGATTGATAAAATTTCTAAGTTTCTGGTAAAAATAGGCTTATAAATAATGCCTAAATCACACGTAGAAAAAAAATAGACAAAAAGGTTAAGTTTTTGCGTGAAAAGTTTTTTGTTTTCTTTTTGGGGTTTTTTTTTTTTAAAGTCTAGGTTTTTTTTTTTGGTGGAAAAGTTTGCTTTTGGGATTGTGCTTTTGAAGTGTTTATTTGTTTTTTGTGATTTCTAGGTTTTTTTATTGAAGATTGGAAGTAGTTTGGATTTTTGGGTTTTTTTCTTTTTTTTTTTGAAAAAATCTGGGTTTGGCATTGAACATTTGAAGTTTCCAATTGAAGTTTTCGACCAGAATTGAGATTTCCAGCCAAATTCTGATAAGTTTTCCAAAAATCGATGACTAAACCTAGTTTCTAGCCATCTGGATTTAGGGAGTTTACAGAGAAAGACAAAGAAATTTTTCTAGAGAGAAGGAGGGAAAATGACAAGAAAATATTCTAGAAAAAAAGAGGGAAAATGACATTATGAAGGAAACATAAGGAATTTTGGCTTTTATACAAGCTTGAAACGACATCGTTTTAAGACCTGCTTAACCTGCTTGACCCGTGTGAACCCGCACACAACCCGCATACAAGACTCGACCCGATTGCAGGTATTTTCTGTTCTTTTTTCATTATATTTTCTATTTTGATTTTATTTTATCTATTTTATTTCATTTTATTTTAGACTTTTTTTATGTTTTTATTATTATTTTTATCTTTAATTATTTATTTTACTCATTATTTTAAATTGAATAATACATTATTATTATTTTTTAAAATACCATTATGAACTTTATTTTATCTATTTATATACTAAAAAATAAAAAAAGTTTCCAAAATAAGTTCATGAATCCTATTAAACTATTGAAGAATTTTTTATAAATTTAAATTTTTATGAATTCTACCAAATTATTGGAGAATTTCATAAATCAATTTTTATAAAAAAATTATTTTGATCCTACCAAACTATTAGAGGATTTACATATTAAATTAAATCTTACCAAACTATTGGAAGATTTAATGCATTTTCTAAAAATAAATTTACAAGAAATTCTTACCAAATTATTGGGATATTTGCATCAAAGTAAATATTATAAACTATTAGAGGATTTTAATAATTATTTTGAATAAAATATATTAATAAACCTGATGATAGAGACTCTTCAGAGTGGGACACTAGTTTCCATGTATGCTTTTGAGGTGCAAAAATTATCGTAAATTGCTACCAAACTATTTGAGTAAATTTATGATTAATTTTCAATAATTAAATAATTTGGTAAAATTATAAGAATATTTTAAGGCTTGGATAATTTGAAATCAAATTGGTACTGTCCATTGATGGACATTATGAAGGTGCTATAATCTTCCTCACATGGAATGGCACTTTCGAACTCAAAATTTGGTTTCATGGATTAGAATATGCTATTTAAATATATCTAAGTTAATCTTAGGATTCCTCTTTAAATGTGATAGATTCGATTAGGTGATCGATCACATCTAAACAAAAAAAAATTGGCGGTGACTCTTTTAATCCATGTCTCGCTGTAAGTCTAGGATCTATATGTTATAACAATTTGTCAATTCTACTAGAGATAAGGAGAGTTAGGCCAATAAATGATTTCTTATTATCCAAGCCTACTTAATAATCTTAAGATTTTTTTTCATAAGTTTCAAGTATTTATTTTTTATCATACTTGTCATTCATTTGCATGTGCATAACATGAACTTTACACCCTAGTTCTATCATTTATGAGGGAGTAAAGTACCTATGTCTTCATGAGATTTTATATCTTCGTATGGACTAGCGAAATACTCCCACTCAAATTGAATCTTTTTCGCTTATAGCCTATAATGGGCAAGGATTAGGGTAATTTACTAGTTTATGATGGACAATGATGTCGGAACAATTTGGGTACCTTTTAAATGTGGCTGAAGCTACATATAGTTAACCTTATGAGCTTAACTTATAGGTAAAGCCGTGTGCCCATTACCCTTTATAGTTAATTCAAAATTTAGAGTCATGTTGTCATTGTTTATTGTATTGTGTTCATTATTATATGTTTATCCTTTATTTTATATTAAGATAATAAACCAATTTCTTTATTTGTTTTTCTTTTCTTGCATATTCATAAACATACATACAAATTGTATATTATTCTTACCCTAAAGATATCTTCAACAAAAGCTTTCATGGAACCCAAAGAATGCCAAGTTTGCACCTTATCTATGTTTCTCAGGTGTGAGTCTCTGATTGATGTGAAGGCAGAGTAAAAAAAGAGGTAGTAAAAGAAAGGAGATTGTTTACCATCTGGCTATATCTGTACCTTGCCTAAAGAAGTTTGATTGCTCATTAAACAAAATGATTTGAAAGACTTGTCGAATATATGGAATAACATGGACTCTTTAAGATAACAAGCTTTTTGTCAGAAATTTAGGCATGTCGCACATCTCTTATCAATAAAGGTTGAAAACTCACTCATTAAGGTGATGGTATAGTTTGGGATCCCTCTTAGCGTTGTTTCATTTTCAATGAAGTTGATTTGGTGCCAACCTTTGAGGAGTATTTGATTTTGAAAGGTATGCATCTCCAGTATCTAGATAGGGTTTATGTGAAGAAACAAAAACTAGGATATCGTAAAAAGTTGACCCATATTTTAGGGATAAAAAATGAGCTAATAGATTCATATGTTCAAGAAAATGAGGGCATAAATGTATTTCATAGGAATTTTTTTAAGATTTCATTGTTAAACATCCTGATTATGATCAAAGAATGAATGTATTTGGCCTAGCAGTATATGGGATGGTGATTTTCACCAAAGTTTTAGGCCATATTGAGATAAAAGTGGTGGATTCGTTTGAACAGATTGAAAGATGTTGTAATCCTTCACTGCCGATATTAGCAGAAATCATAAGATTATTAAATATTTGTAGGCAAAATGATAAAGCACATTTTCTAGGTTGCATACCATTATTGTATTTATGGATGAAGAGCCATTTTGAATGCAAGAAAAGTATTTTATCCAAACTCTATCTTTATAATCGAAATGCAATCAAGGAGTTTTGTGAGAGTGAATGGCTAGAAGCAAAGTCTAAGAAAGAATGGTAGTATTTGCTATAAAAGCCCATGACTTGTTAGTGAAATGGTTAGTTTCATGGATGAATTGAGAACCCATGCTGTATTAATATGGAGATGAGATAGGGGTTTCATTTTTAGGCTTATGAGGGTTGACAAGCTATGCACCACTGATGGTGAGAAAATAGTATGGAGTTGAATAGTTTGTTTTCATGATACAAAAGCTCAACCAATTTGACTATTTATATAGAGAGCCTAAAATATTTCAAAAGATTGATAGCATGATCAAGGCTTGAAAGAAACCCAAGAGAGCGAGTCCTAGATCATTTACTGATAAAATCACTCATAGTATTTGAGAGCCAAAAAGGAGAAATAAGTTGTATTTACTCCTAAAGATTATTGCCATCTAGTGAACCAAAAACTGGATAAGATACCTCAAAAATAGAATTTGCAAAGAAAGAATTCGAGGTTGAGAAAGATAAGATGAAGTAAAAGATTTAAAGGCTTTAAAAAGAGAGGGAGCAATGGAAAGATAAAGTAGAAAAGTTAAAGGTTTAAGTCCACAAGATTTCCAAGGAACGTGATGCAATAGTTAATCATTTAGCTGAACTTCATGAACAACACAAGAGGTTAAAAGCTAAGAGGAAAGCCTAAAAGGTTGTTGGGAATATGACAATACCCTTAAATAGTTGATGGAATTACGATAAAACCATAAGAGGCTACATTTTTAGGTGAAAGCTACAAAGATAAATATTGTTGATTTGACTTGTGAAAATGAAAAGTTGAAAAGAAAATGTTCCCAGATGGAAAAAGATTATGTTGAAGCCTAAAATGATAGTGAAATGCTTAAAAGGTACATCCAGATACTAAAACAAAAATTAAATGAATAAGGGGATCATATCATGGCATTCACAAAAGAACATAGGGAGTTATCCTATCAAGTATGGTTTGACAAAAGAGAAGGATTGAAAAGGTAAAGGTACATAGAGCATTTTACAACCTTGATAGTAAGGTAGTGACTGAGGTAGGAAAAATAGTGAAAGAGGCTGAAACATTAAAAACTTTGGTCACATCGGTAGGAAATCATAGGTAGCGGCTATTGAACTTAATCAAGGAGGCCAAAGATCAATATGAGCAAACTAAATGCTTTACAATGGAGAATAATAGACTTAAAGTTCACTTTTGTTGAAAATCATTAAAAGGGTAAATATTTTTCTTTTTTTTTCATGCATTGCATTCATTTGTATATTCATAATCAATTCTTAATCATGTTAGTCCATAGCAAAATCACTAATTTAAGATTATGGTACATAAGGTTCAAGGATAGCTCAACATCAGTGTAACACCCATGCTCAAGCTAAAAGAATGAAACAAGATAATGTAAGTTGTGTTGAAAAATTAGAAAGAGCTTATGAGAAAATTAAGAAAAAATTGAGCAAGATCCTTGAAGTTTTAGGTAAGTTGAATAAAAGAAAAGCAGTGGAAGAAGATGTTTCGCATGAAGTTATCGATCCATTGTATCCTTTGGATTATGGCCAGTACTAGGCCCAATCCACTCAAAGCTTCTTGCCACAACAGCGTGCATTTCTAAGCTATAATTATTCGAAAATGCCACTTGAACCCAGCCAAGGGAATGCTCAAAACTACATCAATCCTACATTTACTAAAAAAGTAGTTGAACCAGTCCAAATCTCCAATTTGGACGGTTCAAAAAAAAATTGAAAGTTAAAGATGGTTGAGTCTTTGTAGGACTCTAAAGCTGATCACGTGATAAATATGCTTGAAAAGAGACTATGAGTTGTGAAGGGTATCAATTTTACGATTCTATGGATGTTGCTTAGCTTTGTCTGGTACTAGATGTGATGATACCCATAAAGTTTAAAGTACCAAAGTTTGAGAAGTATGATGGCTCCAAATACTATCATAAAATGACAGCCTATGCTAGTAATGAGAAGTTACTCATGCATGTATTCCTAGATAGTTTAACTGGGTCTGCTGTAAGATGGTATGTCCAGTTAAACAGGATATTTACATGATCGTGAAAGGATTTGACTTGATTATTTTTCAATCAATACCTTCATATTATAGATATGGCTCTTGATTGCCTTTTTTTTGTAAAGTTAAAAAAAAAGTGATTGAATCCTTTAAGAAGTATGCTCAAAGATGGCAAGATATAGTTGCTCAGGTCTAGCCACTCTTAACTAAAAAGTAAAGGTAGTTTTATTTATGAGCATTTTGAAATTGTCCTATTATGAAAAGATGATAGAGAATGCAATGAAAAATTTGACTAATATGATAATCTCAAGTGAGATCATTAAAAATGTCATTAAGAATGGCAAACTTAAAGAAGGGGAGCCTTTTGTTGCCAATAAAATGCTTAAAAAAAAAATAGAAAGTGAAACTCAAGCTATGAGTTTCGAAAGGAAATAATTAAAAAATTACACCCTTTTACCCACAACCTATCTAACCCACATATTATCTCACTATAAATAATGCCTTAGCTTTCCCATACCAACCAGCTCCATGACTTTCTTATCCACATACCTATCAACTTACATTTAGACCACCTACCCACACATACAACCCTAATGCCTCAACTTTTGTAAAACCCTTAATGCTTTCAATTAACCTAACAAGTGGTCCATCGAAACAATGAAATAACTAAGAAAAGCTCACTTTCGATCCTATTCCCCTAACCTATACAAAGTTGTTCCAAGAACTCTATAAAAATCATTTGGTTGCTCTTGTCCTTACAAAATCATTTGAACCTCTTTATCCTAAGTGGTATAATTCTACTACTCATTGTGATTATCATTATGGAATAGCTAGTCATTCCATTGAAAATTACACCTTTTTGAAGCACAAAGTGCAAAATCTGATCAAGGAAATGTTGATTAACTTTGATACTAATGAAAGGGTAACACCCAATATCAGTGGCAATCCATTGCTAAATCATGTTGTGAATGCTTTGAATGAAGATAAGGAACAGTGAAGAAAAAAAGAGTAGAGGAAATTAAAACTCCATTTAGTCAATTATTTGATACTTTATATAGAGCTAGTTTGGTGCAATTGGTAGACCCACGCACTTATCATGGAAGATGTGTTCTGAATCATAAGTGTAAATTCCATAGTAGTGCTCCCAACCACTCTATTAAAACCTGTAAATAATTTTATGAAAAAGTACAAAAATTAATAGACTCCTTTTAAATCAAATTCTACGAGAAAAGGGAAACTTGAAAGAAGGCTGAGGTGTCTATAATCGATAGGTCATTAAAATAGGTGCCATAATCGGTAACCATTTATTGTGGTGAAAAACCTAAATTAATCGTAGACAAGCTTATTCCTAAGCCAATAACTCTTAAGGTTCCAAATCTTTTCCTTTATAAAGATGAAATGGCTGTGCCATGGAAAAGTAATAGTTCAGGGATAAGAGAAGACCATGCCTAAGTCAGACGCCGCCAACATAATTAGTTTAGGTGGCATAACTAGAAACGAAAAGTGTTATACTTTGGAGATGCTGGAAAAGGTAAGAAAGGAAAAAACAAAGTGATGGAAAAACAGGTTGAGCTAGAATTGATATTAAAAAAAGACGGTCTGGAGCTTATGCTCGAAAAAAAAGCCTACGAGTTCTTGAAGTTGGTAAAACACAGTGAGTATTATATGGTTGAATAGTTAAGCAAGATGCCAGCCAGAATTTCTTTGTTGTCATTACTATTAAATTTAGAATCACACCGTAACACATTGTTAAAGGTGTTAATCAGGCTTATGTGGCAAATAATATGTCTATGGAATATGTGAACCATTTAGTGAGAAATTTAGTGATACCACACTACATAGCCTTTAGTGATGATGAGATCCCACTTGAAGGAAAGAGGAAGTACAAAAGCTTTGCATATCACTATCAAATGCAAGAGTCATACTACAGCCAAGGTTTTTATTGATAATGGTTTGACTATTAATATTATGCCTATGTCCAACCTAGCAAGACTACCCATTGATATGTCTCACATAAAAAGTAGTCATATGATAGTCTGAGTATTTGATGGGACTAGGCATGAAGAATTGAGAGATATTGAGATGCCTCTACAAATCAGACCTTGCATCTTTAACGTAAATTTTTAGGTCATAGATATTTTCTTATCCTGTAATTGTTTACTAGGTAGGCCATGGATCCACATAGCAAGTGCTGTTCCTTCCTCTTTACATCAAAAGGTCAAAATTCAATGTGGATGATCAACTTGTGTTCATGGGTGGAGATGAGAACTTGCTAGTAACTCAGCCTATGAATGCTTCTTGTGTAAAAGCAACCAAAGAATCATTAGAATATTCTTATCAATCCTTTGAGCTTGTTAATACTATATGTGAGTGGTTTAAATTATACCAACTAGATTTCTCTAATATCATGGTCAATTAGATGGTTAATAAAGGTTAGTACCCTGGAGTTAGGTTAGGTAAAAATTTACAAGGGATAAAAGAGCCACCAATGATAATGGATAATGACAAAAAATTAGGCTAAGGGTATGGAATTGAAGAATGGGAAATAAAAAAGATACAAGACAATAAGAGAGGTAGAAAGATGCTGAGAAACATGAAAATGATTATCTTGCACTTGAATGAAATATTTAGGACAATAAGATAATTGTATCTAAGGTCAGAGAAAGATGTTGAAAAGGAACTGGGTATGGAAGAAGCTTTCATTGAATTATCCATCTAGATGATAGGCGAAGAAGTCCAAGAGGAAGAGGCGTTGGTTCTTCCATGTCCACCAGATTTTGAATTAAAAAAATTAAAGTGTCATCTAGATGCCTGTTGTCCTTGATACCTTTCCAATGTAATTACAACTCCCAATTGCTTATGCCCCAAAGCATTGGGATAGTATTTTATGTATACGCCTCTTATCATTCATTATCCCAATAAAAAAATTGGAATAGGCATTTTTATTAATTTGTTTAATTCAATTTACATTTTCGTTCCTATCATATCATTTCACCAATACTTCCCATTTCATTTAATTTTAGTTTTTCAAATGAATATGAAGATAATCATGATAATAGTGAAGGATTTAATTTTAAAAATTTAATTAATACTGTTAAACTTGACACTAAAGAGGACTCTGAAAAATATACTTTACCTCAAGATCTAATAAGACTTATTGAACAAGAGAATAAATCTATTGAGCCTTATCAAGAAGTCATCAAGATGATAAATTTAAGGGATAATGAGAATAAAAATAAAGTTAAGGTTGGCACATTGTTTTCAATAGCTTATAGAAAAATGTTAGAATATCTACTTTAAGAATTTGTAGACGTGTTTGCCTGGTCTTATCAAGATATGCTTAGGTGTAGCACTGAAATAATAGAACATAAGCTACTCTTGAAGTCTGAATGTAGGCTTGTTCAACAAAAGTTGAGAAGAATGAAGCCTGAAATGCTGTTGAAGATAAAAAAAGAGGTAAAAAAGCAGTTTAATGTAGGTTTTCTCTAAGTAGCCAAATATCCTTAGGCGGTGGCTAATATAGTACCTATTTTTAAGAAAAATAAAAAGGTACAAATGTGTGTCGATTATCGTAATTTGAACAAGGCTAACTTGAAGGATAATTTTTCTCTACCTTATATTGATACATTGGTGGATAATACAACCCGACATTCTTATTCTTTTTTATGGATGGATTTTTAGGTTATAATTAGATAAAGATGGCCTATGATGACATGAAAAAACTACTTTTGTAACTATGTAGGGTACTTTTTGTTATAAGGTTATGCCTTTTAGATTGAAAAATACTGGGGCAACTTATAAAAAAGGCTATGGTGACATTATTCCATGACATGATGCATGAAGAGATTAAGATGTATGTGGATGATAAGATCACGAAATCTAATGAAAGAGAAGACTATGTAGCTAACCTTAAAAAATTGTTTAAGAGGTTAAAAAAAATTAAGCTTAAGCTAAATCCATCCAAATGCATATTCGTAGCCGAGTCAGGGAAGCTATTAGGTTCCATGGTCAACAAAAGAAGAATTGAAGTTAACCAAGACAAGATATAGGCAATTTAAAATTTATCTCCTCCAAGCACTCCAAAAGAAGTCTGAGCTTTTTTGGGTCGGTCGAACTACATCTCTCGATCATCTTTCAACTTACCTTTAATGCGACTCATCTTTAAGCTCCTTCGAAAGAATAATCCTGGTGAATGGAATGGAGAATGTCAATAGACTTTCGATAGGGCTAAGCAGTACTTATCAAATCATTCAGTGGTTGCACCATCTATTTTAGAGAGACTATTAATTTTGTATTTGATAGTGCATGAGAAGTCAATGGGATGTGTGTTGGGGCAGCAAGATAAGTTTGGTAGAAAAGAAAAAGCTATTTACTACTTGAGTAAAAAGTTTACAGAATATGAGTCCAAGTATTCATCATTAGAGAAAATGTATTGTACTTTGGCTTGGATAGCTAAGAAACTCAGGCAGTACATGCTTTACCATTTCACTTGGCTTATCACTAAACTGGACCTAATTAAATATAACTTTGAAAATCATAATTGTCAAGAAGGATTGCAAGATGGCAGGTAATGCTTTTAGAGTATGATATTGTATATATAAGCCAAAAAGTAATAAAAGGAAGTGTTATAGTAGAATTCCTTACGGATCGTGGTATCGAAAGGTATGAGCCAATAAAACTTTATTTTTTGGATGAAGAATCAATGCTCATTTCAAAATTAAAGGAAAAAGATAGCAATAAGAAGTCATGGAGAATGTACTTTGATGGGGCTGTTAATGCCTTGAGGCATGAAATTATGACAATTCTGATATCTCTTGAAAGGCATTATTATCTTGTTATAGCAAGGTTAAACTTCAATTGCACCAATAATGTGGCATAATATGAGGCTTGTGTCATGGGCTTACAATTGCTTTAGATAGAAAAATTAAAGTATTGAAGGTGTTTGGGGATTCAGTTTTGATTATTTATCAGTCAAAGGGAGAATGGGAAACAAAAGATTCGAATCTTATCCCATATCATAAGTACATCTCAAAGTTAAGTAAGCAGTTTAAAGTAGTCCAATTCTAACATTTGCCTCGTGAAGAGAATTAGATTACAAATGCCTTAGCTACTTTGGTCGCAATGATCTAGATTGATAATAATACTGAAATTCAGCCCATTAAGTTAGATGTCAAGGACATGCCAATACATAGCACCAATGTGAAAGAGGAGAAAGATGGAAAGCCTTGGTATTATGACATTTTACAATACTTAAGGAATCCATAATACCCAGATCAGGTGACAAAGAATGATAAGAGAGTCCTGAGAAGATTGGCTAAGAGATTTTTCTTAGACGGAGAAGTTCTTTATAAGAGAAATAGAGATTAGGTGTTATTGCGATGTGTAAATGCATCAGAGGCAAAGAAGATTATTAAGGACATGCATGATGGGGTGTGTGAAGCACATGCAAATGAACACATGATAGCAAAATAGATTATGAAAGCTAGATATTACTGGTTAACAATGAAAAGTGACTGTATTGATTATGCTTAGAAGTGTCACAAATGCCAGATTTATGCTGACAAAATTTATGCTCCGCTTTACATGTTTTGGCACCATTTGGCCATTCTTTATGTGGGGCATGGATGTCATTAGTCATATTACCCTAAAGGCATCAAATGGAAATAGATTTATCTTTGTGATGATTGATTACTTCACTAAATGGGTTGAGGTAGCTTCTTATGCAAATGTGACACAATAAGTAATCTGCAAGTTTATTAAGAGAGAAATTATCTACAAATATGGACTTTCAAAAAGGATCATCTCGGTTAATGCTAAGAACTTAAACAGTAAGATGATGAAAAAAAAATGTGCTTAGTTCAAAATTAAGCACCCAAAGATGAATAAGGTAGTCGAAGCTACGAATAAGAACATTAAAAGGATTTCAGAGAAAATGATTGAGATGTATAGAGATTGGCATAAAAAATTACCTTTTGCTTTGTATGCCTATTGAATATCAGTATGTACCTTTATAAAAGTAGCCCCATTTTCCTTGGTTTACGAGATGAAGGTTGATTGCTAGTAGAAGTAGAAATCTTATCTTCAAGACTCCTAAGAGAAATGGGATTAGAAGAAGTTGAATGGATTCAAGAGCACTATGAACAACTAAATTTCATTGAAGAAAACAGAGTAGCAACATTATGTCATGGTCAACTATACCAAAAAAAAATGATAAGAGCTTATGATAAGAAAGTCTAACTTCATCAATTTCAAGAAGGAGAGTTGGTGATGAAAAAGATTCTCCTAAATTAACATGATAATAGAGAAAAGTGGACTCCAAATTAAGAAGAGCCATACGTTGTAAAAAAGGTTTTTTTAGGAGAAGCATTAATCTTAACAGAGATGGATGGAGATGATCTCCCCAATTTGATAAATTTTGATACTGTGAAAAAATACTTAAAACAAAAGTTCAAATTGAAAACCCGAAAGGACAATTTAAACTAAATAGGGGTTTATCTAAGTTGAAAACCTATAAAGGTGACTTGGATAAAGAAAGTATGACATCATATGAGGGGGTTCACCAAAATGAAAATTGGTATATCCCGAAAAGCCTTAAAGTGCTGAGGGCATCGTATGGTTGAGTTTTTTAAAAAAATCCAAGATATGTCGTCATGATTATTTGATTGTTTGTCTTGGGGCATTGTTATCTTAAATAGCCATCTTTGTAAGCCTTTATCCTATCTAGCTGTAAAAATTAGTCCCAAATAGCCATCATTTGTAATCTATCTTCTTTTCCAAATAAATGATATTCATTTCATTCTATCTATATCTCACTTTCAATCATTGCCTTTTCTTTTATATTTAAATGCTTTGCAATGAATAGAAGAAATGTATAATTTGTATCTTATATTTAGAAATTGAGATAATGATTAATAATTGAATAATGTCATGAGAGATTGTATGTTACTTTGGGAAACTTGAAAGAGATAAAGGTAAATGATGTTTCAATCCTTTTGAATAATTTTACTCACCATTCATAATCTTTTAAGGGATATGATTTTCCACTTGTGAATCATGTTATCATTTGATATATTGAAACTATGATCTTTTTTCGGGCAATGAATAAAAGAAGCCAAATTTTGAAAATTCATTTTGAATTTCAAAACCAAGCAAGATACTTTTTTAAATTTTTAATTGGTAATTCAATATGTATCAAATCTTGCCAATATGATTGAACCATCCAAATTCTTTTGATGACATAGACACAAAAAATGCTTGAACTTTCTTTCTCAAGTAACTATTGTTTCATGTCTTAAGGCATAGTGACTAAAAGATGCAAAATTCCTTCTTGCCTAAGACAATTTGTTTCATGCCTTAATATCTTTTTTCCTCATTTTATCAAAATGCCAAATAATTTGGAACAAAAATAAGCTTTTTTGTGAATTGTGCATTTCAATTTTGGACATCCTGTATGACTTAATTTTAATTGTCATAAGAACATTGAGTAGGAAAACAAGATGGGCATCAGTCATGCAAAATTGATTGATGGTTGTAAAAAAACACAAAAACAAAAAAAAAAGAAAACAAAAACAAATATAAGTTTTTTTTTTTTTATCTATTTCTTCAAGTATATTGTTTTTCTAACTAAGTGATTGTGTTTGAAATAATGAATGACCATTTTTCTCTATCTTTGGCTTATAGAAAAATTATGCACTTGCTACCCATTTGAGCCTATTAAATTTATTGTTCCCAAAATAAACCCCGGCCAATAATCATTTTTTTTTACATTATGGGGCAAAGTAAAGATATCTTTAAAAGCCAAACTTCAAGAAAAGTGTTTGATATTGAGAACGTCTAACATGCACCTCAAAGATAAGATTCCAAGGCAAAAAGTGAATGTGGCTTCAGTTCAAATCCCAAGAATTCAAGAAGTTGATTGTTAAGGATAAAGTCAAATATTTCAAAAAAAAAGCAAAAAAAAAAAAAGAAATGCACTTTAGAGATAAAAGTTCGAGATAAAAAGTGAATGAAGCTTCAGAAAAAATAGAATTCAAGAAGTTGATTGTTAAAGATGAAATCAAATGTCACTCCAAAAAAAAAAGAAAGCAAAGAAAGAAAAAAATGCATTTCGAAAATAGGGCAATAAGTGAATAAAGCTTCAAGAAAAAAGAATTGAAGAAAGTAGAATGCTAAACTTGAAGTCTAATGTTTCCAAAAAAAAAAAAAAACCAAACAAAAAAGAGAGCAAAGAAAGAAAGGTATGCACCTCAGAGATGAGAGCCCAAGGCAAAAGGCAAATGAGGCTTTGGTTAGAATCCCAAGTAAGAATGGAGATAGAATTCAAAAAAGAAGAATGCTAAAGTTGAAGTCTAATGTTTCTAAAAAAAAAAAAAAGAGCAAAGAAAGACAAACACATGGCTTTTCGTCTAGAAAAAACTCCACAAGATTTTTGGCCTAATTACCCTGAATAATATATTTTGAGCCGATTTATCCATTCTTTCAAAACTCCGAACCTTAGCCTACATTATATACCTTGAAAAGTTTATTTTGATCAAATATGGTCACTTTAATTGAAGAGCTATATCGTTGAAGATCTGTATATATCTTTGAAGATCTGTATATATCTATTATTTGACAAGATTTTATAAAGTTTTTCATTGTTAAAAAATATAGCTCTAAGGTGAAAACTCAAAAAAGGCAGTTTAGAGCTACAACTATTCTTGAGACCTTAGAAAACTTTTAGAGTTACAAGGTTCTATCCAAAATAAAAGGTCACAATGCAAAACCTTTTAAAGGATCAGTACCCATTAAAGACTTTGCATTTCACCAAAGCGTGAAAATAAAAAAAATAGTCCTTTCCTATTTCCAAATCTTCTTCAAAAAATATTGAGTAGTATTGATGCACATTGAAATATCATGTTTTTAATAAAAAGAAAAGTGTTTTAGAAAAATTATCTCTTTTGTGAGCCCAAGAGAAATCCCTACAACCCTCATCGAGCCTTTCTTGAAATATTCTCATCAGTGGAAAATTTGAATTATCAATCACCGCATCCACAAATATTTCAAATAGTAATCATCAAGCCTTCTTTGAAATATGCCCACTAGTGAAAAAATTGAATTGCCAATCATGCCATCCATAAGTATTCCAAATAGTAATCATCAATTTACAAGAGATTCAAAAGTTATGTGTTTTTAGTTTTTCTCATTGATTACAAAAATACTTTATACGAAACAATTTTGTAATTACTTTGGAAAAGTTTGGAGATTAGTTGAGCATTTTTGTACAAGATATTGAGATCATTTTTGGTGAAGAGTGGACCTTAAAATTTTGAACAAAGTTTTTTTTTTAAAACAAAAAAAAGTTTTTAAATTTACGTTAATTGCAAAAGACATTTAATCTGCATATTACAAAAATAAAAAGAGTATTCACATTTGCATCACTTGCTTTCACATTTGTATCATGAGAAGGTTATTTAATATGCATGCTATAAAAAACAAAAGTAAAAAAAAAAACATTTGTATTTGCATCACTTGCATTCGTACTTACATGTGTATCATGAGAAAGACATTTGCATTCAAATTTGCATCATAAAAAAGACATTCACATTTGCATTCACATCTGTATCAAAAAAAGACATTCACATTTACATCACTTGCATCTACATCATAAAAAAGGATATTCGCATTTGCATCACTCACATTCGTACTTGCTTATGCATCATGAGAAAAACATTTGCATTCATATCTATATCACAAAAAAGACATTCGCAATTTGCATCACTTGTATCTGCATCACAAAAAAGCATTCACATTTGCATCATTCGCATTCATACTTACGTGTGCATGATGAGAAAAACATTTGCATTCAGCTCAACATTACAAAAAAGACATTTTAATTTGCATCGCTTGCATCTGCATAAAAAAAGGGGCATTCGCATTTGCATCACTTGTATTTACACTTACGTGTGTATCATGAAAAAGACATTTGCATTTGCATTTGCATCACAAGAAAGACATTCACATTTGCATCATTTGCATTTGCACTATACGAAAGAAATCTGCATTTGCACCATAAGAAAGAAAATTTCATTTGCATCACAGCATTTGTATCCTAAGAAAAAGTATTTGTAGGGGCATTTACATGAAAGGAACATTGTCATTTGCATTGTAAAAAAGTCAAATGTATTTGCATCAAGCATTCATATTCTTGCATTTGTATTGACATTTGCTTTTGCATCGACATTTCCATTAGCATCATTTGATAAGAATAGACATTTATATCATGATTGCATTTATCAACTTCGTAAATATTAAAAAAAAAGAAAAGAAAAAAAAGAGCAAAAATAAAGTCTATCATGAAAATATGAGAAAAAGAAAAAAAATAGTTTGACAGGAGATTAAAGTATCAAAAAAGTTTGAAAAGTTGAAAGAAAAATTATCTGTAAAAAAGAGAGGGATTGTTGAAAAATGAAAAAAAAAGTGATATGATACAAGATAAGACTTAAGTCTAGTTAAGCTAGAACCCAAATATATTTTCAAGATCTCTAGGCAAAATATTTTAAATTTTTAAAGTTTCAACGCCTTTATTACAATGACCATTCAAAGATTTTTGAAATTTCCAAGACTTTCAGGCAAAACATTTTAAAATTTCCAAGTTTTAACACCTTTATTACAACGAGCATTCAAATATTTCAAAGACCTTTGAGCATAATTTCCAAGACCTCCAGGTAAAATATTTTAAATTTTTTAAGTTTTAACACCTTTATTACGAAGAGCATTCAAAGATTTCAAAGACTTTCGAGCAAAACATTTTCAGTTTTTAAAGTTTCAACGCCTCTATTATGAGAAACATTCAAAGATTTTTTAGATTTCCAAAACCTTTGGGCAAAACATTTTAAAATTTTAAAGTTTCAACATCTTTATTACGATGAACATTCAAAGATTTTTGAGATTTTTAAGACCTCTGGGCACAATCTTTAAGACCTCAAAGCAAACTATTTTATATTTTCAAAGTTTCAATGCCTTTTTTTATGAGGAACATTCAAAGACTTTTGAGATTTGTAAGTCCTACAGGCAAGATTCATGAATCTTTCGAGTTGAATCTATTTTAGTTTCAAGATTTGTAAGACCTCTAGGCATGATCTGTTGTTTTATTTCCAAATGTTGTTGGGTTTTCATTTAAATTTGTTTACAAATGGGCAAGTTTATTAATTTCCCAAAAAAAAAATAAAAAACAAAAAACAAAACAAAAACACAAAAAAAAATAAAAACAAAAACAAAAACACAAAACACAAAGCACAAAACAAAATAAAACACAACAAAAACAAGAATTTCAAAGTTTCAAAGCCTCTGTTTGGGGGATCCATTTTCAAAGTTTCAAAGCCTCTATTTGGGGGGAGCTATTTTCAAGTTTCTAAGCCTCAATTTGGAGGTAGCAATTTTCAAACAAGATTTTAAAGTTTCAAAGCCTTTGTTTAGGGGGAGCCATTTTCAAACAAGATTTAAAAAGAAAAACCCTTTTCTCAAAAGCATCATCTGAACAAAATTATTGTCTATGTCTTTGTATTATTTTTTATTCTTAAAAATATGCAAAGAGGGATAGCTTTAGATATCAAATTTTGTCTGAAACATTTTAGCATGGTTGAACAACACCCATTTGAAGCTCGTAAAAAGGCCCCTTAAAAAGCCCATAAAATGCATCGATATTTAAGCCTAATAAACCAAGAAAAATGAGACTCGTATGGCTATTGTCAAACACTTTCACATGGGATTTATATAGAAGATACCTTGTCACATGGATTTATGAAAAATAAAGAATGAATAAAACAGGTAAACCTCAAAGTCAACCTTGGTCAAAATTACATAAAACTTAGTCAAAATGAATAGAACTGTGGTCAATCTTTAAAATTCACAACTTAATTAGAATCAATGTAGTTTAAAATAAAATTTGATGATTTTTAAAACACTTAAAATTTTATTGCACTAGGAAAGTATAAAATTACTAAAATACCCCTATAAGGGTATTTTTGTAATTTGGCCTTTCTGAGCTTTGATTTTCATGAAACTCTTTAGTTTCTTAATTTCATAATATTTGATGATTTTTGATGCATTTGAAATCACAATCGTACCCTGAAAAATGTAAAATTACCAACATACCCTTATAAAGGTATTTTTGTAATTTATCCTTTTCGAGCTCAGATTTTTATAAAACATTTTAGGTCTTAATTTCATAATATTTCATGATTTTTTGTGCATTTGAAATTACATCAGTACCCCAAAAAGTGTGAAATTATGAAAAATACCCCTATAGGGGTATTTTTATAATTTGACCTTTTAGAGCTTTAATTTTCATGAAAACTTTTCAGATCTAAATTTTATAATATTTTATGATTTTTGGTGTTTTAAAATCCTAAAAATGAGCTTGGGAACATTGATTTCTAAGAAAATGACCTAAATACCGAAAACTTTGTACTAGGGGGTAAAATGATCTTTTCATGAGTTTAGAGGTTATAAAAATCCAACCTTTGCAGTGAATAATGTGAACCATTGGATCTTTTATTTATCTTGATCCAATGGCCAAAGGTGGTTCATTGAAAAGAAAAAAGGAGAAGCTTTGACCCTTGGATGAGATTTTATCCAAGGGTCTATATTCACCAAGAATGAGATTTTTTTAGAGGGGCTAACTATTATAAAGGAAAGGAGGAGTCTGCTGAGAGAGGGGAGTTCAATCAAAGAAGAGAGGGTGGAAGGTTGGAAGAAATGAGGGAAAGATGTAAAAAAAAAGAAAAAAAGAAACTGTTGAAAAAAATAGCAAGCTAGCCGAATAGAGGAGGTGTGAAAGAGAAAGGAGAAAGAAAAAAAAATGAGAGAATTCTACTAAAAATAGGAAGCTACCAAAGGAAGAAATAAGAGGAAGCTACCAACAAAAAAACAAAAAAAAAAAGAGGTAAGGAAGCATTTCTTTAGAGGAAAAAGAAAGAGCAAAGGTAGCCTTCTTTGTCTTTTTGTGTGGATCTTGTTATTTCCATGAATAAAACTCCTTTTTTTTTCATATTTGTTACCTTTTCCCTCATTGTATACTGGTTTATTTGATGGAAGTTTGTTAGTTTAGTTGGATTGGTGTCCATTTTTACTACTGTGGCCATTTTTCTGGTTGATTGGTGTTTTGAATGGTTTCTTAGAAAAGAGCTAGTTAGCAGAAAGGCAGTGATGATTATAGCCTTAAAAAATTCCACCAAAAACTAAAAAAAAAGAAAAAAGAAAAGTCTCCAAAATATAGATACTAGGATTTGTAGTTGTAAGACTTGTCAAAGTTCCCTTTTATCACATTTCATGATTTATAAACAAATAGAATATTACATAGGAAGGTGATGTTACTTTAAGATTGGATGATGAAGAGCCATAAGTTTCAATTTTACTTGAATAATGAACAAAAGTTTCAACACGTGACCAAAAGTTGCTTGTTCTCCATAATGCCTCTTTTCATGCATGACTCATCATTCAAAGCTATACACTATTCTTTTGTAATTCAAATATCCTTTTTTTAGACTTTTTTTTTGAGTGGATCTATATGTTTGTCTTGATTTCTTATGCAATTTAAAATTTCATATTCCAATTTACTTTTAGAGTAATTTATTCTTCATGTATGTTATAGTTATGCAAAATTTATTAATAATGAATTGAATGAAATTTTTTGAGGATGATATTTTAGAGAAATTTGAGTAGCGATTCCCTAAAATGTTTAGATGAAGATACTTTTCTAAAAATACTACTAAAGAAATGGAGTATTTACGAAAATATTCAATTCTAAAAATACTACCAAAGAAATGAAGTATTTAGGAAAATATTCAATACAAAATGTTTCATTTGTCTATTTTTCTAAAATATTGATAAATGTTAATAATAATGTGTAATGACTCTTTTAGTAATGAAATTGGTATAATTAAAGATTAAAAATTAGAATAAAATATGATTAATTAAGCGAGAAAAGAAAAAGGGAAATGAAATTTCCAATGATGGTATTCTAAGGAAGTCAAAGTAGAGATTTCTAAAAGATCCCTAGGTGAGGAAATTTTTTTTAATACCACCAAAGTATTAGAGTATTTAAAAAAATTTTCAATAAAATATTTTATTTACTTTGTTCATTTCTAAGGTTTTATTGATAGCTGTGAAATAATTAAATAAATTGAATCAAAATTAAAACGAGTAATAATTTTTATTATATTTTTCGTATACATATTCTACTTTATTATTTGCATTACTTAGTTTTAAATGCAAATGAAATTTTCAATGATGGGACCTCAAGAAGTCCGAGTGGTAATTCCTAAGAATTCCTTAAGTGAGAAAATATTTTTAAAAATTACCAAAGTATTGGAATATTTAGAAACTCTTTTCAATACAAAATTCTTTAATTTGAACAATTCTCATAAAAAAAAAGATTAAAAAAATGTACATATTTATAAAAGCATTTTTTTTAATAATAATAAAATTAAGTAATGCGAATTTCTGCTAACGGGATTTTGGGAAGTCTAAGTAGTGATTCCTAAGAATTTCTTAGGTGAGAAAAGTTTTCTAAAAATTGCAAAAGTATTGGAATATTTAGAATTTTTTTTTTCAATATGAAAAATTTTCATTTCTTAATTATTTTCTTTTATTTTAACAATTTTTCTTAATAAATAAAAGTATGTTTTTAGGATATAAATGTAGTTATAGATAATTATATTATTACATGTCTTTTAATAATTTTTATAAAAACCAAATGAAAAATCTCCGAGGATGAAATATTAAAAAAATTATAGTAGTGATTCTTTAGGAATCTTTAGGTAAAAAAATCTATCTAAAATGCCGTCAATGTATTGGAGCATTTAGATTAATTTTTGATAAAGATTTCTCGTTCTTTTATAAATGGTATAGAAATGAGTTTTTAAGAAAATGCTATTTGTTTTTAAAATTATAGATATAATATTTTATGAAAATAAATATGAACCACTAATAATAGGATTTTTTGGAATTTCGAGTAGTTATTCTTAAAAATTCCTTAGGTGATATGGTTCCTTTTAATATTGCCAGAATATTGAAATATTTTTAGGAATTTTGCAATATAAGGTTCTTATTTATTTTTCAAGCTTGCTAAAAAAATGAAAAAATGTGTTTTTAAAGAAAAATTAAGGAAATTAAATCTTTAAATACTAAAACTTAAAACCACTTTAGTCAATTTTAAAAGATAACACATAATTAATTGGTACCATTTTAAACGAGTGTTGTGGTGGTGCTAATATTTCTCTACGCGTAACCGACTCTCAAATCCAAACTATTTTCACAGACCCAAAAATTAACATTTTAATAAATTTTAAAATTTTATTAAGAAGGTAAGTTTTAATAACTAACCAATCACACCTAATCAAAAAATATTGGTGGCGACTCCATTTTTGTTTTTTCTAAATTCGTCTAGCGATCCCCAAAACTATTACTACACTTTCTTTCCGGTTATTAAGTCTTTATTTTACATATTGGATGCCAATATCATTAATGCTTCCATTATCTACCATGATAGTGAGAACTTCATCTATTCTCCATTCAAGCACATGTTTCTCAATGCATTTTCCAATAGCATTGCTGGAATGATTAGGAATTAGAGTGAAACTCAAGATTCATTTATATAATTTCCACTCTTGATCAATGAAATGAATCATAAGACACATATAACTTAGATTTTGCTTAGAAGTCCAAATATCAATAGTAAAACAGACTCTTAGTTTTGATCTTTTTAAATACATAAAAAGCTTTTCTTTCTCACTCAAGAAAAGTTCATAGTAATACCTAGTCGTAGTGAACCTCAAAGGAACTTGAAATCGAGGTTGCATAACACTACAAAATCATGAAATCCATCATGCTCAACAATCCTGTAAGGCAACTCATCCAAAATGATCATCCTAGCACAATTTTTTTTAGATGTTTCTTGATCAAATTTTCATGTAATAAGTGATGAATCACTATTATTCCCCCTGTCATCCCCAAATAGATTTTTAAACATAAGGGTCTTTTGGTTCTCAGGAAGTTTATTCAAAGGATTTTTTAAGCATCTATTCATGTGGTTACGCAAGATAATAGTTTCATTTATGCTAGGACACTTTATGGTTTTACCACAATAATTGCAAAAGACTTTTTGATTAGCTCCATCATTATAAGGCAACTTGGTAAAATATTCCCATACTTGATGTTAAGCCTCCCAATTTACCATTATGTGGTTTTTTAGCATTTGTTGGAATAGGGACAGTGGCATTTTCTAAAACATTTTTTAATGTTGCCACTCCAATAAGATGAGCTTCAAGCACTAGGGGCAAGTTTTAAGTAACAGTGACTCTTTATAAGCAGTTTGACTCAAAGTATTATTGGGATTGCATGATACTATTGAATCCATCCAGCCAACTAGATGATATAAAATAAAAAGAAAATTAGAATCATGAAAAGAAATGTAAAGTAGTAAAGGACTTAATAAACATAATAATTACTCATCATTTGAGATTTCAAGTAATATTTAGATATCCAAAAATACTTAAAGAATACCTTCATTTTAGGCTAATTTAAACATATAAAAAAATAGGAAAGTGGTTTTAGTGAATAAATTGATAGCATAACACAAGCTATATGACCAATAAAGATTTTCAAACATAAACGAGTTTAATAAAAGAAAGAAATGCAAACAGAATCACACCACAGAAAGTAGTAACAATGGTAAAGACAAAAGCTTTTAAAAAATAAGTGAAATCAAGAAAAAAAAAAGAGGACTAGAAAGTAAACCATCAAAGAAACACCAAAAACTCCACCAAGTTCTCACAAATTGACTAGTTTTTGAGACACTAGGCAAAATTTATAACTTAGATCAGTTGAGTAATGCCTTAAAAAATGAGTGCACCGCTTCAGTTAGCTTGAAATGGATGCTTAATTAGGTAAGCATCTCATGGCTGAATGTAATTTCTAAAGTTTAACCACAATTCCCTAACATTGTTATAGCATAAATCTTTGGTCTTATTGAAATCTCTTATGTTCTTTCGCTTAAAAGTCTATGAATAGGAATTGAGTAGCCTTTAAACTAAATGGTTCACTTAATCTGCTAGACAAAGCATTAGTTATACCAGTTAGTTTCATATTAGGAATGCCTAATTTAATGGGCTAAAGCAAACTTTACAAACGGCAATCAAAGATGAAGCAGAAAAAGCAAAAAATCCTTTATATTTACAAATACACTTGTGCTTTTAGTAATTTTTAATGGTCTTTTAGTGAATGCAACTTTTAAGGTCCTTGTTTTCTAGAGCATGGTCATTAACTCATGATCTCTTTTTGTGTTCCATTTTCTATTCTCTTCGCACTCTAAATTATCTTGTCTTTGTTTCTAGATCTAGTTTTATCCATTATTATAAACCTATCCCATATTGCTAAAGAAAAACTTATATGACTATCCTAACATATTCTCCCCGTAAAACAACCCTAAATCCTGTTCATTTCCTTTTACGACTCCAAAATACCACTAATCCTATATTCTTAACCCAACTAATGGGTTTCTATATAACTGCACTAACTTGAGTCTTATTTTCATCTATACACTCACTTTACTTAGACTATAGGTTCCAAGTCTTTTAAACACAGACAATGGATCATTATACTATGTATAATTTAATACAAGTCACATGACCAATAAAGATTTTGAAATATAGACAAGTTCAATGGAAGAAAGAGAATCGAATAGAATCGGGTGGCAGATAGTAGTAAAAACAGTAAAGACAAAAGCTTTTAAAAATAAGTGAAATCGAGAAAAAAAAAAAAAGAGAACTAGAAAGCAAAGCATCAAAGAAACACCAGAAACTCCACCAAGTTCCCGTAACTTGACTGGTTTTTGAGACATTAGACAAAATTTATAACTTAGATTGGTTGAGTAGTGCCTTAAAAAATGAGTGCACCATTTCAATTGGCTTGAAATGGATGCTTGATCAAGTGAGCATCTCATTGCTGAATGTAATTTCTAAAGTTTAACCACAATTTCCTAACATTGTTATAGCATAAATCTTTGGTCTTATTAAAATCTCTTATGTTCTTTCCCTCAAAAGTCTGTGTACAGGAATTGAGTAGCCTCTAAACTAAATGGTTCATTGTATCTGCTATACAAAATGTTAGTTATACCAATTAGTTTCATATTAGGAATGTCTAATTTAGTGGCTGAAGCAAACTCTACAAAAAGTCAATCAAAGACAAAGCAGAAGAAATTAAAAATCCTTTATATTCACAAATACTCTTATACTTCTAGTATTTTTAATGGCCTTTTAGTGAATGCAATTTTTAAGGTCCTTGTTTTCTAAAGCACGGTCATTAACTCATTATCTCTTTTTATGGTTCATTTTATTTTCTCTTCGTACTCTAAATTATCTTGTCTTTGTTTTTAGATCCAGTCTTGCTTGTAATTAGAAACCCATCCCATACTGCTAAAAAAACTTATATGACTATCCTTACATGTTTTCCCCACCAAAAATCCCTAAATACTGTTCATTTTTTTATTTTTCTAAAATACCACCAATCCTATATTCTTAACCCAGCCAATGGGTTTTTATATAACTACACTAGAGTCTTATTTGCATCTAGACACTCATTTTACTTGGATGGTAGGTTTTGAGTTTTCTAAACACAAACAATACATCATTATACTATGTATAATTTTATACAAGTTACATGACCAACAAAGATTTTCAAACACAGACGAGTTTAATAAAGAAAAAAAATGTAAACAGAATCGTGCTACAAAGAATAGCAACAATAGCAAAAATAGAAGCTTTTAAAAAATAATGAAAATCAAGGAAAAAAAAGAACTAGAAACCAAAACATCACAGAAACAATAGAGCTCCACCAAGTTCCCACAAATTGACATGAAATAATAGCACACAAAAATTGGGTTTTCACTTTCCTTTGATTTATTACTATTAAAAATTGCAATTGTTTTAAAGCATTTTAACTAAATTTGGACTTAACTTTAAGATTTGTGGTGTTCCTTGGTGCTAGACTGTAAGAGTAAAAAGAATTATGACTTTTTGTGAGGCAAGAGGTGAGGCAAAGAAAGAGTGTGAAACTGAGACTAAAAGAGGTTGAAGGTAATGGCTTGTAGTGTGGGAGAGGAGCACCTGGGAGAGGATTGTTAGAGCAGTGTGAAAGTGAAAGATTGAGAGAGAATGAGATCACGTAGGGTTAGGGCTATGTTGTTATTATCGGCACCACATAGGAAATGGGAATTAGAAATGACTTAAAAATTAGAATAAATTTTAAATGGAAATTGGAATTGCCAAAGGAAAATGGGTAAATGGACAAAAAGTTAAGTGTTTTTTAGTTGGGCTTTAAAGCCTTTAAATTTGAATTGGATTTTTGGGCATTATCTAGTTTCAAACTCTAATTTTTTGGGTTTTATTCGAGTTAATTCAGGTTTTACAAAATTCAAACGTAAAAAAAAAAATCGATTCTAATTTTTACTATTTTGAAGACATCATCTATCCAAATCCAAGCTGAATCGATCTGAATACCTTGATTTGAGTCAATTTTTTGGTTTTTTCAATTTTTTCTCAGTCCAAGGGCTGAAAAAGGAAGGACATGAAAGAAATAGAAAAAAGAAAAAACACTAGGGGTTTTAAGTTTTTTATAGCATGAAATTTGAAAATTTGAGTTAAAAGTAAAAGTATTAATGTCTTTTTTGTAATTATTTATACTGAAAACTCTTTTAATAATAAACCCCAGGATTATAAGTTAAAAAAAATAAGGGGTGAAAGTAAAAAAGCAAATACCACAAGAGTATATGTGAAGTTTACCCTACTACATATATACACATAGGTTTGCACATGTATATGTAAAACCGAGAATAATAATTCTTTGAGAGTTTGAATAAGTAGTTCTTCAATCAAAACCCTACAAATATGGGACTAAACAAAGGGCCATGGTTCATATTAAGATTTTGTTTGAAATTGATGTAGACTTTTTTTCTCTCAGTGTCTATATGTCATTACATTTGTCAAGAACTAGTAAGTGGCAAATATGATTTCAACTTTGGTGTTATAGGGAGAGAGATACTCTTTCTTTTTCTTCAAGTGATGACTTCATGATAAAAAGGCTGATAGAAGAAAGAAAAGAATCACATGATTTAGATTTGAGACCTTTAAGAGAGATTGAGAGATTAAAATAAAAAAAAAAATGAAAAATGAAGGGGAATCTAGGGATTTTATGATGAACTTTACCTAAATCAGAGAAATTGATTCTTGTCCATTGCCTTCCTACATATAACTGTAAAATGTGTAGCAAAGTGTTGTCAATTTCTATATCTATAGGCTGAATAGCTCACCCAATTTACACCCATTTCCTTATTCCTCATTCCTCATTCCTCACTCCATTGCTTCTATTCTTCTCCATTCTCCAAATTAACTTGTCTTCTACTTTGTCTACCAACAAAAAATTTTAAATTATTCTTTGTTTATTTTCCTAAATAGTAATAAAGTTTAAGACATAATTTACCCTTTCTTTACCTTCAAATTTCTCCATATACATGGACACAAAGTTACCAAGTACTAACTATAAAAGGACATAATGGGTAATATTGTTCTTTAATTTCTTTCAAAAAAATTTATTCTTCTTTAATTACTAATTGTTATAGCATTTTTAAAATCTTTCTTAATATTTTAATCTAATGACAACTCTAAAAAACAAAATGTTTTAGGAATTTGACATACATAATTTTTTATCTTAATATTGGTTAAAATGATCCAATATATAAGATCTTGTCTCATAATTTATTAATTTAGTTCAAGTTTTTGTTGAATATGTATAATTTGTTCATTTAGTTCGTTGATTTATCATTTTTTTTCTTACAAGATGAGTTATGTGATTTCAAAGTTGCTTGATTATTGTTTGTGCTAGGAGGAGATTTAAGATAAATATTTGAAAGGAAGAACGGCAGTCAAGAACAAAGATCGAAAATGATTTTGAAATTTGTGTTCCCACATTTAAATAAAAAAAATGATAAAGGTGAAAAAGAACAAGAATAAATTAAAGAACATTGAAAATGAGTTAAATAAGAGGTTTAGGATTACTTGGAGGAAAATGAGGTATTTATACATGAAGTGATGATTTTGTGGCCGAATCCAAGTCATCCAACTTGAGGTGGGAGGCTGCCTACTTAACATGGTCATAAAATGGCTAGTGTAAGGAGGACATATGTGTAGGGGTGTAATGATACATTAATGCTCGCAAGCTACTTAAATTCGACTCGAATAAAACTCGAATTCAGCTCGATTATTATCAAGTCAAGCTCGAGCTCGAGTAGCTCGACCCATTGATCAAGCTAAGTTCGAGCATTCTTATAACCGATTTGAATAGCTCATCAGCCTAATCGAGCTTTTATATTTAAATATATTTTTATTATTATAATTAATAAAATATATTAAACTCAAGCTCGAGCACAAATAATCGAGCTTTTGTCAAATATAAGAATCGAGCTTATTTTTATATATTAATCGAGCTTAATCGAGCGAGCTCGAATAGCTCGATTTTTATTTGGAGTTGAGCTCAAGTTAAAAGAAAAAACTCGATTGAGTTCATGCCAAGTTTGAGTCTTGAATTTCAAATCGAGCTCGAGTTCAAGCTTAATATTTTATCGACTCGAACTCGATTGATTACATCCCTACATGTGTGTTTGACTATCTGGCTCTACCAAGGTATGAGGTGGTTGTACTTGTTCCAAAATGTAGATCACGCTGAGAAGCATTCTCATAACTGTCCAATCCACAACAGATTGATGTAAAGTCCATAGTGTCCTTTGAGTAAGAAAATATTTCTAAGTAAAAATTATTTTACCCTACATCATGCTTGATACATAAGATTATGGTAGGATAGAATAAGATGATATTATAAATAGGATAAAAAATAATATCATCTTATTTTATATTTGATGTATGCAAGGATTAAGATAAGATAATTTATTTATTTATCAAAATTATCCTTCCTCCAAGTTTATATAATTTAAATTATTAATGTAATTTTTAAGGATATAATTGAACATGTAAATTTAATCCCATGAATTAAAAATAATTCTCTCTACGTAAGGAAGATTGAATAGTCTTATAACGATATTAATTTCCTTACAATCCATATTTCTTTTTTTAGATATAAATCAAATATGATATAAGATAATTATCGTCATGTCCTATCAATAATCTTATACATCAAACACTATCTTAAAGTCTAGAATATTTACATCAATTATCATTGCAATTTCTATTTGGAAATACAATCTTCTAAAACGATAACAAAAATGGTGGAGGTGAGTTTCTGTTTCAAAACTAAACATAGCCAGTTGCTATTTCATCCATCATACTGCTATTTTTTCTAGGTCAGGAGTCATGGCTATCAATTTTGCTTTCATTCTCCTCAAACTTGAGGAATGAGGACAGAAAAATTATATTAATGGCGAGATTTGGGACCACAAATTAAGTTATTCTGCCAAGCTTGATTCAAACACAATATTATGAAAGGACAGAAAATACATATTTAAGAAAGGATATGTATTGTTACTGTGTGTAAATCCAGACAAATTTATTAGGCGGCTAGTTGATTTCTGCAACTGAGGCTTTGAAGCTCTTCCTTTTTTTATAAAGGGAATAAGGGATGAAATATCAGTTCAAGATAGGTGAACGTACAGTACATTCATGTTAATAACCGCAAAAAAATCATGGCTTCTATTTAAAAACTTTAATCTGAAAGAAAGGATTTAGATTTTAAATTTAATATAAACTGTATAATATAATACTCATGAAACTATATGATTATTTTTAAATTCATGAATTTGAAATATATTTGAATTTGTAGAAGTTAAATTAATCTTTTAATCTTTTTTAAATGTATAGATATATTGAACCTTAATCAGAGCTGACAAATGGTCAAGTTCAAGTAAACTCAAAACTCAAAATCAAATTATCTTGGGTTTGAGTCATTTTAAGTTAGGATTGGTTATTTCGAGTTGGGATTATAATAAAATTGATAATTAAGTTTTGTATTTTTAGTATTAAATTCAGATTATTACGAGTTTTGATCGAGTTAAACTTGCATTCAAGTTGTTTCATGTTTAAGTTTCCTCAAGTTTTGCTCTTTTGACTTTTCTTTTTTTTTTAATCAATTTCGGTTTGCATGAATTTAATTAAATTCTGAGTTTTTCAGGCAGATAATTTTAATTCATATTATGGTACGTACAAGGAATATTAAAAAATTAAAATCGATAAAATTTGCCTTGATATTAATAATTTGTTCAAATCCATTTCAATTTTACTTTAAAAATGAATAATTTGAACTTGAATAACTCGAAACGAACAAAAGTTGGATGAACTGAGCTTTTTGAGTCTTGACAGCACCTCTAATTTTCTAATATTCCTTTGTACATACCATTGTCCCCCTAATTGATGAGTTTACTTACGATGTATTAATACATTTGCAATATTATATCGTAGCATATAAAATTGTATTTTCGAGGATTATAGTTGGGTTTTGAATTAATTTGTATCTACAAAATAAACAGCTTTGAAAAATTATAATTAATTGGTTTTCTTAGAGTGGGTTATGAATACTTGGAATGAATTTGAAATAGTTTCAAACTTTCAATTAAATTTCGGATATCACAGAGTTTTTATTAAAGTTAATTATATTTTTTATAACGAAATTTTGAAAAAAATGTATAAATTGATATTTAAAGAAATAAAATATACAATTTATATTATGAACTTTCAAGTAATATATAATTTTAATTAAATTTTAATATTGTTAACTTGCTTATATGGTATTTAACTAATAATTTTTATTATATGCATGCTATTTATTAAATAAAAATATTAAATATTTTTTAAAAAGTTTTATATGAATATCATGTGACAAAAAATATTAACCAGTCCTAGAAATTAAATTTTTTACTATTCAGGTAAACTAAAAAATATATGTTTTAATTTATATTAAAAAAAGATGTTGATAGTATGTATGCCAAATCAATAACTTGATAATATTTGTCAAACTATGTATATATAAACTAATATGACACATAACTTAAAAGTTTAGGGTATAAATTATATATTATTTAAAAGTTTAAGGTGCAAATTGTATAATTCCTCAAATTTAAAATACTAAAAGTGTAATTAATTCTTTTTTTATGATTGAAAATCACAAAGTTGAGTTATTTGAAATTCAGATTTTTCAAAATAAGTGCGTATCCTACTTGAATTTGAGTTGAAATTTTTTAAAATATATCTGAAAATTGTAATTGTATAAATGACATTTCAAAACATAAGAGTTACAACTAGAGATGACGAAATTGACATGATTCAAAAATCTCCTTGCCAAACCCAAAGTTAGCTAACCTAATTTGATTAAAAAAAATTCCACAATCTAAATTGGCCTAAGTTGAACTCAAATTTATCTAAACCTAAATTGATTCTAAATTGATCGATTTCGAATATGAATTGACTCGAACATGAATTTATCTAAACTCGAATTAATGTTAACGAAAATTGATATGAAATCAAATTAACTTGAATCCGAAATGACCCCACCTTGAATGACTTAAAATTCTTATTTGGAATGAGCCAAAATTAAATTGAGTATAATTTTACTTTCTAAAAATATTAATGTAATTAAAAATGTAACTTTAATTTATCTTTTCAATCTCTTTTTTGTATTATTAAAAAGAAAAAAAAAAACTAAACCTTATATTCATAATTGGATTGACAATATGAAAAATTAAAAAAAAAATCATGTTAGATCGTAATTTTAAATTTTTTTACGTCACTAATTTTTATAAAATAAATAACCTATTCATTTACTTTTTTTAACTCTTATATAATCTTTTATTACTTCTATCCATATCATTCATGATTTACTTTTAAATATTTTAATCCTTCTAAATCTAAAAACTCATTTCTCTTAATTAGTGTACAAATAAACTTATGTTTCACATGTTCAAGTTATCTCAAACAGCCCTCTTTCATCTTTTCTTTAATTCAAACTATCTTTAATTTTTGTCAAAATTTTCATTTTTTATTTTTTATTTTCTAATCTTATATCACATTTATCTAAGCATATTCACCTTAATTACACACATTTTTTGCTTATATTGTTTTTTACCGACCCAACACTCAATCTCATATAATAATAAAAGCTGTAAACACCAATTTTTGTTTAAAATAATTTCAAATTCATTGATTTTTATATTTGATTTTAATATTTCAATTTGAGTCTATTCGAACACTTTAAATGAATATACATAATTAGACTCATTTGATTTTGTTCCAAGTGGATCGTTTTATATGGGTCAAAATTCGACCCAACTTAATCTGAGTCATTCAAAAGTTTAGTTATTCAGGCTTATAACTTAAAATAAAAAGGATCCAAATTCAAATTTTAAACCCAATCTAATTTAAAGCCCAAGTCAACTCATTTGGAAAACCCAATGAAATTCAGAGACTAATGAAAAGTTCAAAAAAAAGAAAGAGAAGGAAAAAAAATGAAATGAAGGAGAAGGTCGGCTGCCATGGCAGCCTTCCATTCCCCAAATGCCAGAAGTCTTCCTCAGAATCATTCCAATTTAGCTCTCACCTTTTAACCTCTAAAATTTACCCCCTGCCTTAAACACCATGTGATGAAATATTCATCACTTTGTCTTCACCCAAAAATCAAGAAGCATTATCTACAAAAAGGCAGTGACAACAAGTAACGGTCCAAAATGAATTCAATCCCATGTCCTTCTAAGAGAACAGGAATTCTACAAAGAACACTTGAATACACAGCTAATGAAAGGGGGAAGCTAAAAACAAATTTAAAGTCTATGATCAATTTCAATACCATATTCCTTGAAAACTTAAATCTTAATAGCACTTATCACAAAGCTTGGACCATTTCAGATTTCATATGAAGCTCCTTCCTCAGTAACTAGACACTTTAAAAACTCATAATAAAACCCATTGAAACTTTATCAAAAATACCTGAAAGCTTTCCCATTCCTTGCTTGACTGATTACTACAAAATCAACATTAAAATTTTGAAAAACTGTAACATATCAAACCGAAAATCATAAGACAAAAAGTCTACCTTTGAAAGAACTCATCAAAACAAAATATGAAAAAAAGTCACATTCAAAAAAACAAAGATCTCTAGTGTACAAGCAAAATTTCAGTGAACCACTAAGAGGGTCCTTTTTAGGATCAAGAAAATTAGGCTTTGTAGAGAGAGAATAAAATCAGTTTCTGGTTCGAAACACCACCGTCAACACCACCATCAGCGGCGGTAAAGGACGGCGACGAGAAGCTTTTGGGCAATCCAAAAGCATGGTTTGGAAGATTAGAGAGAGGGGAAGAACATACTCTGGTTCCAAAAGGTTCGGACAGCGACAAGGAAGGATTTTGGCACATTGAAATTTTGGTTTAAAATTTTAGATCTAGGCAAGTTCAGAAGGTTTTGGAGAAAACTAAGGTTAAAACAGTGTTTAGGAGGCCAAGAGGCTACAGATGTGAAAATTTGGGACCCTAAGGACGCCATCTGATGGCAACGGCCGATGATGAACGATGAAACCGCAGCCGACGGTGAATAGTGTAGCGGCGGCGGAGGCCAAGGCAGAGAAGCTGTCGGTTTTCTCTGGGTTGGTAAGTATGTTTAAAGGTTGGGGAGTTTTTTATTTTATTTTTTAAAGTGAGGGAAATGAAATGAAATGAAAAGAAAAAACTTAAGGCTTTATAGAAAAACAAAAAAGAAATGAAGGAACCAGGTGGGTTAGCCCAACCCGAAATGATCCGATCGCTGCCCAGAAGCCCAACCCAGACCAGCCTACCCAACCCGTTTAAGCAGCTCAATCTGCCTGGCCCACTTTGGTGACTGTTGAATTTCAAGTGTTTGGGCCTAGTGAGCACAGAACCTTGGGCTTAAACATAACGTTTTATTGGGTAATTTCTATATACTTTTGAGCTTTTCATTGGAATGTTTCTACATTATTCATGTTAATAATATTTTTATAAAATATGTATGCTTTGAAATGGTTAATAATACTTATGAAAATAAACATTATAGATAATTATATATATTTTTATGAAAATTTATATTATTAAATGTCTAAAGAAAACAAAGATTTTTTTTATGATGGGATTTTATAGAAATCTGATTAGTAATTGTCAAGAAATTCTTAAGTGAGAAAATTTTTTTTAAATATTGTTAAAATATTTGAGTATTTAAAATAATTTTCAATATGTATAAAAAAATAATGTTTACTTTTATTAAAAATATAAAAATGAATTGCTATAAAAGATAAAATAAAATAAATGTTCATTCATATACAAAAATTTTCGAAGATGAGATTTTAAAAAAATCTGAGTCATGATTTTTTAAGAAACTTTAGGTGAGAAAATTTTTTTAGAACGCTACCAAAGTAATAAGGTATTTAGAATAATTTTCAATAAAGATTTTCATTTGCTTTTTATTTAATAAAAAAACAAGAAATAAATTTTTATAAAAAAATATTATTAAGTCATTTTGTTATTTTTGTTATAAATATTGATTTTAAAGATAAAAATAGGTCACCGAAAATGGGGTTCTTGAGAAGTTTAAGTAATTATTCTTAAAAAATCTTTAGGTGAGAAATTTTCTTTTAATATTATCAAAGTATTGGAATATTTTTAAAAATATTTTAATACACAATGCTCTTATTTATCTTTTAAGCAAAAGTTTTTTTTAAAAAAAAGATTTTTGTTACAATAAGAAAAATTAAGAAAATTATTTTTAAATATCAAAAGTAAGACCAGTTTTATCAAAGTTAAAAGATAATACATAATTAATTTGTACCATTTTAAAAATAGGCTTTGTAAGGGTGCTAACTGTTTCCCATACATAATTGTACTCCCTTACCTGACTTTATTTTTCATAAACAAAAAATTATTTTTAATATATTTTAATTAATTTTAAAATTTTATTAAAAAGGATAAACTTTTTAAGCGATTAATCACACTTAGCAAAAAAAAGATTGGTAGCGACTTCCCTTGTTTTTGAAATTTTCAAAATTTAAGCGGTCTTCAAAACCGTTATGATAGTTTGACGACTCTATTAGGGACGCATTTTTTTAGAGACAAGCCAAAATTAATTATATGTTATCCTTAATTTTGATTTAATGGTCTTAATTTGTATTTGAATTTAATTTCCTTGATTTTAGTTTTTTTAAAATATCAATAATGATAATAAAGACAAAATTCACTTGCATTTCATTTTAATTATGTCATTTATTCCTTTATTATTTATGTTGTGTATATATATTATTCTTAATACATTGCAAGGCACTTAAGATAGAGTTTCTGATGTTATGTTCTCTCATTCACATACAACACATTAATATCATGAATGAGGTTTATACCTGGGTTCCAACTCTTTTGGGAGAGAATATAGTATCTATACTCTCGTGAGGTGATAACATTTACAAAGGCAAGTGACATACTCTTACCGAAGTTGAACTTTTTACATATATAGCTTATCATGGGTGAAATTCAGGGTGCTTTACTAATCTATAATGGATAATGATATGAAGAATAATTTGAAAACTTTTAGATGTATAAATCTCAACTCAATATATAGTGAACCTTAGAAGGTCAACTTAGGGTAAAGCATGTCAAATATTTTCATAGAAAAATACCCAAGTTAGGACACATGAGGAACATTTTGATAAAATCTATATTTAGAGGTAATAATAACACAAAAAAAAAATTTTTTTAAAAGAAAAAAATGGAAAAATATTCTTTTGATAAAATTTTCTTTTGACATATCATTCGGTTTTTCTATTATTTGTTTAGGATTTGTATATCAAAAAATAAGTATATTGTTTAGAAGGATTTTTTTTTATATTTTTTTTTAAAAAAAAATAACTTTTAAAATGAAAGGAGAAAATTTTTCAAAAAGTAAAAATTTTTCTTTGTTATTATCCAAATAATAAAAGCAAAAAAAAAAAAAAAAACTTTGAATTTTGGTCATTTTATGTGCTTGTTTTCTAAGGAATGTTTTCTTGAATTCTTATTTATTTCTACAAATAAAAGGCAAAAAAGGAAGGCAAAATTTAGATTTTGAATGTTATTGTACCTTTTGCATTACATTTTATCATTTTTGCATTCTTTTTCATTATTTTTCATGTTTGGAAATAATAAAATTGTACATACACTTCATTTCATGTAAAAATATTTGAATGGTAGTGTCAATTTCATAAAAATTTTGATTTTGAATGTTATTGTTGCATTTGAAAATAATAAAGTTGTATATACACTTCATTTCATGTATAAGTATTTGAATGGTAGTATCAGTTTCGTAAAAATTTTTATTTTGAATGTTATTGTACCTTTCACATTTCATTATTTTTCACATTTGAAAATAATAAGGTTGTACATTCACTTCATTTCATGCACAAATGTATGAATGGTAGTGTTCAATTTCATTAAATTTGTATAATGCATGCATTGCATTTCGTGCAAGCATATCTTGTCATGGATATAATATATCAGTTCATTTCATATAAACATATTTCATTACTTATGCATCATGTAATTTCATTTCATGTATATGCATTAAAAAATGATATGATTTTAAACTTACATTATACACATATTGCTTTTTAAGCAAGCACACCATCTCTCATGAAATAGGACATTGCATTCAACGTATATACATTCACATGATTTGAATTGTACATATAGTGCATTTCATATAAATGTGTCTCATTACTTATGTACCAAGACATTACATTTCATGTACATATATTTAGAAATGATATGATTTTCATCACACTCGCATTATAGATGCACTTCATTTGATGTAAATATATCTTGTTATTACATGGATAAATAATTGATTCTTATCAAACTCAAATGGTACGTACACATTCTTCATTGCATGCATATTCGCAAATTCATAAGGAAAATATCATGTTATTTATTTAACTGTTCTTTTATGACTTATTAGCATTTGACGAATAAAAGAGTCTTCCTAATGGGTGTAAACAAAAAAAAATCTTAAAGTTCTTACAAGAAAAAAAATCATAATCAAGGAAATTTGATAGAGCATAAGTTTCTTCCAACATACTTCCTTTTTATCTGAGTTTGACAAGAGCTTCGAAAAGTTAAATATGAGAGAGAATTGAATACCTTGACGAGAATAAGACAAAAAGGAAAAATAACATTTTGGACATGAAAGATGTAGTTGGCGATCACAAATGATCTTTGGTCTCTCTAGCTTTGTACATAATTTTGTTTTGAGAAATTTTTAGAGTGGATTATTGTTTCTTCAAAAGGAATGTTTTTTTAAGTTTCAAACTTTTTAAATGATAGCACATTGACTTGTTAGTTTGGATTTGTAAATTTTTTTTTCTTTTTTTTTTTTAAGAAAATTTCAAAAAATTGATTTGTAATTGTTTGAGAATAAAGTCCCATGTAAGTAGTTTTCAAGATCATAAAGGAAAACTAGAACAAAAAAGAAGAAAGCAAGAAAAAAATTTGAGATAAAATGGTGACAAGATCCTTTTCAAATAAGAGAGAAAAAATTCACATTTTTAGATAAAAAGTGAAAAGGGTCTTGAAGAAATTGATGATTACTATTAGAAATAACTCATATAATACCTCCACCTTTTTTCGAATACTCTCATCTTCCAAACTGCTTAAATAATTTCATTCACCCGCCATAACCCTTTAATGGTCATGAACTTGAATTCATAAGCCTTGTCTTCACTTGATCATATATTTGATATAAAAGGGTGATAATCTTTTCTTGGACAATGAGCAATTAAATAGTTAATTTGAAAAAGAAAAGAAAAAGACTTGTTTTTTGAATTTCTCGAAAATTAAGTAAACATGACACTTTTTTTACAAAATTTGAATATTGGTAATTTGATGTGTCAACACTATGCTGTAGTCTCAAATGTGCCAAAAAAAATCTAAAATTTATCAAAGGACCTTAAACACACAAAAGCCCAATTTTCACCCTACCTTGTCTTAAGACAAATTGACTAGAAGAGAAAAAAAAACCCATTGCCCTTAAGACAACTTGATTTGTGCTGTAACCTTCTCTTTTGTGGAATAACATGAACAATTTGAGACCTTAAATGAATTCATTAGGTATAGCATGCTGAAACGGAGGCATCTTTCATGAATCGTGTTACTGGTAAAGTGAGTTATGTATGAGTTTTTGGGGCATGTAAAAAAGAAAATAAAACAAAACAAAAATAAAAAAAATGATTGTGACATCATGCATTTGAAAATTTTGAATAAATTCAAGCAAAGACTTAAAAAACCTAAAAAAAAGAACAAAATTCTTTGAAAGAAACTTGGAAGAAAAATAGAGAACTCAAAATGAAAAAAAAAAGATAAGAAAACCAAAAAAAAAATCATAAAACAAAAAAAAGAAATATTTGAAAAGCCTTTCTTTTGAACTCATTTTCCTAAAATGAATTGCTCTTCAATTTAAATGGTTGAGTTTGAGATGACAAATGGCCATCTTCCATTATTATTTCACAAACAAGAAAACTATCCACTCGTTACCTTTTTAAGCTTGATGAATTCTCTCTTAATGAATCTTGACCAATGATTACCCTCTATATTGGTGAGTAAAAAGGGACATATTCAAGAATTATGCATGATAAAGCTCCAATTTTAAAAACAAATAAAAAAACATCTTATATTGAGAGGCAAATGTTAGATAAAATTTTTTAAGTTCGTTTCATCGTAAGTAGAAAATAAAAAATTAAAAAAAACAAATACAAAAAAGTAAAAAAAAAAAAAAAGGTGAATAAAGTGATGGAATGGCAATATTTGAGGAAATAAATGACAAATGTCTCTTAAAAAAATACTTTATTGGAAATGATCCTTGGTTTAATTATCCTTAGACACATACTTCGTGCTTATCTATCCTTTTTTTTTTCAAAACCTTGAACCTTGGCCTGCATTACAAGCTGTGAAAAGTTCATTTTGATCAAGTATAGATGTTTAAATTGAAAAGCATTTCTTTTTAAAAATCATCATAATTGACGAAGCTTTTACACATTTTTCTTTGAGAAAATTATCTTTTTTAAGCCACAAGTCCATTTTGAATAATGTTGAATTCTTAAGTGCATGATGAAATAATCAAGAAAAAATGAAGAAAAAAGATGGCTCTAAGGTGAAAACTCCAAAAAATGGTAGTCTAGAGCAAATTTAAAAGTAATGAAGCCAATCTTAAGCATAGGAAGTAAGAAAAGCTAGTATGAAGCCACCCATACTTTTGAAAGATCTAAGATTGCTAATGGCTTGGAAGTTTGAAATCCATTAAAAGGATTGATATTAAAAATTTGAACCTTCTTCTCTTATTCTAAATGACCTTTCAAAATTTTGATTTCATTATAACTGACCTTGACATTTACCAAATTGTCACATTTGGAAACTAAAAGAAAGTGTCAAAGTTTGGTTTTTTGCAAAATTCATGCTTTTGCAAAATTCATGTTTCATTTGTGAGTCTAGAAGGACAAGTATACACCTCTTTCATTCCTTTTATGTTGCAAAGCCTTCTTGAATGAATTGAAATGTTGGCTTGTTGAACCATTCAATCCATTTGAAAAAAAAATTATCACCTTTATCATTTCTAATTGTGAACACCAATTCTCAAGAGACTTGAAAGTTACTTTTTTGAAATATTTCATTTTCTTTAATCATGTAGGGCAAATTTATTGATCAATTTTGAGTTATTTATTAGGTTTTTTTGTAAATAATAAAGAGATCAATTTTGGTATAAGAGAAAAGTTATTCTTGATGAAGATTTCATTAATGCAAAATGACTTCTGATTTACAAAATAAATTTCTTACTTAAAAATTAGTCTTTGGAAAAATATAAATTCTTTTTTATTCCTTTCCTTCATAAAAAAAAAAAGGAAAAATCAATCTTGCTAAGAATAAATGAGATCATTTTTCAATGAAAGGGTAAATAAATGCATATGATATTGGGGCAAGAAAATATGAAAAGGAGAATGTTCTTTCTGAAATGAGAAAATATGTTTGATTGATTAAGTTCCATAGAGATGTACTTAAATAGTAACAAAAACATGGGGGTTTGTCTTATTGAATCTGTAATGGCATATAAAATGGGAACTAATCATACATATGTTGAATGATTAGGGCTGAAAATGGGAATAAAAAGTGAACAAAAAAAAAAAGAGTAAAAAATCTTGGCTAAAAAGCAAAAAAAAAAAGAAAAACAAAGATTATGAAAGGAAACAAGAAAGGAAATAGATGAAAGAATAAGGAAAATGATGGAATGAATGAAAAAAAAATCTTTTAAAAAGAAGGTGAAGAATGATTTGATGAGAAAAGAGGAATAAATGAATGATTTAAGTGAAGAGGAAAGAATGTTGTAAACAAAGAGAGAGAATTGTTAGGTGTTTTACATCACTAGGGATTTACATCATGTAAAAGACATTTTCATCATTAGTTATTTGTGTTTGCACTAGTAGGAGGGCATCTGCATCAATTTTTTGTTAGATAATGTACATTTGCATAAAAAATTTAATGGTTGGATTTTTATCTTTGTATGTAACATTCACATCATGAAAAAGTCATTTGCATTTGTATTGATTTAGTATTTGCATCTTGAAAAAGTTTTGTCATGACATGGTTTCTTAGATTTGCATAATGACATTTGCATTTGCATTATACAAATGTTGGATGCATGTTTGTGGCATTTGCATAAAGACATTGGCTTTACACCTTTAAGCATAACTACATATGTCAGTTTTGAAAACCTTGAAATAAAAAAAAAAATTCAAGTATTTATGAGTTGTAAAAAAGAAAGAATTAGAAAGGAATTGAGAAAAATGAAGATGGGTATAAGGTAAAATGAGGTTTTTGGAAGATATTGGAATTCATTCTTAGTGGTAACATATGAGTTTTTTTAAAATCACTCAGTAGTGATATCCAAGTATTCATATTTGAATTTCATTCAATTTTTTTTGTGGTAGTTTTCATTAAACAATTCTTGGTAGAGATATCTAAGCCTTTCTATTAAACTTACTTGGTGGTGATATCTGAGTATTCACATTTGAATATCATTAAAATTTTCTTAATGGTGATATTCAAGCTTTTTCATTAATATTTCTTGATGGTGATATTCGAGATTTTCAAATTTTCTAGATAGTGATATTCGAGCTTTCTTAAAATTTCTTAGTGATAATATCCGAAGTCATTTTTTTTATGGTGATCTAAAAACATTTACATTTTCTCGATGATGATATTCAAGCATCCAAGTCTAAATTTGTATATTTTCTTAATGGTGATATTCGAGATCTCTTCGATGGTGATATCCTAAAACATTTGCATTCATTTGATAGTGTTATCCAAATATCCAAGTTGAATTTGCATCTTTTTTTGGTGGTGATATTCGAGATCTCTTCAGTGAAGTTTGAATTTGCATATTTTCTTAGTGTTGATATCCAAAAATATTTGTATTTACTCGATGGTGATATATGAGTATCCAAGTCTAAATTTGCATTTTTTCTTGGTGGTGATACCCGATATCTCCTTAGTGGTAATATCTGAAAATATTTGCATTCACTATGAGGTGGTATCTGAGTATCCAAGTTTGAATATACATCTTTTCTTTGTAGTGATATCCGAGCTCTATTCAATGGTGATATTTGAAGTCATTTCATTTTTCAGTGGTGATATATAATTTTTAAAAAATCCTAAAAATTGAACATTTCTTTTCGGGAAAAAAATTTTTAGAAAAGATTTGTATGTCTTCTCGGTAGAATATTTTAAATCTTTAAAGTTTCAATGTCTTTTATTATATGAGATTTTTAAAGTTTTAATGCCTTGATTAAAGGAGTCTTTTTTCATATGAAATCTTTAAAGTTTCCAAAACTTTATTTTTAAGAAGCTATTTTCAAAAAAATTTTTAAAGTTTCAAGGCCTTTGTTTATAAAAGCATTCATAAACGTCAGAATTTATAAAAACTTCAAGCATGATCTCTAAATCCTTGGGGTAAAACATTTTAAATTTTTAAAATTTCAATATCTCTGATTATAAAAACTTCATAAATGTCAAGATCTATAAAATCTTTGAACATAATCTCTAAATCCATCAAGCAAGATTCGTATGTTTTTTTAATAAAATTTATTTTAGTGTCAAGATTTATAAAAGCCTTGAACATAACCTCTAAGTCATTTAGATATAATTTATAAGTCTTCTAAGTTAAATTTATTTTAATATTCAATTTTATAAAATCTTAGAACATAATCTCTTAATTATTGTATTTTATTTTTAAAAGATATGAAACTTTTGATTAGAAAAGCTTTTAAATTTATTTTAAAAAATCGTAAACCTTTTTATGATGAGAGTTTTTCAAAAATTAAAAAGAATAAAAAACAACAAAATAATTAAAAATAAAAAAAATTTCAAAAAAAAAACCAAATTTTAAAAAAACCAAAAATAAATCTTTTGAAAAAAATTTTCGAATCTTGACTTTCTTATTAATGTGCAAAGAAAAATAATAATAAATATTTAATTTTATCTAAAATAATTCCAGTTCATCAATTTTTATATTTGATTTGAACATTTCAGTTTGAATCTATTCAGACTTTAATTGAATATACATAATTAAACTCATTTGATTTTATTTTGAATGAGTCATTTTATATGAGTTAAAATCTGACCCAACTTAATTTGGATCATTCAAAGTTTTAATTATTTGGGCTTATAAACTTAAAATAAATAAGGATCAAAACTCAAAATTTAAACCCAATTTAATTTAAGGACCAATTCAACTCATTTGGAAAACCGAATAATATCCAAGATTCATCAAAAGTTCCAAAAAAAAAAAAAAAAAAAAAAGGAAAAAACATTTGAAATAAGGGAGAAGGTCGATTTCCGTGGCAACCTTCCATTCCCTAGATGCCAAAAGTCTTCCCAAAAACCATTCCAATTTCAGCTCACCTTTTTACCCCTAAAATTTACCCATGCCTTAAGCACCATTTGATCAAACATTCATCACTTTCCCTTCACCCAAAAATCAGCAAGAATCATCTCCAAAATGGTAGTCATAATCCGCAATAGTCCAAAATGAATTCAATCCCGTGTCCTTCGAAGAGAACAAGGATTCTACAAAGAATATTCAAACACATACCTAATGAGAAGAGGGGAGTAAAAAAGAATCCTAAAGGGCCAAACTACAAACTCGAAACCATAATCTCCCCCACGCCTCCACCACAACCCACCACTAGGACTCATTTCAACCTAAGAAGCCGCTTCCCTTAGCCCTCGACTAGCACCACCCAAACAACCAAAATAGCCCCCAAATCCCATTCGGCAACCACCTATCCCAAACAACTAGAAGCTTTCCAATTCCTTAACCTGCCCTCATACCCCCTACAAAACCAACATAAAAAAACACAACCACCCACTGCCAATAATAATCAAATAAAAAATCATAACAAACAAAACCACAGTCCTCCCCTTGAAAGCAGCCTCAGCCAATGCCATAAAATACAAAAGAAAAGTCACAAAAAAAAAAAAAACAAAGACTGTCAGTGTACAAGTCAAATCTGAAAGTGAGTGTTTCAGGCATAAGAGGGTTCCTTTTTGGGAATCAATGGTGCATCAAGCTTTGTAGAGAGAGAAGAAGGTCGATTTCAAGTTCAAAACACCATCGTCAGCACCACCATCAGCGGCTGCAAAAGACGGCTATGAGGAGCTTTTGGGTAATCCAAAACCACGATTTGGAAGACTAGAGAGAGGGGAAGAACATACTCTAGTTCCAAAAGGTTTGGACGGTAACAAGAAAGGATTTTGGCACCTTGAAATTTATGTTTAAAATTTCAGATCTAGGCAAGTTCAAAAGGTTTTGCAGAAAACTAAGGTGAGAACGGTGATTAGGAGGCCAAGAGAAAAAAGATGTGAAAATTTGAGACCTTAAAGATGCCGAACAACAACAGCAGCCGACGATGAACAACAGAGTGGTGGTCAACAATGAATGATGGAGTGGTGGCAGTGGAAGCGACAAAGGTAGAGAAGCAGCCAGTTTTCTCTAGGTTGAAAGGTTTGTTTCTTTAAAAGGATTGGGGATTTTTTTTTAAGAGAGAGTAACGAAATGAAATGATGAAAAAAAAAAACTTAAGGCTTTATAGAAAAAAAAAAGGAAAGAACCTGGTGGGTCAACCTGACCTGGATCGACTGGACAACTGCCCATAAGCCCAACCTAGATCGACTGACCCAACCCGCTTTAGCAGCTCAATCTTCCTAGCCTATTGTGGTTGCTACTGGACTCTAATGTTTGGGTCTAGTGAACACATGACCTTGAGCTTCAACATAAGGTTTTATTTGGTCAATTTTTATATACTTTTAGGCTTTTCATTGGAATATTTTTACATTATTTATGTTAATAATATATTTATAAAATATGCGTGCTTTGAAATGATTAATAATGCTTATGAAAATAAACATTATAGATAATTATATATATTTTTATGAGAATTTCAATTATTAAATGTCTAAAGAAAATAAAGATTTTTTTAAGATGAAATTTTAGAAAAGTCCGAGTAATGATTCTTAAAAAATTTTTAGGTGAAAATTTTTTTTCTAAAATACTATCAAACTATTTAGGTATTTAGAATAATTTTCAATACATATAAAAAAATGGTGTTTACCTTTACTTTATTTAAAATATAAAAATGAATTACTATAAAAGATAAAATAAAATAATGTTCATTTAAATACGAAAATTTTTAAGAATAAGATCCTAAAAAGGTTTGAGTAACGATTCTTTAAGAATCTCAAGGTGAAAGGATTTTTCTAGAACGCTGCCAAATTAATTGGACATTTAGAATAAATTTTAATAAAATTTTTGTTTGCTTTTTATTTAATAAAAAAACAAACTTTTATAAAAAAATATTATTAAATCATTTTATTATTTATGTTGTAAATATTGATTTTAAAAGTAGAGATACGGACCACCAATGATGGGATTCTTGAGATGTTTGAGTAGTGGTTCTTAAATGATTTTTAGGTGAGAAAGTTTCTTTTAATATTTAGAGTATCGAAATATTTTTGGGAATTTGTCATTACACAAAGTTCTTATTTATCTTTCAAGCAAAAGTTTAAAGAAAAAGATTTTTGTTATAACTAGAAAAATTAAGAAAAAAAAATCAAAAGTAAAACTACTTTTATTAAAGTTAAAAGATAATACATGATTAATTGATATCATTTTTTAAACAGGCATCATGAGGGTATTAATCTTTCCCCACACGTAATTGTACTCTCGAACCTGGCTTTGTTTTTCATAGAGCAAAAATTATCTTTTTTATAGGTTTTAATTAATTTTAAAATTTTATTAAAAAGATAAACTTTTTAAGTGGTCAATCATATCTAACAAAAAAAAAAGATTGGTAGTTACTCCCCTTATTTTTTAAATTTACAAAATTCGTCAAGTAATCCCCAAAACCGTTATGACAAAGGCCTTATAGTTGTATTATGTAACTTTGCCCTTAACTTGAAAGGCATGTCACAATCACATAATACACATGGCGCATTTCGTCACCTTACCTAACTTGAATCTTATGATTTACATTCATTTATATCTCAATATTGCTCTGAATAATTGATCCTAAATATAAAAAAATGATGATTTTTTAGTACTATCTCACCATCCAACTTAATCACATTAGCATTTGCTTCCCTATGACTACTAAACTTACATCTCATATATTTAGTTTTAGATTTATTCAGTTTAAAGCCTTGATACTTCAACATATACCTCCATAATTCTAATTTCACATTAAGATCATCACTAGTTTCAACAACTAAGATTATATTATTGACAAATAACATATACCATAATGCCTTATCTTGGATATGTCTGGTGAGCTCATCCATAACTAATGCAAATAGAAATAGACTTACTGTTGAGCCTGGATGTAATCTTGAGATAATAGGAAAGCCATCAATTAAACCCTCAAATGTCTTCAAATTCATTACAACTTCTTCATACATATCTTTAACTATGTTAATGCACTTTAAAGAAATTCTTTTCTTCAATAAGGCCCACCAAAGCACTTTTTGAGAAACTCAATCAAATGCTTTCTCTAAATCAATAAATACCATATGTATATACCATATGCTTTCTCTAAATCAATAGATACCATATGTATATATTTTTTTCTCACTCGAAAACCCTCCAACAAAAGCTTCAATATGTGAATTACCTTTGTTATGAAGTGTTTTAGTATTAACCCAAATTGATTTTTGAAAATAGTGACTTCATGTTGCAACCTACATTCAATTACTCTATCCCAGAGTTTCATGGTGTGACTCGTAAATTTTATTCCTCAATAGTTTGAACAATTTGGTATATCACTTTTATTATTATATAAAAGCACTAATGTTTTTTTTTCCATTATTTTGGAATCTTTTGAGTATGCCAAATTTTGTTGAAAGATCCAAAAACCATCATATTCCTATTTCACCCAAGCATTTTCAAACTTCTATCGAGATTCCATCTAGTTCTATAGCTTTCTGCGCTTTCATCCTTCTCAAAGCCTTTTTAATCTCATATCTCTTAATAGTACATTTAAATACACGATTTATATCCTTAAAAGGTATATTAAACTCACCTATATCTTAAATAACCATTAAAGAAATTATCAAAATAATCTCTCCATCATTTGGTAATCTCTTCATCCTTCACTAAAACTCTTATCTTTACTATCATTTTAGGTAAATTCCTTTCAGGTCTTAAGTTTTTATCATAATTCAACACAAATTCATTAGTTTAAAAAATGGACAACCCACTTCAAATTTTTTAATTTCATAGGACAATTAGGTCCTTTCATGTTAAAACTTTCATTTAAGACAATTTTACTCTTAAAAAGTCAATATCCTCAAAATCTCACATAAAGCATTATTTTATAATAATAATTTTTTTATTTTTTTCTCAAAATATATAACATCTATTAACAATAAAAACTTTAGATAAAATATTTAAAAAATAAAACTTACAATTATAAGTATGCTAATATGTAAATATATGTATAATAAAATGTGTACATTAAGCATGTAATATTATTTTGACATGTAATAATTAAAAAAGAAACATGAAGGATATAATCTAAAAAGGGTTGGTTAAAAAAAAAGAAAATGATCATGACTGAATATTTGTTAATATAGTTTTAGTTATTATAATACTCGTATATATCTTAAGCTTTAATCTACACTTTTGTGAAAATATAGTGATGTAAACTTATTCATTTTAAATTAAAAATGGCTAAATGATCAATTTAGGATTAAATGTTTGCATGGTTAATCAAATAAGGACTAAACATTTTAATTTATACAAGTAAGGATAGAATGTTAACGACTTGTAACAATTTAGGATTTTTTTAGATAGAAAATTTTATATGAAACACATGTGCCGTAATATAGCATTAGAGGCTTAATATTAGGTTGACTTGAATTTTTTTTTATTGATTTGGCTATCTAGTTGGCACAAATAGTTTTTCACTTTCATTTTTTTCCCACTCTTCTGTCTACCACTTCATTCTTTTTTTCTCACATCCACTCTCCCTTATTTTTCAAATCACATTCCTTTAAAAAGTATCAGATTTGAATCCCAAACATATATAAGAGCGGAGTTTATGCTTTTATTGTAGATAAATGACTTAATTTCCTATAGTAGTTTCAATTAAAATTTTTTTCTCAACAAATAGCAACTTTGCTACGAACAATAAAAAATAGAAAAGAATAGAAACATAGAGTACAAACAAAATTTGTTCTGAAATCATTGTGTGAGTGAAACATATGAATATAAAACTGATATCATTTTAATTCAAATCAATACCTTTTCATGCCTTTCATAAACATAAGACTCTAGAGCATTTTTTTATCTGGTTTGCTCTATCTTCAAATCTTGTTACATCAACCAACATTCTTTCTCTGTAGCTTTAGTGAGCTCAACCTTTTCCATTCCACCATAGATACTATCGTTAATTGAAATTTTCAACCTTTTTACAACTCTTCATTTTCTTGCTATACTAGCCAGCACAAGGAAAATGGGTTTTGGGTTAGTGAAAATTATGGTGAAATAGCGAAGAGTTTTTTAAGGGTGAATAGTTGATTAGTTTGATCGGTTCAGTTCGAAAAAATTAATAACCAAATTAATCGATTTTTATTTTGCAAGTAAACGAACCAACCAATAAAATTTTAAATAATCGATTTAACTGAATCGATGAAAAATCGGTTTGGTTCGATCAGTTTGGTCATTTTTCTCTTATTTTAAATAATTATTTATCTACAAATTCAATACAATAAAACTCAAATTCACATATCATTCAAAGTAAATCACTAAAGAATTTAATAATTTTAACAATATTTTACAAGAAAAAAGATAAATAAATACTCATCTAAACTTGTTTAATCAAAATAAATTAAAAAATAAGTTTTAAAAAGTGTGATCCCTAGAAAAATATGATACCCAGGGTTTTCTTTCATTTTTAAGGCATTATATATTCAAATTCACTCATTTGGATGAGGAAATCCACATATATTAAATCATGAATAATTACTACAATGTCATTGGCATATGTGATGGTAACTTAAATAATCCAATTTTTAATTAAAGGAGCTTATTCAAGGTATTTTTGATCAGAAAACGTTTTCAATAATCCTTACAAAAAATTTAATAGGGTTATTTAAGGCGTTTATGGTAAAAAATAACTTGACGAATCCTTATCAATTTTATGAAAAGCATGGAGGCCACTGGTCTTCAATTGCCTCCAGAATGGCCGTCCGTCAGAGAATTTTTAGAAAAAAATTGGCATCTTGATGATTCATCAAATGCTCATCTAATTGACCTCAGTAATGAACTCTCACGTGAGGACTTTCAAAATGGTTGTATCTGGGAGGAGTTCGTTAATGAGTACAATGTCATTGTTGGGCCCAACAGAACTCCGAAGACACCTTTGCTCGATGTAGTACTCAAATCAAAACACATAAAAAAAAGCTATTGAAGGTGGTTTGGGCAAAAAATACCTGAAATAATCTTCTTCAATTTTTATGAAGGGATTGTACAAGGAGTTTCTACCCAAAAAAGGTCTTCAATAACTCCTTACAAAAAATTGAATGGGATTATTGAAGGCATTTCTTGTCAAAAATGTCTTGAATAATTTATTATAAAAAATTGAATGGGATTACTTAAGGCGTTTCTGACCAAAAATACCTTCAATAATCTCCTCTCTTTTTTTTTGTAATTATTGAAGGCATTTTTGGGAAAAAATACCTTGAATAATTTCTTATAAAAAATTAAATCAGGTTAGTGAAGTCGTTTATGGCCAAAAACGCCTTGAATAATCCCCTTCAATTTTTATAAGGGTATTATTCAAGGCATTTTCCTAAAAAAATGCCTTGAATAATCCATTGCAAAAAATTGAATGGGTTATTAAATGCGTTTCTAGCAAAAAACACATTGAATAATCTATTACAAAAAATTGAATGGGATTCCTCAAGGCATTTCTAGCCAAAATGTAAATTAAGTTTAGGATTTTTTAAAGGGAATATACATATTTACCCTTAGTTATTATAAGATAGGTTAATTCGGTTAATTTAGTTATCAATTTTGAAAACCGTTAACTAACCAATTTAACCAATTTAACCAATTGAATCAATTCAAAAATTGACTATAATAAAAAATCGACTAGACTAAACCAAAATGACCATATTTCATTGGTTTCAATTTGAATCGATATTTGCTCACCCCTAGAGTTTTTAGTAAAAAGCTATGGGCATTTGAAAAACCAAAAGATTGAAAGGCTATGGGTATTTGAAGAACTAGAACAAAGATAAAAAATGGTGGAAGGCTATGGGTATTTGAAGAAGTAGAAGACTAGAAAAGAATGGAGAGAGAGAGAAAGATGGTAAAGAGAAGATGAAGAAAGAATGAAACTAATATTAATTTTTTAGTTTAAAATTTTTTTAATCTTTTACGACTCAACTTTGTTTTTTTGTTAGATTTTTCACTTTTTTTGCCATTTGTTTTTATTAAAAGAGTTAATGGCCGGTGCAAGTCAATCTCGTTAAAAAGTCCTAAATTATTATAAGTCAATAATGTTTAATCCTTATTCATATAAATTAAAACGTTTAGTCCTAAATTCAATAGCTTCACAAACGTTTAATCCCAAATTGATCATTTAGCTAATTAAAAATAATTTATAATAAGTAAATACAAGTTAAAAAATTGTAATGTTTAAATATAGATAATTTTTGTTACTATATATTCAATCGATGTATAAAATAAAGAATAATATATATACAATAAATTTTAATGGGTAATTTTGTAAATGCTTAATAGATTGCAATCGGTTTTCCCTTTTTCAAACTAATGGGCTAATATTGAATTATACTTAAAACTAAAAAAAGCTTGGGTATAATTTACCCTATTATTTTTTTTTAATTATATGTAAAAATTAAAAATCCATTCCTTATTTTTTTAATCTAACAATATAAAAAATAATTAAATAGATAAATAATAATTCTAAAAAAATCATTAACTTTAAAAATTAATAATAAGTTAGAAACACTTCTTATTTAACACATGAAACCATCAACACTATAAGAAAAATAGACTTTACCAACAGATTTATTGATGAAATTTTTTTGTTGGTAGTAGTTAAGTTAATAATGCTATTTCGTTGGTAATAAACAAAATCCATCATAAATTCCATCAATAATTATCGACAAAATTTATTGATGAAATTTTCATCGGTAATTAACGACAGTAAAATCCATCAGTAATATTACTTTTCAATCATATTTAACTATTATTTTATAATTTTCATCATTTTATTATATTTTTAAAGTAATTATATGAATACCAAAATATACATAAATTCAAAAAAAAAAAAAACATTTCATTTCATTTATAAAAAAATATAATAATATTTTACAAAATTATTTATAAATTCTAATTACAAAAAAATATAATGAGTGAAAACCTTATTTTGTTTATAGTTTACACCACAATGTTGAAAGTAGAATGAAATTTTTACAAGACTACAACAGATAACTTATTAGCTAAATTAATCCACATTATGACATGAATATGTCAACATAAAAAAACTTGCAAAAGGTTGCGACACTTACCAATAGCTACTTTTATAAGTCCATGGAGGTCAATGAATGTCAAGTTCACCATTACAAAAGAATTGAAGCAAAATAAACTAATAAATAAAAACAAGCGATAATAAATACATTTAGCAACTCTTATGAGAGAATTGAAGTTCAAAAAATTAGAGCTAATAATTCAAGCCAATATAAAGAAATAGCACAGATCCAATCTACCAATAAACTAATAATAACCATTGAATGATGGGCAGTAGGCATATTTCTTAATCTCAAAGGCAAATTAAGCTTGTGTTGGTATTACAAAAAAGTTAGCAAGATGAATTGAAACCACTAAGCAACTAATTTGAAATCCTCTAATTTTCTTTAACTCAACATGAATAATTTTAATTTCTATAATTATTATTAAAATTTAGAAAATATAAAATATAAAACATCCATCAAAACATATATAAATCTTAATACACATCAAACCCAAATTAACTAATATAAATGTTACACATTTATAACAAAGCCCAATAAATCTCAACAATAATTTCTCCGATAAAAAAATGACTCAACAAATAAAAAATAAATTTCTTAATAATACTAATATTTCAATAATTAGTAATATATAAATTTCACTAAACTATCAAATATATAAATTACTTCAAAACAAATATAAATCTTATTCTACACTAAACCCAATTATAACCTCAAATCAACATAAATAATTTTAATTTCTATAATTATTATTAAAATTTAGAAAATATTAAATATAAAACATCCATTAAAACATATATAAATTTTAATATACATGAAACCCAAATTAACCAATATAAATTTTACAAATCTAAAAGTTAATAAATTTATAACAAAACCCAACAAATCTCAACAATAGTTTCACAAATATAAAATAAATTACTCAACAAATAAAAAAATTCCTAAAAAATTCTAAAAATCAACCCAAAAAAATTAACAATACTTAACATTAATACTCAACAAAAAATCTAACAAAAAATAAACTAAAGATTTAACCCAACAAAAACTCAACAAATATATAACTATAAACCTAAACAAATTTCCACAAATTTATAACAAAAATTTAAACCTTAAACTCAACAAATATACTACACAAAATACATGATAACATAAAATATTTAATAAATAAACTTGATGTATAGATGTAGGGGGACTTTACTGGTTGGCCGGTGCAGGTGCATGGTAGAGAAGGGATGTCGCTGGTAGTGAGAGAGGGAGGGGGAAAGTGGGAGAAGGAAGATGGGTTAGGGATTTGGGGTTTAATTTGGGGGAAAATGGTTGCTTGATTGTTGAAAATTGGAGTTCAAAATTGTTTTCTTTTATCAATGGAAAATTCCATCGGTAACATGTAATTTTTATTTTTTTGCAAATTTGTTTACCTACAAAATTTTTCATCGACAATTTCGTAGGAAACTTTTAGCAATGGAATTACTAAAGAAAATTTTTGTCGGTAAAATTCGCTGCACTTCACGCCAAAGTATCACTTATGGATTGCCGACATAATTAAATTTATTGGTAAATTCCATTGGTACAATTTTTTTTTAACATTCCATCGATAATCAATCGATGATTACCATAATGGATTATCGAAAGAAAATTTTCACTGGTATTAGATAAAATTCTGGTAGTGTAATTAAAATGGTAAAATTAATAATTAATGTGGATTACTACAAAAGAATCTCAAATAATATATTAATAATTAATACATAAAATATTAGATATTAGTAAATTAAAAATCATTAATAATTTTTTATCGTAAAAGAATTAAATTTATTTTAACATAACATAATTTCATATGTTCAGCGAATGACTTTTAATTATTTAATTTTCATATTTAAATTTTCTATATAATTTAGCTATATTTATTTGAGTTTAAAAATTAACAAATTAAACATGACTAATTTGAGTGTGAAACTTGAATGATTTGAATGAAAAACTTGAATAATTTGAAATGGAAATGACTAAAGAGTGAAATGATTTGAACCTGAATTGACCCAAACTCAAAATTATTTGAATTCGAATTGATCAAATCTAAAATGACTCATTTTTTCCTTGATGTAAACTTGAAATGATTCACTTTTTCCTTGATTTAAATTTGACTTGTTCCAAATCCAACTGACTAAATTTTTTACATCCAAATTTGACTTGACTCGAACGTAAAGTGATCTATATTTTCCTTGACCTGAAATGATTTAATCCAAACCCAATACGACCTGTCTATTTGCCACTTTTAATTACAATTAAGCTTTGTTAAACTAGAAATTAATTAAAATTTTGAGTATTTGATTTAGTAGTTGGCTAATTGTCTTCAAATTTCCTATTATCCAATTGAAAAAAAATTCAATTGAAAGACAAATTAAAACAAATAGAACATAATAAGGCTAAATTAGATTGACCTTATTTTAGAAATTGCTACAATATCATTTTGACTAACTTTTGTTCAGTGTCAATTGTCATGGGAGAGGTAACTATGTCTTCCTTATTTCAAGAAGTGTTGAGGGAAAAATAAAAGTTAGCAATTAGTAGCACTAGCATGCATGAAAGAGGGAAAGAAGTTGATCCTTGCCTTTTGTTTTTCAAAATCTCGAAATACAAAGAGAAATAAGTTGTTATGGGTGTAACTACCTGTATTTTAGTAGACCAAAAAAAAAAAGAGGCAAAAAGAAAGAGATGAATGCGTACTATTTAAGAATCGACCTACTGACCATCATTTTTTAGAAAAATACGATAAGAACCCTAGGCAAGCCTTATCAATGTAAAGCATTAATTCATTAGTGCCTTCACAAAGTAAGTCACCATATCTCTTTCTATTCCACACTTTGTCACTTATCTTTTATCTCTATCCATCACTCATCATTTTCTAATTCAGATTTTTGAGACACTTTTACAAAGTAATTAAATTTTTTTAAGGAAGCATTTGGTTCATGAAATCTTAAATTTGGAGAGGAAAAATGATTTAGGAGAAAGTAATATTAAAGGGGAATGTATGATTCCTGGGTTTTATTGACTTAAGGAATATAAAATTTTCGTGTTTGGTTCACGGGAATTTAAGATTACTAATAAAGTTTTTTACTATATTGTTCTTAATAACACGTTAATAATACATGATATTCATAATACTGATATGTGAATAATATATGACACATGAAGAACATATTTTTGTTGAAGCTAAATAATTCTAAAAAATAATTTTTTATATTTTCAATAAATATAATCTTACAATTCTAAGTACTATCTTAACGTTATTGTCCTTACATAAAGAAAACATGTAGATTGACATTAGAATAAAGATATTTTACATAATTTTTTTCATATTTTCAATAAAAATAACATTTTTTACTTAGAAAAGTAATCTTTTCAACAAAAAAATTACGTATTTATCTTAAAAATGTCATCTTTATTGAATTCTAAAATATATATTTTTTATATTTTCAACAAAAATTGCATTTTTATTTTAGAAACGTCATTTTTATTGAATTCTAAAAAGTTTATTTTTCATGTTTTCAATAAAGACAATGTTTTTATCTTAGAAACGTTGTTTTTTCAACAAAAACTACGTTTTTATCTTAGAAACGTCGTCTTTTCAACAAAAACTATGTTTTTATCTTAGAAACATTGCCTTTATTGAATTATGAAAACTATATTTTTTCATACTTTCAACAAAAATTGCATTTTCTATTTTAGAAACATTATCTTTATTGAATTCTGAAAATATATTTTTTCATGTTTCAACAAAGATTGAATTCTTAGTTTAGAAACACCATATTTTAAATAAAGACTATGTTTTTTTATCTTAGAAACGTCATTTTTATTGAATTCTGAAAAATATTTTCTTCATGTTTAAAATAAAGACTACATTTTTATCTTTGAAATGTTATCTTTTCAATAAGGATTGTGTTTTTTTATCTTAAAATTGTCATTTTTGTTAAATTCTTAAAAATGATTTTTTCTATATTTTTAACAAAGACCATGTTTTGTATTTTAAAAATGTTGTTTTTGTTGAATTATGAAAAATAATTTTTTTTCATCTTTTCAATAAAAATCATATTTTTAATCATAATTTTGTGCAGACTTCAATTGCATTGTGTTAAAAACATAATCTTTATTTAAAATATATTAAGAAAAAAATTATTTTCATAATATTTTGTAAAAATTAGTACATTTCTAAAGTAAATAACATTGTTTATATAATCTAAAAATAGAATTAAGTGAGGGCAAATGGGGAAAATATTCACTTTTCCTATAGAATTTTAAAAAACCTAAAAGAGATGAGAGTTTTCTATTCCTTCTGCTTTCTTACTTCTTGACAATGTTGGGAATCTTTAAAAAAACCCAATAATCACATTCTTGTGAACCAAACTATGGAATTAAATTACAAAAAGTAAGATTATTATAGGGAAAATTACTTTCCCCCTAAACTAAATGCCCTTTAATAAGTTTTGTCCTATTTTATGTTTTCACTTGGGAAGTATGGACACATAATACAATATAATACGAACATAATGACATGATAATTTTTTAAAAAATAAGAATAAAGGTACAACATGACATGACAATAAAAATATTTTTATATATTGATTTTATCCATAAATTTTTTACATAAATAAAATTTAAACATAATTAAAAAATAATTAATGTTATGAGTAAAAGCAAAATAAAATAAATTTATAAACAAAATTAAATTTATATAAGAAATAAATCAAAATAATTAAAATTTTACTAATTTAAATTTTAATATTAATAAATTATAAAATACTAAAATTTACTAAGTAATTTCATTTTATCTTTTTTTCTTCTTTCTTTTTTACCTTTCGCTTATTTTTCTTTTTTGCTTTTTCCCTTCCCCAAATGCAACATGTTATTGCTTATCCAATACCTATATTTTTTTTCATTTTACCTTTTCTTTTCGATCTCTACTCTTTTTTTTTTCTCTCATTTCTCTTTAAATACTTTCCCTCCAGCCACCACACCAATCAAGATTTTGGTGTGTTACTATTGCATCACCTACCATCGAAGACTATTTGCATACATTTTTTCTCCCAAAAATCACTAAAAGATATTTTCTTTCTTCCTATCTAGCTAGATATCTAAAATAACAACTGGAAAAGGTTATATCTACCATAACATCATGGCCTCCACCTTTCTTTTTACTATTTTTTGGCACAAAAATACCTAACACTGCCTCTTATTTCCTTTCTCTACTTGTCTCAATGTGTCTATCACCGTGTGTTGACCATGTCCTAACTTTTTATTTTTTGTTGTGTCTTAGTGTGTGTCCATGTCCAACACCAATACAACACAGTTACACGGGGGTTTTAATGTGTCCATGCCTTTTAGGTTTTCATCTAACTACATTTTTCCTTTTTCTATTTTCTATTTGCAATTTTCAATTCATTACTAGCACCACATCCATTATAGAAGCAGTTGATTTCTGTGTTTTTTTTTCTTTAATGATTAAGTAATTAAATAAGTAGTTACCTTTAATTAATGTTTTTAGTTAATTTCTTGGCTATTTAATTAGGGTATTAGATTTGTTGTGGGATAGTTTATTGAATAAGATATTTTCGTGATTTTTCTTGCTATATACTACATTAGAAGTAGATTAGATCTGCTTGTATTGGATAACCCAACTTAACATAGAAACTTTCATGGACAATTTATTTTGTTTGAATTCAAATAAGAAACTCCTTAGACAAAAAATAATCACTTGCCTATTTCTTTCTCTATGAATATGGCATTCGGCCATATTAAAAGAAAAAAAAAATAGAGAGATAGTGGAATAAAAACTAGAGATGAAAAGGAAAAAAATGAATAAGGAAGAGGGAAGAAAACGTTCAAATACTTTTTGCAATCGAACTGTAGGATTTATGATATGAACAATCAACAAATTTTCATTTTATGATTTTATTCTCGACTTGTAAATCAAGTTGACAATCTGTCGCAATCCCATAAGTATTGAAATTTTACAAATGATATATTAATTATAGTTATAACTTGAGAACTATGGAAAAACTCACATTGTCCCCACCAAATGTTTTTTCTTTCGTAAGAAGGAATAGAACTTGTTAGAAATATTTTCAAAATATGAAAATAATATGATTAAGAAAAAACTTAATTAAAGAGAAATCATATTAAGCTATAGAATAGCCTAAAATAAGGTTTCAAATATCCATAATATGATTTTAGACTTAGAGAATCTAAAAAGACTACTATACATATAGAAGTTGACTGCTTTAGACTTTTAAGAAGAAAAGTTCACTATCAAGGGCATGAAGTTGACTATTTTGACAAATAAAAACAAAATAGTTTATGTATAAAATAGCAATCAATTGCTAGCCTAGGGTAATCGATTGCTATGGCTGGACATAAACCTAGTCGATTCTTTTACCCTAATGGAACCACTGTTACTATTTAAAAAGTGTTTTGAAATTGGTTTAGGCATAGCAGCCGACTGCTATTAAAGAGAAGTTAGTTACTATCAAAGAGAAGTTAACTACCCTGATAATGGAACCATTCTGGAAATGAAAAAAATTGACTGCTCATGTGACAATGCATTTTGTAAGTTGAAAGGAGTTTATTGCTTGAAGGAGTTGATTACCTTACTTTAGATAACATTCTTAAAAATGAAAATACAAAGAGGCAATTTATTATCATCTAGATAGAGTCATCTATTCTGCATGAAAAGTCACATTTTCTAGAGAAAAGTAGTTTCTCTTATTATGAAAAGTTTGATCAAATTAATGAACCTATTTGTTCTTAATCATTCAAAACAATATCTTTCTTATAAAATGAAATGATCTTTGATTGAAACAATACAATCAAAAAGTCAAAATTTTAAAATTCAAAATTCAATCTTTATAAATAAAAGTTGTTGTAGGTTTCTTTGACACATTTAGAAGTTTAGATTTCTTTCTTCCTTTCCTCCTATTCTTTCACAAATAAAGGCTTCTTTCTTTGGCATTCTTTGTTGTAAAAAACTTTGTTAAAGATAAGGGATTTTCATCTCTCACTAAGGGAATTTAGTGGTTCGATTTTGCTAATTCAAGGTAAATCAAACATAGGTGAAGGAAATTATGTATCATTATCATAGTTAAAGTAGCAAGATTTTTTAAAAATTTTAATTCCCTAAAGCCATCAATCAATAAAATTATACAAATAATATATATACAAGCATGTATAGTTTCAGCTAAGAGTGTTACCTTGAATGCCAAAAATCCCTTGGTTCAATTTGGTGATCTTTCAAATAAATTTCAAGCCAAGAAGCTACCCAAGTATTCAGCCTCTAATGGTGATCCACACGAACTCTTATGAAAGAGCCTCTCTAAAGTTTGGTAAAACACAAAGCCACACTATAGCTAGTAAGTGTTTGCAAGACCTTATATTTTCTTGAGTGATCTTTATGTGCTTGGTTGGTTGCTCTTTCTTTTTCTTACAAGAAGGGGTAGTTTGATATTCTTTTTATAGAGGAAGTATTTGGCCACATTAGGTCTAATGCTTGGAATACAAAATTTCACAATTAACCTTATGCTAGCCATATGTACCAAACAAGTGAAACTCTTTCTTTTGTTTTTATTTCCTCTATTTTTGGTCATACCAAAACAAATTAAGTCCAACTTAATTTGTCTTAATTTCAATCTTTCATAATTGTCCTATTATGTGTGAGCCATTAGGTTATTTAGCATGTTGGCAATAAACACAAGCATTGTAAGCCTTAGTATTCGACTATAGATGATATAAACTTTTTGTCTTTATCACCAATTCTCCAATTAGCCAATCTTATATTTATAGATCATGATCAATCTTATATTGCCATGACCTCTAATTGCTAAAGAAAACTCAATATGGCTTGACAACCTATCCGTGAATGGTCTTTGTGTATAATTAATATCCTTTCATCACATGGTATCTCAGTTTGAATATTGAGTTGATTTAGTGTCTACCCAATCTTGGTCAACCATGTTAAACCTTATCCTTGACATTAATTCACAAATAAGTTTTAGAAGAATTTTAAAATCTTATATCATTTTAGCCAAAGATTTTTAAGTTAATTTAATTAAGACTAGTTGAGATACTCTTTTGATCACACAAGGTGATGAATCCCATCTTGATTATTTCATGCATCTTTATATGCCTTATGTTGTAACTAATCATACTCGACTAAAGCATTTTTGGTTAGAACCATAAGTAAAGTAAAGCTAAAGTATAACATTCATCATATAACATCATAAAATCTTAAGTCAAATGATCACTTATACAACCATCACATGAGAATGTAGCTATAGATGCTATGTAAACTACTATATAGCATTCTCATATCGAATAATGTTCAATGAACTTGTTCTTGTGACAAGCATCTACATGTTATTTCAACTTTACCTAAATTTCAACCTATGAGATTGGATGCTTACTTTATAAATAAGAGCATAACTATGTGCTAGTCTCAACAACTTTTGTCAAATATCCTCTTATTGATAAAGCATTAACCAAAAATAATTTTAGAACATATAGCTTTTATGCAATGATGATCTCATAATTACAATCTCATTGTAATTCCATTGCAAAGCTTTATTTATATTCCAAGGACGTTACCATATAAGTATCGACATTGAAATATATGTACACAAGCTCAATGATAAAGAGATAAAACCTTTATAAGATATCAAATATCAAAGTACCATGAATATGCTTGAAGGGCAAGTACCAACAATCTCTCACTTGCACTAAAGCCAATCATTCATGTATGTAATATCTTATTTGAAAACATGCTTATTATATTTTTGCTAGGACATAGCTTTACTCAAAGGATTAGCAATATTATCCTCAGTGGGTACTCATTCAATTTTAATGTCACTTTTAGAAATAAAGTCTTTAATGAGATGATATCACTTTAATACATATTAGGATCTTTGATGAGACCTTGGTTCTTTAGCTTAAGTAATAGCTCTATTGTTGTCACAATAAATTATTATCAGATCAACATTGCTAGGAACAATGCTTAGTTCGATTACAAACTTTTTGATCTAAACAACCTCTTTTGTAGCCTTTGTTGTAAAGATGTATTCAGCTTTGGTTGCAAAATCTACAATTGTACTCTATTTGAAACTTTTCTAACTCACTGCTCCACCATTTAAAGTAAAAACATAGCCACTTTGTGACTTACTATTATTCTTATCAGATTGAAAACTTGTATTACAATAGCCTTCAATAAGGAGTTCGACTCCACCATAGATAAGAAACTTATCCTTAGTTATTCTTAAGTACTTAAGGATTGTTTTTATGGTTTTTCAGTGACATTCACCTAGATTTGCTTAATATCTACTTGTTATGCTTAAAATATATGAGATATCAGCCTTGTACATAGCATTACATACATAATGGATCAAATTGTCGAAGCATATGGAACCTTATTCATGCTATCTTTCTTAATTTATGTCTTAGAACACATGTTTTTAGAAAAAATTATGCCACATGACACTGGTAAGAATATTTTTTTAGATTCTTCCATGCTAAGCCTTTTTAGCACTTTATCTATGTATCTAGATTGTGAGAGACCATGCAACCTCTTTGATCTATCTTTATAGATCCTTATACCTAGCACATATGTTGCTTCTCTTAAATCTTTCATGAAAAACTTCTTTGCTAACCAAATTTTGGTAGATTGTAGCATGGGCATATCATTTCCTATAAGCAATATGTCATCCACATACAGCACTATGAGAATGATTATGCTCTTACTTATCTTCTTGTATACCCAAGGTTCATCTACATTTTTTATGAATACAAATTCTATAATTCTTTTATCAAAACATATATTCCAACTCCTTAATGCCTACTTAAATCTATAGATAGACCTTTGAAGCTTGCACACCATGTCGACATTCTTTTTGGATTCAAAACCCTCGAGTTGTGTTATGTACACATCCCCTTACAAATTCTCATTAAGAAATGTTATTTTGACATCCATTTGCCATATCTCATAGTCATGGTATGCAGCAATAGCAAGTAAAATCCTAATATATTTTAACATGGCTATTGATAAAAAAGTTTCATTAAAGTCAACTACTTATTTTTTATTATAACCTTTTGCAACTAGCCTGGCTTTGTACATTTGTACGTTGCCATCCATGTCAATTTTTTTCTTGAAAACCCACTTGCATCCTATGGGTTTTATCCATTAGAGTGGTTCCACCAAAGTCCATACTTGGTTTGCATACATGGATTCTAATTTGGACTTTATCACCTTATGTCATTTCTTAGAATCAATGTCCAACATTGCTTCTTGATAGGTAGAAAGATCATCATCTATGATCAACTTATCCTTGTTCATGAGAAATTTGTGTCTTTTAGAAGCTTAGCGAGTCCTATTTAACCTACAAAGTTTTTGTGTACTTTGATATTTTGGTTACACATTTGATGCCTTAACCATTGGCTCAAGTTTCATTCTAGTGTCAATTTGTGTTTCTTGAACTTCTTCAAGTTTTACTTTACTCCTATTATTCTTTTCAAGGATAAATTTTTTCTTAGACAACATATTTAGAAATAAACACCTTTTGTTCCTCAGAGTTGTAAAAATAATATCTAATAGTTTCCTTTTGATATCTCACAAATTTACACTTAACCGATCTAGCTTCAAGCTTTTCGGCTTATGCATACTTCACATAAGCATCACATCCCTAACTCTTTATGTGTGACAAGTTATGTCTTTTACCTTTCTACATCTCATATAGTGTCTTGTCAATGGATTTAAATGAAACTATATTACAAGATAAGTGGCTATTTCAAGTGCATAAACCCAAAAGGATATAGGAAGATTTGAATTGTTTATCATGGATCGAACCATGCTATAAGGTTCTATTTCTCATCTTGAAAACTCCATTGTGTTGTGCTATTCTAGGTGGAGTCCATGTTGAGAGAATCCCATTCTTTTTTAGATAACCTAAAAAATCATGGCTTAAGTATTCACCACTTCAATCAAATCTAAGTGTATGATACTTTTACTAGTTTTCTTTTCAACCTCCATTCTATATTCTTTGAACTTTTCAAAGGATTCGAACTTGTGTTTCATTAAATAAACATAACTATATCTTGTATGATCATTAATGAATATAATGAAATAAGAGCATCCTTCTTTAGCATTTGTATTTATTGGGCCACATACATCTGAATTTATTAGTCCAAGAATCATACTGGCTCTTTCTTCTTTTTCAGTAAAAGGTGATTTGATCATCTTTTCAAGCAAACATGATTCATAAATTTCATATGATTCATAATTGAAAGGATCATAGTATCTTTATTTATGTAACTTTGTAATTCTTGTTTCATTAATATGATCGAAACTACAATGCCATAAGTAAGATTAATTTCATTTATCTAATTTAGCCTTTTTAACATTTATGTTGAGAACATCATTGTTTAATGTAAGAAAAAATAAGCCATTATCACACATTCCCATGCCATAAAACACATTATTTAAATAAAAGAAACAATAATTGCCTTTAATGTTAAATGAGTATCCATCTTTCATACTTAAATAAGAAACTGAAATGATGTTTCGAGTTATGATAGTAGCATAATGACAATCCTTTAGTTTAAAATAAACTAAAAGGTAAAGATAAATATGTCCCTACGACATAGGCAACAATACTTAAGCCATTGTCAACACATAAGGACATCTCTCCCTTTTTTAGACATCTGCTTTTCTTTAGTCATTGAATAGTATTACATAAGTGAGAACCACATCTGGTATCCAATACCCAAGAATATGTTTCAAGAAGAGATAGATTAATCTTAATCGTAAACATACCTGAAGTTGAAGTCTCTTTAGATTTCTTCTCCTTTAAGCTTACCAAGTAGACCTTACAATCCTTCTTTTAATGACATTCCTTACCACAATGGCAACATGTACCTTTGTCCTTTTTTATGTCGCTAGCAGGCTTGATAACCTTGCTTACATCCCTTTTCTTATAAACCTTTTTACTTTTTTCCTCTTTGTTAACTTTTTCTTGGCCTTAGATGAAGAAAATAGAAGAGTCTCAAGCTTTTAATTCTTAATAGACTTTTTAGCAGTGTCAAGCATATTTAGCAATTATGGTAATGTTACTTCCATCTAATGCATGTTGAAGTTCATTACTAATTGTGAAAAGCTACTAGAAAGAGATGACAAGATCAAGTTAACATTTAACTCATAATCCATCACAAATCTCAATTGTCTAAGTTTCTCAATCCAATTAATCATCTTGAGATAATGTCACTTTGACCAAAGTGCTCTCAAACATCACTATTCGTAATGATTCTTTAGAGGTCTCAAACCTTTCAATTCACCATTGTTTGTTAAACAACTTTTTAAGGTATAGAATGATTGTCAGAGCATTCATATTTTCATGTTGCCTTTACAACTCAGGGGTCATGCTAGCCACTATGATACATGCGACTTGATCAGCATGGTCTTTATAGGTTTCATAAACCCCTAACACTGTATCACCAACACGAACATCTGGTTTTGATCAAACTGATTCATTAAGAACATAAAGTATTTTCTCTTTCTTTAGGACAAGCTTCAAATTGCAATATCAATCATTGAAAATAAGCCTTGTGAGCTTTTTAGCATTACGTCTGCTATGAAACGACAAGTTATCACTCATTTTTGCAACCTAAAATATGAACAAGTATCAATCGTATTGGTCAATACCAATATTGAAACAATCCAAATCTATATATTGGTTGCTCCTACTATTTTAATTAAATCAATAACCTTCATTATTAATTTAAAAAAATCATATTTTTCTAGTGGGCTAGGATCCCATTTAGTTTACCATAACCTTGAGGTTTGTCTCAATAAGCTATGATAAGTAAATTAGGTAGATAACTTACTTATTAATCACATCTCTATGTGACTCTTAGATCAATTGAGTGACAACTCCTTGTCTAATCACATCTTATGTGATTCGTCCAATCATTTTCTTTAACATTATTCGGTCTAATTTTTTGCATCTAAACAATACAATGATAGTTAAGTAAGAACCATTAACCTAACACAACCATATTTCGAATAATGAGTGCTTTGAGTTTTGTCTCAACAAGCTCTACTAGTAGAAAGTTTTGTTGTTTATGTTAATGGAAGGCATCAAGACTTAAAATTTTCCATGAGGAATTGTTGATTCATCATAAGTCTCATTAAGCATGCATAAAAATTTATCATATATCCAATACATGTAATCTTATCATGCATCTCACAATTATACATGGCATTTATCACATATAAATTCTAGCATGTATAACAATAAATCAATATATCATACATGGTATTTATATCATAACTAATATGCATACTACAACAATCATCATGCTTGTTCAAATTCATGATCTTGCATATCTATTCTTTGAATCAATATCAATATCATATATCAATTATCAATCTAACTCAATGTGATGCAAGGCATAGACATATTTAACTAGCATGGCTAAATATGTCAACTATTATCTTAGGAACATGGAATTTACAATCATAATTTTCTAAACAATTAAGGAATCATAATTTTACTTGAGTTTTAATGTAATATGGTCAACATCACTCTAAACTGTTTAGGAATGTCAATCAATTAAAATCAATCCAAATCACATGCACTAGGATTTTCCTAGTCCAACTAGGTGTTGTAGTGAAATAGTTTCTTATTAATTGAAAGTTCTAAACAATTTAAAAAGTCCAATTCAATCTAGATTTCATATGAAATCTTATTTCTCAAATGCAAACTATTTAAGAATCCAAATTCAACAAGAAATAACACCAATCTAGGGCTTGGCCAAAAAGCCCTTTGAGAAGGAAAGCAAATTACGTATAGGGTAGTTTTTATAGAAACTAAGTAGTTTTAGCCATTTATTGCTATGCCACCCCAACTAGCCACCATCCAAAAGTTTTAAACTCTTTCCCATGCTTTATTATGCCTTTGGTCATGATTCTTGAATCTCAAGTAATAATTACTTTGACTTTTATAAAAATAGCCTACCAAATTTGGTGATAAAAATGGCAAATCTTGAAATCTTGGTTAACAAGTTTCCTAAGATTTTCAATATTGATTACCAAGTAGATTTCATTAAAATCTTAGTGAGCAAGTTTTTAAAGTCTCTTAACTTTTAAGAATACCAGCTGCATCAAGAAAACTAATTACCATAATCATATTAGGGCAACCATACATCATATGAATATTTTACATGCCTAGCCGCCATTGGTAGATTTTATGGTTGAATGTGTCATCAACTTTTAAATGAACAAATCAACCCTAAAAATTCTAAAATTTCTACATAATGATAATCAATACGTCTATTTTTATAGGTTAAAATTTCATAGCCAAATAATATTTGTTAGCTCAAAGATTTGGAATAAACCAAGAGGGGGGTGAATTGGTTTTTAATGAAGTTTTCAAAAACAATATTTAATAAGCACAAATTTTGCTAAACAATTAAACACAATAATTGAAAGTAAATAAGAGATAGAGATAGAGAAGATAACATCGCAATTTATAAAGGTTTGGTTCTTCTTTAGGCACCTATGTCCTCTTCCTTAGCCTCTATTGCCAAGGAGTTCAATCCACTATATGAAAAAAGTTACAAGCAAGCTTCTCAAAGCTTTACAAAAACTTAACTCAACACACTCTTAAGGGTTATCCTCTCCTTTAAGCTTATAATCACACAATACAAAATTTTAAAGTGTTTTGCAAACTTTAAGGACCTCTCAAAGGTTGGGTGTTTGCTAATTTGAAGTACACAAAGGTATAGACAAGAAAATGATGAATGAATAACAAAAAGATAATTTTGGATACAATAATTGCAAGGATATAGACTTTGAAGCTCTAAGAACTCTTGATTATTTGAGAAAAAGAAAATATTACTTGTTAGCTCTTGCTCTCTTGATTCATCTTCTTTGCTCTACCTTTTTGGTGTGTTGGAGTGCCCAATTTATAGAGAAATTGAGGAACTAGCCATTGGGGAAGCTTGGAGTGAAGAAATGCCCGTTGGAAGCACCAAAAAGTAGTCGTTGGAGTCTTTTCGCCCAGAACTGATCAATCCCTTGCTTGAAGGGATCGATTGGTTCACGTTGGAGAAGGCACGACTTTATGCCTAAAAAGCTTTACCCAATCGATCCCTTGCTTGAAGGGATCGATTTGTTCTTTAGGTGATCGATCCCCTATGTGGGGGGATCGATCCCTTTTCTGGATTTTTAGACTTGGGGGGCATTCTGTTTGAGCAATCGATCGATCCCTTTTAAGAGGGGATCGATCCATTTTTTGGGTTTCAGACTTGGAGGCATTCTCTTTAAGCAACTAATGGATCCCTTTTAAGAGGGGATCGATCCCTTATGTGGGGGATCCCTTTTTTAGAAAATTGAGGGAGGCGATGATTCTGTATGAAAAAGTGATCGATCCTGTCTAGCTGGGTGGTAGTCTCTTATTCTGTACTCTACTTACTAATTTGATCATATCTTGAGTTATACAAATCCAAATTACAAACTGTTTGAAGATTTAGAAACTAGACTTAAAGGGCTTTCTATCCATTTAAATTTTATTACCTAATTAATTGTATACGAATTATAGTGAATTTTCAAATCTACCCCTTGTGCAGTTTTCTGGACAACTATAGTGTGTCTAGTAAAAATTCAAAATCTTTTCTTAGAAAATTTAGATTTTCATTTTGTTTAATTCATTAGAAAGTAGACTCAATGAGCTTTCCAACCATATAAAATTCAAATATTAAAACCTTGTGAATTTATACAGAAAAATAAAATAAATTCAATGTCCAAAAACTTTGTTTTTGTAAAGCAACTTTCCTAAGTTAATCTATTTCCTAAAACCAATGTTATCAAAATTGTATTAAGTCCAAAATGAATAAGTTCACTTTAAAAACAACAATTGGACTTTCATTTAAGCTCAAATAAAGGAAGATTTGGTTTGAGAAATATGACACAAAGAAAGGTTTGTTTAAACTTTGAAAATCATATTATTTATTTAGTACCAAAATATAAAACTTAAGAACATGTTTTAAATAAATCTTTTTCAAAATCTTGATCAAGTTTATTTAGCTTTAATGTTTTGTCATTTCAAAATAAGGATCAATTTAAGGCTAATAATCTCCCCCTTTTTGATATGACAAAACTTAAAGATAAATTTGCTTGATAAAAATACTTTCTTTGAAACATTTAAGATTTTAAAAGATATTTTGGAAAACTCCCCCTCAATTTGTGCATCCTAATCCAATGGCAAAACTCCCCTTCAATTTATGCATCATAACACAACTCAACAAACATATGTTAGAGCATATATAGCAATTAAGCACACATAAACATATGCATATCAAGCACAAGCAAATTTGTCTATATGATATTTCTCTCCCTTTTTGTCATAGCAAAAAGGCATAAGCATATTAATGAGCAAATAAACACAAAGAGGCATCATTAACAAATATATTTATGAAACATTTCTCTTCTTTTTTGTTTATGCTCTTTATACCAAATGTTTAAACTCCTATATCAATTGCAATAAGCATACAAGAAGAAATATCTCTAAACTCTCTCTCCTTTTTTGTCATTTCAAAAGAAAGAGAGATCAATTCAAGGCATAAGACAAAATGCCTGATACCAATAATATTAAGAGTATTTTGAATGCATGTAATCAAGTGTAATATGCACAATGAAGTTCACATACATGTATTCAAGCACAAAAGTATAAGTGTATCCAAATTTGGCATTTTAGCACAAGTCATCAAATTTACTACATGAAATTTATGAGCAAAGGATAATGAATGATATGCAATCTACTCATAAATTATGTTAGGATAAGATGTTCTTAGAACCTAAAACATCAATAACAATTAAGCATAAATTCAAGCACATGTATACAAGCTCATACCAATTGTTAAGGATACCAATTGTTAAAGATATGTCATCAAGAAGCATACCAATTGTTATCACAAGACAAATCAAGCAAAATTGTATTATAAAATTTCACCTTATTTTCAAAATAAGGATTAATCAATTTAAGGCACACACAATTTTGCATGAAAGGTACAAGCTATATCAAGGATAGGCACATAAACAAGTGTCTGTAAAAGTTAAAAAAAAGTTTAGCAATTTTTATATCAATTGTTAGCAATTTTATTCAACAACTTTCACAGAATAAACATACTTCAAGCATATGAAAGATTCATTCAATACATGCATAAATGATAGTAGTAATCTTTCATAAGCTATCCTATCCAAACAAGAACCAAAAGCTCATATGTATATAATAAATCATAAGTACTAATGAGCAATGAAGTTCAATTATCATCATGTCATAACAAAGATTATATAAGCATGGTTCTCTAATCATGATGAGAACATATGCTATAGCAAAGAAATAATGAAAGCATGATTATTCAATTATAATCCATATTATTTCATTGCATAGCAATGTAATTAATCTAAGCATATGCAAGTAATCAAACATATATTTATTTCAAACAAAATCACACAAGCATATGCAAGAACATTTCAAAACATGTATAGCAATATACCAAAAAAAATGCAAACCTTTAGACACAATATGGTACATGCTATCTCAATGGACTCAATCAATAAACATGTTCAAAGAAATCAATCTATTTAACTCATATCTATGTCCAAAGATTCAAACGAATATTCATGCAATTAAAACTATTAATCAAAGCAATCAAGAACTAGGCATGAATATTAATGAAGGTGAATTAATCAATCCAAGCCTTAAAAAAAATTAGAACAATATCTACCAAGTGGCTTGGTGATTAATTTGTGCAATATGTTCATATATTCAACCACAAAATCATATATTTACACATATTAAAGCAAGCATGTATATGTATTCAAACTCATACATCATATCATAAAGTTGATACATTTACCTCCATCCATGTCAATCTTTGTTGTTGTGCTCATTTGGCTTTGAATTCTCCAATCCACATCATTTGAGCTAAGTCTTTGATGTACTTAGGCTCGATAGATGAAGATGACATGCTTTGCTTGTTATACTTGAAATTCTAAAATTGTAGGCTCATCTATGCTCATTTCAAGTTCTCCTACCATAGACTTAGAAACATTTCTTGACAAAAAATTTTCATTAGAAGCATCAAGAAAATCAATTGATAAAAATTATACCAATTTTTATAAAACAATTTCATATTCTAAGCCATTATAGGCAAAGAAAAATTTATTCACTAAGCACAAGTTGCCAATTGCAAGGGAGATATATACTTAAGCTAGATGCCATATATTAAGTTAAGCATCAAATATCGTAATATTGGCACTAAAGCTAAAGTTCTCATGTAATGTGCAAAACATGAATCCTTTCTAGATCATTTAGAAATATTGAACACAAAGAAGACATATTCAACAAATCACCAAAGAGTATGTCAAAATAAATTTTAGGCCATATAAAAACCAAAAACTCGAGGAAGACATATTTATCATCAAAAACATATTCAAGGAAATTTTAGTACAAAAGCATAAATATGTCTACACAAATTATATGCCATAATCAACAATGACTTAAGTTAAAAATAAGCATCATAAGACAATCATTTGCTTAAGTCATATTGAAAGCATGTCAAGTAAAGCTCAATCATATTCATATAAGCACACACTTGACAAGAACAATAGATGAACCAATAACACATATCATTTACAAGCAATTAGTTCATCATATTCAAAATCACAAATCAAGAGATATATCAATTGAGCACAAAGATCCAAAATATTTCACAAAAATAAGCATATTTCACAAAATATTTTTCATAATCAAAAGATAAACAATTCAAGCATTTTAAACTACAAGCATTAAGGTCAAACTGAATTAATGATCATATGAGCACATATCTTGACCAAAAACATAGGGATGAACCAAGAATCAATATATTCCATTTAAGCACATAAAGTTCATCAATTCATCTATTACAATGGAAGAAATAGATCTTGAATTAATAAGGATAAAGAATTAAACCATATTTCAAGACTATTTCATAAGAAATCAAGAAATGAACAATCAAACATCAATATATATGATTTAAGCACAAGATGATTATCAATTTTTAAAATCACAAATCAAGAGTTAAAATAATTTAGAATATGACAATCAAGTTTTAAAAAATATTTCACATTATCCAAGCATTAAAAATAAATTGAGTAATTTTAATCAACATTGTCATATAGGCATATTCAACAATCACAAATCAATATGTATAAAAATCACAAAAGTATTTCCATTATGCCAAAATCATTTAAGCAAGTAGCAATTTAACACCACAATCAATTTCAACAAGTAACTCAAGCATACTTAAGAGCAAAATAAATGCATATTCAATTCATGCTCATATATATCAAATAAAATTGGTATATTCAAGATATATCAATAAAGCATATACCAATATCCATTAAGCACTCTATGTCTAACAAGAATAGGCAACCAAATTTTGCATAATCATTCAAGCATTCAAATTTCATCAAGAATAGGTAACCAAATTCAAATCTTCTTCAAATAAAAGTTTAAAGGTTACCCATCTCCATTATATGTCTAAAGTATTCAATCTTCAATATCACATTATAGCTTATTGCTCTAGCACACCTACAAGAGACAATCTCATTTGATTTTTTGTACCCAAATTGCTTTTGGTCATTGAGAGTTAGTTACTAAGTCTCTTGTTCCTTTATGAACCCATACTTGCCTAATTCTAAATGAAACTTTTCTTCTAATAGGACAAGTATGTATAGTATGACCATGAAAATTACAAAAATTACATTTAATCATTTTATTACTTAAACTCTTATTTAAAAGCTCTTATTTTTCATTCATCAAAACTTCAAATTTCTTTATCAATTATAAATTCTCTTTTTCTAGCATTTCATTTCTCTTTTACCAAGCTTCAAAATTCATTTTCAATTTATCATTTTCATTTTCAAATCATTCTTTGAATTCATTAAAAATTCATTTTCAACTTTTAATTTTGAAATCATTTTCTTATGTTTCAAATGCATATTTTCAAACTCAATTACTAAATCATTGTAAGCATCTTGTAACTCATCAAAAGTATAAGAGTTTGAATCACAAGAGTTAGAGGTTATCTTTGGTTCCTCAATAGCCATGATATATGTTGGATGTTGGTTGAAAATTTATCTTTTATGTAGATCATCCAACTTTTTCCATATCTCATTTGAGGTTGAGCATTTTGAGACCAAGTTGAAGTTGTAATCATCTAAAGCTCCATAAAGAATGCACTTGACCTTTGCATCATCTATTATTTGCTTCATGTAGTTTGCATCATTTGAAGGAATTCCAAGCCCTTTTTCAACCACATTCTAAGCTCTAAAATCTTAGACCATTATGAACATTTTCATCTTCTTTCTCTATTTATAAAATTCAAATTTATCAACCATGGGAGCTTTGAGGACTTCTTCACCATCTTGGAACCAAAATTAAGTCATAGGATCTTTACTCAAGGTGGTTAAACCTACAAAAAAGAGACCAAAGCTCTGATACCAATTGTTAGCTTAAAGATTTGGAATAAACCAAGAGGGGGTGAATTGGTTTTTAATGAAGTTTTCAAAAACAATATTCAATAAGCATAAATTTTGCTAAACAATTAAACACAATAATTGAAAGTAAATAAAAGATAGAGATAGAGAAGATAACATCATAATTTATAGAGGTTTGGTCCTTTCTTAGGCACCTAAATCCTCTCCCTTAGCCTTTCTTGCCAAGGAGTTCAATCCACTATATGAAAAAGGTTACAAGCAAGCTTCTCAAAGCTTTACAAGAACTTAACTCAACACACTCTTAAGGGTTATCCTTCCCTTTAAGCTTACAATCACACAATACAAAATTTTAAAGTGTTTTGCAAACTTTAAATACCTCTCAAAAGTTGGATGTTTGCTAATTTGAAGTACACAAAGGTATAGATAAGAAAATGATGAATGAATAACAAAAATATAGTTTTGGATATAATAATTGTAAGGATATAGACTTTGAAGCTCTAAGAACTCTTGATTATTTGAGAAAAAGAAAATATTGCTTATTAGCTCTTACTCTCTTGATTCATCTTCTTTGCTCTACCTTCTTGGTGTGTTAGAGTGCCCAATTTATAGAAAAATTGAGGAACTAGCCATTGGGGAAGCTTGAAGTGAAGAATGCCCGTTAGAAGCACCAAAAAGTAGCCGTTGGAGTCTTTTTGTCCAGACCGATCGATCCCTTGAGGGGATCGATTGATTCATGTTGGAGAAGGCACGAATTTATGCCTAAAAAGCTTTACCCAATTGATCCCTTGCTTGAAGGGATCGATCTGTTCTTTAGGTGATCGATCCCCTATGTGGAGGGATTGATCCCTTTTCTAGATTTTCAAACTTGATGGGCATTCTGTTTGAGCAACCGATCGATCCCTTTTAAGAGAGGATCAATCCCTTACCATAGGTGATCAATCCCTTATATGGGGGATCGATCCCGTTTCTGAAAAATTGAGGGAGGCGATAATTCTGTATGAAAAAGTGATTGATCGCTTCTAGAAGGGATCAATCCTGTCTAGCTGGGTGGTAGTATCCTGTTCTATACTCTACTGACTAATTTGATCATATCTTGAGTTATACAAATCCAAATTACAAACCGTTTGAATATTTAGAAACTAGACATAAAGGGCTTTCTATCCATATGAATTTTATCACCTAATTAACTGTGTACGAATTATAGTGAATTTTCAAATCTATCCCTTGTGCAGTTTTCTGGACAACTATAGTGTGTCTAGTAAAAATTCAAAATCTTTTCTTAGAAAATTTGGATTTTCATTTTGTTTGATCCATTAGAAAGAAGACTCAAAGAGCTTTCTAATCATGTAAAATTCAAATATTAAAACCTTGTGAATTTATATAGAAAAATAAAATAAATTCAATGTTGGAAAACTTTGTTTTTGTAAAGCAACTTTCCTAAGTTAATATATTTCCCAAAACCAATATTATCAAAATTGTATTAAGTCCAAAATGAATAAGTTCACTTTAAAAACAAAAATTGGACTTTCACTTAAGCTCAAATAAAGGAAGATGTGGTTTGAGAAATATGACACCAAGAAAGGTTTGTTTAAACTTTGAAAATCATATTATTTATTTAGTACCAAAATATAAAACTTAAGAACATGTACTAAATAAATCTTTTTCAAAATATTGATCAAGTTTATTTAGCTTTAATGTTTGTCATTTCAAAGTAAGGATCAATTTAAGGCTAATAATATCCCTAGAGTAAGAAACAATTGTTGTTATAACACGATAACATAAATTTTCTAATATGGATAGATTGCAAATAAAAAATTCTTTGAGCATATAAACGATACCCGTAAATCATAAAATTTAAACCCAATCATCCGAAGACATCATGCTTTGATATTCTAAAAAAATCCAATCAAAACAATATAGAAAAAATTAATTTTCCAGCCTCTACATTACAATGACAAATTGCAATCAAAATAGTTTTGATATCATGAACAACTAAACAAACTTCTAATTTGTATAATCTATATTGACAAGGCTTTGATACCACTTGAAGGGAATCATGTATCATTATTAGGGTTAAAAGCAGTAGAATTTTTTAAAAATTTTAATTTTCTAAGGCCAAGATCAATCAATAAGATTATATAAATGACATAATATACAAGCATGCAAGGTTTTGGCTAAAGGTGTTATCTTGAATTTTGAAAATCCTTTGGTTCAATTTGGTGATCTTCCAAATAGATTCCAAGCTAAAACTTGCCTAAGTATTCAGCCTCTAATGATAATCCATACAAACTCTTGTGAAAGAACCTTCTTGAAGGTTTGATAGAACTCAAAGCCATATTATAGCTAGTAAGTGTTTGCAAGGCCTCTTGTATTTTCTTAAGTGATCTTTAAATGCTTGGTTGATTACTCCTTCTTTTTTTTACTAGATAGGGTGGCTTGATTTTTTTTTATAGGGGAAATATTCAGCTACATTAGATTTAATGCTTGGAATATAAATTTTCACAATTAAACTTTGCTAGCGGAATGCACCAAACAAGTGAAACTCTTTCTCTTATTTTTATTTCCTCTTTTTTTGATCATATCAAAATCAAATTAAATCCAACTTAATTTGTCTTAATTTTAATCTTTCACAATTTTCCTATTATGTGCGATCCATTAAGTTTTTAGCATGTTGGTAATAAATACAAGCATTGCAAGCCTCAATATTCGGCTATGGATGAAACAAACTTTTTGTCTTTATCACCAATTCTCCAATTAGCCAGTCTTACATTTATAAATCATAATCAATGTTAGTTTCTTTGCCATGACCTCAAATTGCTAAAGAAAAATCAATATGGCTTGATAAGATATCCATGAATGGTCTTTATATATAATTAATATCCTTTCATCATATAGTATCTCAGTTTGAACATTAAATATGGTTTAGTATCTACTCAATCTTGTTCAACCATGTTAAGTCTTATCTGTAACATTAACTCATAAATAAGTTTTAGAACAATTCTAAAATCTTACTTTACTTTGGCTAAAGATTTCTCTAGTTCATTTAACCAAAACTAGTTGAGATACTCTTTTAATTACATAAATTATTTCACATAGTATCTTGCTTATTTTTTTTTTTCTTTTTTTTTTCCCAAAATGCACCGTGTAAGTGCTTATCAAATACAAATTTTTTTCACTTTCTTATTCTTTTTTTTTTCTCTTTTTTCTCTACTATCTCTTTTTCTTTCATTTCTCTCTAAATACTTTTCTTACAGCCACCACACCAATCCAGATTTCGGAATGTTACAATTGTGTCACCTACTATGACTGTTCATTGATAGTTATTTTTTCCCAAAGAATCATTAAAAAATCTTCTCAACCTCTTATTTCTTCCTATCTAGCTAGATTTCTTACAAAAAATAACTATAAAAGCTTATATCTACCAAAACACTATGGCCTTCATCTTTTTTTTTACTGCTTTTTAATGCTAAAATATCTAACACCATTTCCTATTTCCTTTCTCTACCTATTTCGATGTGTTTGTCACCATGTCTTGACCATGTCTAAACTTTTTTATTTGTTACTATGTCTTAATATGTGTCCATGTTGGACATAGATACAACACAAGTACAAAGGTTTTCTAATATATCCATGCTTATTAGGTTTTTACCTAACTAATTTTTTTTTTCTATTTTTTGTTTGCAATTCTCAATTCACTGCTGGTACCACGTCCATTACAGAAGTAGTTGATTTCTTTATTTTTTTTTCCTTTAATGATCAAGTAATTGAACAAGCAATGCTATTTAATTAAGGCATTAGATTTGTTGTGGGATAGTTTATTGAATAAGATATTTTCATGATTTTTCTTATTATATACTACATTAGAAGTAGATCAGATTTGCCCATAATGGATAACCCAACCCAAAATAGAAATTTCCATGGACAGTTTATCTTGTTTGAATTCAAATAAGAAACTCCTTTGATAGTTGATATATTGTTTGAATTCAAGCACAAAATAATCACTTGCCTATTTTTTTTTTATGAATATGGCATTTGGCCATATTGAAAGAAAAAAAAATAGAGAGATAGTGGAATAAAAACCAAAGAAGAAAAGGAAATAGAATGAATAGGGAAAAGGAAAGGAAATGTTCATATACTTTTCGCAATTGAAGTGTAGGATTTATGATATGAACAACATACAATTTTTCATTTTGTTATTTAATTCTTGACTAGTAAATCAAGTCGACAATATTTCACAATCCCATAAGTATTTAAATTTTGCAAATGATATCTTAATTATAGTTATAACTTGATAACCATGGAAAAAATCTCATTTTGCCCACTAAATGTTTTTTCTTTTGGAAGGAGGAATAGAATTTGTTAGAAATATTTACAAAAAATAATATGATTAAGAAAAAACTTAATCAAAGATAAATCATACTAAGCTATAGAATAGCTTAAATAAGGTTCCAAATATCAATAATATGATTTTAGAATTAAAAAATCTAAGAAGACTACTATGCACATAGGAGTTAACTGCTTTAGACTTTCAAGAAGAAAGTTCACTATTAAAGGCATGAAGTTGACTACTTTGAAAAACAGAAACAAAATAGTTTATGTATAAAATAACAATCAACTGGCAGTATAGGGCAATCGACTACTATATCTAGACATAGGCCTATCAATTCCTAACCTTAATGGAACCAATTGTTATTATTTAAAAAGTCTTCTAAATATTGGTTTAAGCATAATACCTGACTATTATTAAAGAGAAGTCAACTATTATTAAAGAAAAGTTGATTACCCTAATAATGGAACCATTCTGGCAATGAAAAAAGTTGACTACTATATGAAACAGTCAACTACTCATGTGACGATGCATTTTGTAAATTGAAAGGAGTTGATTACCCTACTTCAGATAACATTCTAGAAAATGAAAATACAAAAGGGCAATCAATTATCGTATAGAATGAGTTAACTGCTCTACATGAAAAGTCACATTTTCTAGAGAAAAGTAGTTTCTCTTGTTATGAAAAGTTTGATCAAATTAATGAACCAATTCTTCTTTAATTATTCAAAAGGATATCTTTCTTATCACATGAAGTGATCTTTGATTAAAACAATACAATCAAAGAGTCATAATCTTAAGATTCAATCTCTATAAATAAAAGTTGTTGTAGGTTCCTTTGACGCATTCAAAAGTTCATTTTTTTCCTTTTCTCCCATTCTTTCACAAATAAAGGCTTATTTCTTTAGCATTTTTTGTTGCAAAAAACTTTGTTAAAGATAAAATATTTTTTCTCTCATCAAGTGAATTTTAGTGGTTCAGTTTTGCTAATTCAAGGTAAATCAAACATAGGTTTCATTATATCTTGGAGGCATTTTGATTCAACCTCTTTTACATATGTCATTTGTAATGGCGAAATAAGCTTTAAAGACAGTGGTATTAGTAGAACACCTTGAAGCTATTTTCATTCTTCATTGAAAGTTCCATTTTATTTTACTCAATGTGCAAAAGGAAATGCTAAAAAAGATTACAAATTCAACAACAAAGTACACATTGTTTTTTGTAATTTTAAGCCTTGTAATTTTCTAAAAGAACTCACTTTGCATATATTAAATATCAAATGAGACATTCATATGTCCAACTCAGAGATAATTGAGACAATATATTTTAAACTTTTAGTACAATATTATTAAAAAGTTTCTTTTTTTAAAAAAAAAACTTATCAGATTCAAAATGGCTTTTACATTATTTTTTCATCTTTTTATTATTAATTTTTTGTGTGAAATTTAATTTTTAATCCAATAGCAACAATTGTTATTCACGATAGAAGTCAAGGACCTACTAGAAGAAAATCACAAATCAATCACTATCTTACAAGCAAATCAAGTGTACTCCTCTCCAAAGAAATTTGCTCTTCTTTTTCTATTGTTTAAGTTAGTTGCTAAATAATTTTGATGATCGATTAAGTAACTATTGCCTATTTATATAGGACATAAAAAAAGTTAAGGAATAATATGCATGGATCTTTCGGAATCTAAATATTTTGATCAAAGGTCATGTCATGTCATAAATAATATTTTAGTTAAAAAAATTCTTTTTAAGCTTATTTTCTTGAATTAATTAAAAAAACTCATTTACCCCAATAAATATATTTCCAACTCAATATTCCAACAGAATATATATTCATTTATGCACATATTCTCAATAAGGTAAATTCATGTAAGCTCATCAAGGCAAAATTTGTCCAACAAAATAATGTCTCCCCTTTTTGTCATAGCAAATGGAAATCAAGGCACATAAAATGTCAAAAGCATGTAATTTTAAGCATAAAATCCAGAATGTCCAAGTAATAAGCACAATTGTAGCAATGTATTCAGTTCAAGAATTTTAGCACAATAAGAACAAAGGCACAATGAGATATTTATTAGTAAAGAAATAAAGGATTTAAAGAGCATATTTTCGGGCTATGTCCTCTTATATACCAAAAAAAGAGAGCATAAGGCACCTAAACAACCACTATTGCAAAGGGGTCAATTGACCTCAATAGTAGATTAGGGGCCAAACTAACATATTTTAATAAGTTGAGTGCCAAAAATGTCATTATGGCTTTGAACTAAGAAATTGTAGGAATGCATTACATTAGACTCCTTTTATTTCACTAATTTTCTTGATGAAAATGGTAGCTGATAACAAAATTTAACCAAATGATATTCGGGGCAGGAAAAAATTCAATTCATTCTTCAATGCAAAAATGTTGTTATGAAAAACCCAACCTTTTGGGCAAGGTAAGAAAACCTTAGTTACAAATGCAAAAAAAGCATATAAAGAGGCGCAAGGACTATGTTGGTAAAGTTAACTATTTTTTTTCTTAATAATTTTTTAAATGTGTATGAATAAAGTCTTCTTTCTTCCTTTCGATAAAAAAAAGTTTATTTTCTTCTTTCCTCTATTTGCTTATTGATTCAAACGAAAAAAACTTTTTGAAATTCTTGAAAACCAAGTTTCTTTGTCATGTCAACATTAACTTTCAATGCATTCAGAAACCACTTATGATAATTAAGTACTAATAATTATAAAATAGTGGTACAATTGCCATGCATTATTAGGCTTTCATTGTATTGGATTAACTTTACAGATCACAGCACGTGTTTCAGCTAGCATGCGTCTCTTTCTGCCACAGTACTTTCACTCACCTTCATTTTTTTCCCAATAGCCAGAGAGAATGTTATGACATGACATTGCTTTTATAAATCTCCTCTATTACTTTGACAATCGTTCAATCAATAATATTATATATCCAAAACATCAGTTTCATTTGTAATCAAGGTTTATATGTATCTTAAAGAACAAATATTTGGGTTCCTTGTATATAAATTGTACTTATATATAAATATATATATATGTTTGTTTTTCATCACAATATGAATTAGGGAAAGCCTTCATCAGATAATAAAGAAAATTAGAAACTTCGTACGAGGCTTATATATCTTCAATTTGTCTTCACCATTATAGTGGAAAAGTTTTATAACAGATACCGTGTTGTGTTAAAAGAGCAAAAAATCTCTCCAATTCATATTCTTAGTCACTTCAACTTCGAAATCATTCAAATCTAATTCCCATTTTCAGGTCCCCTTATTTCAACATATCATCACAGTCTAAAACAGACCTACTTCAGAACCCTTCATTGGGGAAGGAAGCAAAACAAAGTCTTATTCTGTCAACATTAATCTTTCTGTAATGTTGTCTTAAATATTGTTGTTTTGTTTCTTCATTGACAAATCCAAACATGGTCCAAATGAATTTTAGGGCAACCATTTCAAATCCCTACAACTTCCCAATGCACCCATTCCATGAAATGTAACAGCACAACAAGAAAGACAGTTTTCTGAATAAAAACAATAAAAACGTTTCCCAATTTCCATCAAAACTACAGAACCTAAGCATATCCCCACCTTTTTCTGATTTTACATACATAGGAAATTAGTTGAAAAAAAGTAGGGTAAATAAATATCCGTTGGGTTTTAGTTCTTCAAGAAAGGAATTCAAAAAACTGGTAAGGAGTGAGGTTGGCAGTCACGGCTGCAATTGATATCTCATTTTCTTTCTCCTTAGAGTTATGGGTACCGACGCCGCTACGAACAGGGAAGAGTTGTAGAGTTTGAGAATCCCCAGGAGCATCGTCCTGGTTTCTGGCAGTGTTCAAGTGGTCAAGGACATTGCCATTTTGTCTGCTGCAGGGAGCTAGAAAGATGTTGAGATTATGAGTCTTAATGAGCTGCTGCTGCTTTGAGTCCATTGTTCTTATTGCTGTTGGTATTGACGCTGTGGTGATGGTGGAGGCAGTGCTAGTCGCTGCTGCTGTTGCTGTGGCTGTAGTAGAGTTAAAAGGGAGGCAAGAGTAAGACAGCTGCATCTTCTGCCACGTGCCATTCCTTTCTACAAAGTTCCTTCTCTGCTGTAATTCTCCTTCCTCGAATTGGATCCATCCATCTGCTCCACTTTCTGCCACTGTTGCTTTGGCTGCCGCGTGTATTGGAACAGGTTCCTGAAAATTAAAAACCATGAAATCCTAAATACATATAAACAAATAAATAAAAGATGATGTGCACTCCTCTTTTTTGTCATGAATCTAAGTTATTGCATTGCATTCAAATCAAAAGACAGATGGTCCACGTCTGGGTGGGACTGGATTGGCAATTCCTACTACTGTGGTCAGCCAAGTCTTTTCACTGTTAGGATGCCCTAGAATATTTTTGAGAGTTTCTATTTGCATTTCCAATTTTTTCTTCACATGATTTTTTTTCAAATTTATTTTAAATAAAATTATTTAATTATCTATTCTCAACTAATCTTTCTTATTTTTAAGTTTCCAAATTTTGTAAATTCAGAAATATTTAAAAGTTTTCAATATTGTAGATTCGGAAAGTTTTTAAAAACTGTTTAAATTCATATATCCAAGAAATTTTAAAAATTTCTATCTCAAATTATTGAAATAAAAAAGAAATATAAAGATGCATATTCTGTAATCGGGGTACTTTTTCTATTAAAATTATAATTTTTGTTTATCAATTTGTAAATGAGCATATATTATTTGAACAAATCATATTTTTTTTATAATATTGTGAAAGTTTTTCACAATGTAAGAAAGTTTTTTACAATGTAAGATTTTTTCTTCAATTGAATTTTTGAGTTTTGTTGGAAATTGGAATCTTAAAAAATTAAATAAAATATTCTTTGTTAGATTAGGATGATATTGATTGGATGAATTTTTTTGAAACCCTAAATATATATTTTTATAAATTTATTAAATATTTATATCCGATAAATTATATAATTTATCGAATTTGAAAATTTAATAAATTATATAACTTATATATATATATATATGAGAATATTTACTTACTGCATAACACACTGGAATACTTTTAAAATTGGAATGAATTGGACATACACATTTCAAAAACTTTTCAAATTAAAATAAGAAATAATAATTATATAATTTCGCTTAAAAAAGTTTAAAGAAAAAGAATATAGAGATAAAACGGAGGCACCCAATATTTTTAAAGGTGAGGTGCTCAAATCAATACCTAGCCTAAATGCCATGAATGAATATCAAGCACAGGATCAAAAAAAACATCAGCAAGTTTCATAGCAGCAGCCCGACGAAAGAGAATGCGGCTTTTAACCATTTTCGTTCCAACAAACAATAGTTTTGTTGTTTCCTTGGATCTTTTCCTTATTATAAAATAAAATAATAAAACCTTGATCTAAACCTAAAAAAATGAATAGTGAATAAGCAGATCATCTTTGCTTAATTAGTTGCATGTTTAAATCTTTTTATGGGCTAAAGCGTAAGAGAATTTAAGTTGACAAATAATTTTAAGATTGAGGGGTTGTTTGTAATGTTTTCATTTTCTGTTCTTTGTTTTTATTTTTAATTTTTTTGAAAATTTAAACAAAAACGTATTTGATAATTTGTTTATATTTTCTGTTTTAAAACTAAAAATAAAATTTTAAAAAGTTTTTAAAATTGTTGAAACTAAAATGATGTTTTCTAAATTTTGAAAACAATTTTGGTTGGTGTTGGCCAGAATCAAACCTCTTCCTTTTAAAAGGTCAAAGCTTTAATCACTTTTTCTTATATATTTTTGTTTTCATATTTTTACAATAAAAAATTCTACCCAAACATATTTTTAAATTCCATAAATTAAAAATAAAACGAAAATAAAATATAAAATTTTCAAAAATATAAAACATAAAATACATAACAATATCAAATGACCCATGAATAAATGAAAATATTGATTAATGAGTTTAAAAATAACGATGTTAATAAAATTAATTATTATAATGATGAAATTAAATATTATAATTATAAAATTAAAATATATAATTTCATTTGCATGTGATGCAAATGCCACCGTAATTGTAAAATAAAATATAATAGAAAAAATTGACTATTAAAAATATTATAGTAAGATATGTATATAATAATTTAATATTTGTAAAATTAATAAATAATTTAAAATTATAAAAAATTAGTGGACAAATAGGGTTGACACGTCTTAATTGAGCCAACTGCGTCACACCGATTAAATCCAACACCCCGTCAAATGCGATTGAATAAAAAAATGCTGAAATCGCACCAAGACGGGTGCTATCGGATCCAAATCCAGCCTTAATGAGCTGTGTATATGACCATGATGAAAAACAAAGAAAGGATAGTGAAAAAAAAAATAATAATAATAATAATAAAACAGATAGATATAGACCTCTGCTAGTGTACTGCAGTTTGTAGGTGGTGCCCAGTTCTTGGTATGTTCAACTTCATAACCTGTCCTCTCTGCTCCTGTAGACAAAAGGAAAAACAAAAAAAGAATTCAACTTTACATCTCTCTAAACAAACAAATGGAATGGTGAAAACTAAAAAATCATGGTGAAAACTAAAAAATCAATCTCATATCACATCTCTAACAACAAATGGAATGAAAAAAGCAACTCGTATCTGATATCTCTAAAAAAGAAAAAGCAAAAGTCCATACATATCAAACAATATTTAATTATCTTTCCACACCAATATATTTATAAATATATCTGCAATGTGCAATGCAAAGATTAAGATTATTGCATTTGTTTTTCTCTATCTTACTATATATACATAAACCTGAATCTTTTCTTCCAAAGATATCGGCGTCTCGACTGTGCTCATCATGAGCTGATTCCATTTGTCGGCGACGTTTTTGCCGTTCCCTTGCCTTGTGGTTTTGAAACCAATAGAACACATTCTTTCCTTCTATCTTACCATATCTACGCAGCTGTGCTGTTATATGCTGAATTTGATCTGCTGATGGGGTTCGAGTGCCTCGTCTATAAAGTTCTTCGAGGGTTCTTAACTGCTCCGGCGTTGGGTTCCACCTTGAGCTGACCACAACAGCTGGTTGTGTATTGAACTCCCTCTTGTTTTGATCTCCCATACCTGTTTTTAAAATGGAAAATGATATGAAACCTATGCATAGAGCCATGACGAAGAAGAAATTCAGGAA